>NC_069452.1:37106612-37189501 GCF_026875155.1 Cherax quadricarinatus | reverse complement strand
TGGGGAAACATGGGAATTTTAATACTAAATTCAAATCCAAATACCTACAAAAACCTTCACATTTGGGAAAACATCTACAGATTTCCCACAGTCAAACTTTTACCCAATTTAGTCAAAATAGGAAGTATGATAACTGATGCATGTATGAAAAAAGTACTTACTATTAGGTGACTTCAATATAAATCCCTGCAAACCAGGACCCAACATTACTAAATTTAAAAAACACAATGAAAACTGCATGTTGTTTCCAACAGTAAACAAAACCTAAAAGATTAAAAGGACTAGTTTTTCCCCTACTGACCACATCGGGCCCAAACCCCTATCCCCTTTAAAATCAGGCATAATCCAGATAAAAACCACAGATAAACCCCCTACCTTCCTCATCAAAAAATTTTGGGAAATTACCCCAAGAAACTTCTAAGTCACTTTGACTTCAAAATGAGGCAGCCATTAAAACTTCACGCAAGGGAAAAAAAAACTTGACTACACACTGAGCTAGAAATTAAAGATATTGTGAAGATTAATAATTTTTAAAAAAAAAGACCCAATACCTCTATAACAAGCACTCCCCCCAAAAAAAAACTAAAAGATGACAGCTAGGGCTGAAACAGTCCCTGGCTAACACCCTACCCTCAAATCCATAAATAAAAGTACCTGTAAAAAAACAGTACAAAAGGGGTCAAAAACCCAGAGACCAAACAAGACGCTACTCTAAAACCCCAAACCCACCCGATAAGAAGGGCTAAAAAACTGTTTTGAGAACAGTTTATCCAATTTAAAACGAGGTGATATAAAAAAACTGGAAAAACCCTTTCAGAAATTCAGAAAAAAAAAGATACATAAATAGCAAAATTGTTAAACAAAACCGATGAACCCAAACTCCCCCAACTGAAACACCCAAAAAGACTCAATAATTTCTTCTCCCCTATAGGCAAACCTTGCCCAATTAAAAACCCAAGCTCAGATACCCCCCCCAATGATACCCCCACTGACACTACCTGAAAACGCTGTTCCAGCTCCGACTAACCCCCACGAAATCTCCCTTATTATCAATACACTAAAAAAAAAGGCAGGAGATTTAAATCCTTTCCCCCCTTGATCACCGGGGGCCTGGTCACAGAACCCGGGCCCGCGGGGCGTTTACCCCCGGAACTCTCTCCCGGTAAATCTCTCCAGGTAATATACAATAAACTCAAAGTACTATCACCAATCATGTAAAACTCTTTAAAAATCCATTAACACTACCTTCCCCACAGTTCTCAAATAGAAGGGTACCCGATCCCTAAAGGAGGAGACCAAAAAGGCTGAATAACTGTAGGCCAAATCCAAATTACATCCCCTCTCTAAAATCTTCGAAAAAATTTTTTTCATAGCGAATCTATTCCCACCCTTTTCTCGCACAACATACTAAACCCCGTCAATTTGGGGGTTTAGGCCCAATAAAATACTAATGATGCTATTATAACAGCTAGAAAACCCTATACACGCAATAGAGAAAAAAGAAGTCCCCCCTGGGGATTCATTGACTTGCGTAAAGCTTTTGATACAGTTGACCATGACTTGCTCCATATAAAATTGTCACACTATGGTATAAGAGGGCACTCCCTAAAATACCTAAAGTCATACCTCAGCAACAGAACCCAAATATGTGTACACAAACGGGGGCAAATTCTTCGCACTGGTGGCCTGGTGGTTAACGCTCTCGCTTCACACGGTGAGGGCGGTTCGTTTCCCCAGCCAAAAGTAGAAACATTGGACGTGTTTCTTTCCACCTGTTGTCTTATGTTCCCCATCAGTAAAATGGGTACCTGGGTGTTAGTCGACTGGTGTGGGTCGCATCCGGGGAAACACTGACCTAAGGAGGCCTGGTCACAGACTGGGCCGCGGGGGGCGTTGACCCCGGAACTCTCTCCAGATAAACTCTCCAGATTACAGTTGGTGTCCCAACGGGGAAGTGTCCTATGCCCTCTACTCTTTCTCATATACAAAATGACCTACCAAATGCATGACAATTACTCAAACCCACACTATTTGCAGATGACATACATACGTCTTCTCTCACCCGAGCCCAGTCGTGCTACCCAATACTGTAAATACTGAATTACAGAAATATCTACCTGGATGAGTACTAACAAACTTACACTAAACATTGACAAAAACCTACTTCATTCAGTTTGGAAAACAGAGTACAGATGTCCCTCTTAACATAATGATAAATGGATCACCATCACAAAATTCACAGAGGGAAAATTTTTAGGAATCCACCTTGAAAATAGACTCAAGAAATAGACACTCAGAAAACGACTCACAACGTATCATTCAAAATCAGCTTTATTACAAAATTACTATTGCCTGTGCTGACACAACAGCTACGTTTCAACCCCCCCCCCCCCCCCACTCATGAAAATTATACCCACTTCACCAATCTGAAGAATCATATTAATTCAACTTAAATTTATGTACATATCCTGAACTCACCAGTAACTCAGTAATAAGTATTAACAAACAATGGTGGTACATCAACACCAAATCACAAAACATTAAATTATAAACTATAACAAAGTTTCTTTTTTTTCCTTTTCCTTCCTTTTTTTTATCAAAATCCATTACATCAGATATAAAATAAATTAAGAAAGCGTTACCAAGTCCGTCGTCTAAACAACAATGATAGTACATGCCACATCAGTATTCTGTGTGAAAACAAAACCTCTATCTCACAATCCTAGGATACAGAGCAAATAAAACATTATAATATCAGTCAAAACATAAAAGGGGCTAACCTAGCAAAACAAACCTATACCATGGTTACAAAAAATTCCATGATATGTAAAAAAAAACCTATGCATAAAACATCCACTTGGATAATTGTACTGCTTAAAAGAATGCATGACATATAGACAATAGAATTACAACGCGCAGCCTCCATTGATGACTTAAGTATTGCAGCATGACTCAGCATTGAGAAAACCATACCATGGTTTCTGAGTACCACTTCCCCCCCTTTCTCAGACTATGACACTCATTCATGCCAGCAAGACACTAAGCCCCAGACCACACAAAGGTCCCCCTCCCTCACCACTACATTACACCCCGATCACCATATACACAAATAAAACATACAGTCAGACACCAAAAAAACCCAACTCTTCCCTCCCCTCCCCCTCCAGGGAGACCAACCCCTTGGCTCCACCGAGGGATTATACCTACCTTCACCTCAGTACTCCTGTAACGTTTCCATCGTTAGATTCCTATACCCCAACGAAAAAGCTCCCTCCCAGCATTGCCCATACACCTCTTTATTCCTACATTTCGTCCTATAAACATGGCACATCAGTGCCCTGACATGCATCTCACCCCTATGCCCCCGCATACTCCATGACACGTATAAATATTCAAGTACCAAATATGATACAGAACGTCATACAGCATCCGAGCAATCTCCCATCTCAAGACTCAAAACTCTAAGCATGGAGAAACCCCCCCCCCCCCACTCATCTGAGAACACCCTTGAACCAATTCATAACCTTATGTAAACTGTCACAAAAATATACCCCATGAAATGCCAATTTCTGGCTACCCGCACCACGCACAGGTCTGATCCTCGGTCATTCCCCTAATGTGCAAATGTGCCTTGGTGCCAAAAATCCCATGGAGGAAGCGGTAACCAGTCTCCCTAACCCGTGGTTGTAAGCGCAATTTCTTGAACCCTGCTATATAGTCTTCCAATGATATCCTGGGAAAACCTCATCACCAATGACCCCCTCTCAGTGTTATGCCTATATTGTCTAATTTGCCTGCCCTAAATCTCACAGGGTGTTGCACCACCATAAGTGCTGTAACATCGCTTCGCATCTTGTGAGGTTCTTCCCACCCACCATCGTGAACCTCCCTCATCACTGCATCAACCCTCGCTCCCCTGACCCCACCCCTTGTCAAGAATTCCTGTCATACGTATATTTTCATTAGGAAACTGGTGTAGTGGTATTAGCCCTAAACCTCCCTAAGCAATGTGTGTCTAACTATATCCTTCCCTAACCAATGCCTATGGTAACCCATATGAAATCCAAAGCCTTTTTCTGTAACCGCAAAACACGTCCGTGATCAAAGGATAGACTGCTGCCACAACCCATAATTTACTATACACCAGTACATTGAACACATTACTCGTTTGATGTAATGTTACATTACTCGGACTCCATCCTGCCATCCTACGAACCCGCGGCTGCTACTACAATAGATGAATTAAATGCATGTGCCACCTGTTCGTCATTGCAAAATACACACTGCAGATCTTTATCCACTCAACGGTTCTCCATCCATACTCTGTACCTAACGTCCCCCCCCCAGGACCCCACCCCCAAAAGTTTGGATTTTTTTCTTTTAAAATCCCAAAGGGAAGGCCACACTAAAAAAATTTAAAAACCTTTTTTACGAACCCCAAACCATTCCTACCTGCACCAAGATGGTGGTATCGCCCACATAACCTAAAACCCTACCCGCTTCATCCTGCACACGACCTCCCCCCTACCCCCCCCAAATACCAACTATAAAAGGGGCCCTGCAAACAGGAAACAAAAGCTGTGAGGGGGGGACCCCCCTGCCACAGCCCCCCCCCTCCCTTTGCGGCCCCCAACCTCCGATCCCCTGGACTCGTCCCCTTCCTATATATAACATAACACCCACGCTACCATTTTTTCCCGAAACCGCTTCAATATATAGCTAATAATGTTTCCCTATCCCATTGTAAAAACCCTTTTCCCCCAATCAATCCTACGACTCCCCCTAAAACCACAACCCTTCAAAAACTTTTAAAGGTGTAAATGCCTCTCTCATACACCCCCAGGAATCCCATATTCCCCTTCCCCATATTCCCTTGTCAAAAAATCTTTTCATCCGGTTTGCCAAAATATGCGCAAAAATCTTTAACCCGCCCATCAACATGAGGGGCTTATAACCCTTCAAAATTCGCGGACTTGGGCCTTTGGTACCAAACATTAAAACCCCCCAACCCCTCCCTCACCCCCATTCTACCTCTTTTTTTCATTTGAATTGAAAAGTTGGCCAAATGTTTTTTTAAAAATTTCCCCAATGAACTACATAAAAAATCACTGGTATCCCATCCCACCGGGGTGTTTCTGCAGCCCTGCCCCTGAACCCCTGAACCCTTGTCCTTGTCCAGCCCTAAAATTTCGCCACTATGCCATGCAGTAAGTTCCTGCCTCTCGATTCCCCCTCTACTTTTTCCTTTTTACTCTAAAAACCTTTGGGGTCTGATAGGCCCCTATGCTCTCTGTAGTAACTGCCTTTGCCCTTTATGAAAACCCCCCAACCATCACCGCCACCACGACAAAACCCGTTGTCCCCATACATCTATTCTAAACTACGCAAAACCCCCCGAAAAGGGGGCTACCCCCCCAAAGCCCTCTCAACCCCCTTCGCACCCTCATACCCCTGAAAATTATCATTCTGAAGCCCCTAATTGACTACAAAGGACTCTTTTCCGCAGGTCATACCCCCCCGCCTGCCCATAACAATCCCGCAGCTGTCCCTCCAATACTTTTGCTTTCCTATCAAAACACCCCCTCCCTTTTCCCCTAACCTTCTGAAAAAAACCCTGTATTGCTTTTTCGCTTTGAATGCCACCATTCTACAAATCCACTACCCCTTTTCCCTTCATTCCAAAATCCAACCCACCAAACCTAAAAGTTTCAAAGATCTATCCTCGAAACAAATTAACTTTTAATTTTCCAAAACTGAAAAAACACGTAAACGCCCTCCCACCGAGTGTTACCAAACCCACTGTGGTCCGAAAAACCCCAATCAATGCAATAAACCCCTACCACTACGAATTTACTAGTGATGTAACCCGCCCACCCCGTGGGGCTAACCCCTCCTACAAAAAGTGTGGTTCACATTCACCCATCACTACCCACCACATCCACTATGCCAATCACGCAGGCCTTCATAAAACCCTAAATTACACCCCCTCACAGCGCATTCGCATCTTTTTCCGGATCACCAATTCAATCGCCCTATGACAAAAAACTAATGGTGGCCCCTCTGAGAAAAAAAACCAAAACATCACACACAAAATCCTCCTTTATTCGTCGTTTTGATTTTGCTGGCATATATACACCACAAACCCCACGAATGTTCCCCCATGAACCCACCAACGCCGACCCGGCCCCCCTCCGCCCCACCCCCACGCAATGGCAAAAAAGGGCGGTCCCCTTATCCCAATCACTCCCCACCTTTGAGATTATCCAAAATTCCCTGCATAACACTTATCCCCTTGCAAAACATAAGTCACTCCCACAACAAATAATGCTTTTGATAAAAAAACGTCGACATAAAAACTTGAGTCCCCTCTTGACCTCTGCTCTGAGGCCTTTTTAACATTCAGGTTATACATTTGAATCTCGGTTAGGTTTTCTCTTTGGGTTTTTCCTGTCCCCTTTTAAAATGATTTGGACTTGCCACTGCTGCACCTGACCGTTTTCCCCCCAAACCCCCACTTGATTTCCAAGGGAGTCCCTTACTATGTAGCCCCACCCTTTTACAAGCCTTTGACCCGGTTTTAAATACTTCCCCTCCACCAGAGACGGGGCCCCTCTTATGACATCCCTTAACCCATAAACCCTTACCATCCGCCCTATGCCCTCGAACCATCACTACCACTTTTGTAAAGGTGTACGCCTTTCCCCCCATTGCCCACACGTCCCTAAAAACCATGGTAAAACACAGGCCACCGCCAAAGTGGCTAATCCACTGTCGGGGGCTTCGGGGTCTCTGTATGTCCTAAAAACGGGGGCAACACCAATGGCAGTGCGCCTCCTCTCCCACCGGGAGGTGACTCGCCGTCGCACACTCAATCCCCTCGATCCCCGACGCCGTGGGTAGCGTCGAACGATCCCCTCTGCAGCTCCACTGCATACTCCCCTTTATGTCCGCCCGTAAAACCTGCAGAACAACATCACCATCGGGGCCTCTGTTGGGCCCCTCATCCTCCACATTGCTTCCTTGAAGTGTGTCTGTCAGGTCCGACCCTTTTCTCCCTCGTTGTTGCTCACAAGTCTCCGCCATAGACCGTTGCACCACACAGTCGGCACGTCCGTACCTGCCTGGGGAGGGTACTAACCTGAGTCCCAAAAAACCTCCCACAGACAAACGAGGGAATTGGCGCCAGTGTTTTTTTTCACGGAAAAATCCCCCGAGCATGCCAGCATAAAAGTTGGGGACCAACACCCCCAAATTTACAGTGTATGGTGCCCTAGCACCCAAAAATCCGACGAATGTCACCTCGTCGCCTCGAAGGTAATTACGAAGACGAACCCCTGTTAACAAAACCAGACATCACTCAGGCAAACCCCCCCAAAACCATGTTTATGACAATCCATTTTTCTTGATAGGTTCCCCACTTCAAATAAGCACAGAGACCAAATTTTACAAAAATTCTCGCGTTGCTGTTCAAAGAAACCCATATGAAACCTCACTTTGGGGTCCTATACATGTCTCTTTTTAAAGAGACAGAAAGACGTCAGCGGGGTCCCCGGTATTTTGCCCTTTCAACAATTCCACAAGACGTGTTGACCTTCACCCGCGCCTGCCTCTTGAGAAAATTATACTTCTCAAACAGCACCAGCCGTCGCTCTGCGTCACCCCACCAACAGCTGGGTGGAACTGCAACAACGATAAACCATCTCAGACCCTTAATTACCCAACAAAAAGGGTGCAGTCAGAAGAAAAATTCCCATACAGGCAGCACATCCACCAATTCAAAACTCTAAAACCCACTTACCTAAAAACATCTATACTTATTACTGCCCTATAATTATAGAAAACCCTTTAACTCTTAAATAACCCCCCCCCCCAAACGTTTTCCCTTTCCAATCAACGAACACATGACCTAACACAAGGCACAGCTCGCTTTTGATGTTCCTGGTCCCCTCTCATGCATTCCCGGAGTTTAAACCCGGAGGAGTTTCGGGGGTCAAAGCCCCCCCCGGCCCCGGCTGTGACCAGGCCTCCGGGTGGATAGCGCCTGATCAACCAGGCTGTTGCGCTGGCTGCACGCAAAACCCCAAGTACGAGCCACAGCCCGGTGTCAGGGAAATGACTTTTGGTGCTTGTCAGTGCCAGCTTGAAAACTGCCCGGGGTTGTTGGTAATCCCCCCTTTTGTGTGCGGGATGCAGTTTAAAAGTCTCGGGCCCCCGACACTTTTTGTATGGTCTCTTAACGTGGTTGTGACACCCCGCTTTTCATTGGGGGGGGGATGGGCTCGTCTGCCAAATCTTTTGCTTTCGTAGTGAGTGATTTTCGTGTGCAAATCGGACTAGTCCCCCCTTTGGATTTTTTCCGGTGTATTAATTTAGTATCTCTCCCTCCCGCGTTCCAGGGGGAAAAAGGTTTTGAAACCTCAAACGCTCCAGTTTAATTTAGGGTTTTATCTCCCTTAGCGCGCCATGAAATTTCTGTAATTTTTTAGGTCGGCAATTTCCCCGCCTTTAAAGGGCTTTAGAGGCAGCAAAATTCCCCCTAATGAACAAGTGACCGAAAAGTTCATCATGGGGTTGGCCCCCCCTGTTTTGAAGGTTTCATTATCCATCCTGCATTTTTCTAGCAGATGGATTTATACAATGTTATGGGCCTTGAAGGAGGTCCCCCGCTAATCACTCCCAGGTCTTTGACGTTTGGTGTTTCGCTCTATTTTGTGGCCAAATTTGTTTTGTACCTGATGAAGATTTTTTTTCCCCAGTTTACCCTATCTGAGTAAAATTTAAAATTTTTATCGTTGAACTTCATTTGTTTTCTGCAGCCCACTGAAATTTGGTTGATGCCGCCTGGAGCCTTGCAGTTTCTGCAAGGAAAAATGTCATGCAGATTGGGTGTATCTGCAAAGGGCCGGTGCTGTGGCTGCATCCTTGTCTATGTCGGATATGAGGATGGGGAACAAGATGGGAGTAGTACTGTGCTTGTGGAACAGAGTTTTTTACCGTAGCTGCCTCGGACTTTACTCTGTTGACGATACCTCTGTTTCTGTTAGGAGGAATTTAGACCACGACCGACTTTTCCTGTTATTCCTTTTAGCGCGAAAATTTGTGCGCTATTACGAGGGTCACCTTGTCAAAGGCTTTGCAAAGTCTGTATTATTACATCTGCATTTTTTTGTCTTCTGGTGCTTTAGGCCCCCTTGTCGTAGTGACCCAGTAGTTGGACAGACAGGAGGACCTGTTTAACCCATGTTGCCCTGGGTTGTGAAAAGATGGGTTTCTAGATGGGTGGTGATCTTGCTTTTTGGCCCCTTTTAAAAGATTTTTATGATTGGGATGTTAGTGCTTTTGGTCTGTATTCTTTGTGTTGTTTTTTACTGCCCCCTTTGTGGAGTGGGGCTATGCTTTTGTTTTAGTAACTGAGGGCGCCCCCCGGTCCATGCTCCCTCTCCATAGGTGGAAAAGGCTCGGTAGGGGCTTCTTGCAGTTTTGATGAACACAGAGTTCCATGATTTGGCCTGGGGCGGGTGCATGGGCATTCTTTATCGCCTGTTCGAATCATTTGGCGCAGGATAACATCGGGTAGGCTTGTGTTAAACAATTTTGTGGCTCTCACATAAAAAAATTTTTTTTGATCTTCGACTCCAGTTGGTTAGCGGGTTGCTAAAAACGAGTTATTGGGGTTTAGTAGCTCACTCTTTTCCCTTTCTGTATCTGTGAAAACCCATCTTGTTTAAGTAGGGGCCCAATACTGGCTTTTTTCTCGATTTTGATTTGGGATAGGGAAAAAAATTTTTTTTCTTTCGATTTCTTTAGGCTTTTTGTTCTTCCCGCGATTCCCGACTCCTAAAGGGTTTTTTTAGTTAAGTCGATGCTTGCTATTTCTCTGACCAGTGTCTCCCTGGCCCTTTCAGATATATTTACCTCTTTTAGCCGTTTTCTGTTATTCTTTTCCGTCGCCTGTAAAGGGAGCGCCTGTCTCTTTCTATTTTACATCTACTCCTCCTTTTTCTTAGAGGAATAAGCCTTGTGCTTTACATCGAGTGCCACCGAGTTAATCTGTTCTGGGCATAAGTTTGGGTCTGTGTTGCTTATATATCTTCCCAGCTTATATCGGTTAGGACTTGGTTTACTTGGTCCCACTTTATGTTTTTGTTATTGAAGTTGAATTTGGTGAATGCTCCCTGTGACTAGTCTCATTTTGTCGGTCTGGGGCTCCACGCATACTGTCTGAACCTCAATTTATGTTGTGATCGGGGTATATTGTTTTTGATATGGTGACATTTCTTATCAGATCATCATTGTTAGTGAAGACGGGTCTAGTGTATTCTCCAGTCTAGTTTACCTGGAGTTTACCTGGAGAGAGTTTCGGGGGTCAACGCCCCGCGGCCCGGTCTGGGGACCAGGCCTCCTGGTGGATCAGCGCCTGATCAACCGGCTGTTGCTGCGGGGCTGCACGCAAACCAACGTACGAGCCAGCCCGGCTGATCAGGACTGACTTTAGGTGCTTGTCCAGTGCCAGCTTGAAGACTGCCAGGGGTCTGTTGGTAATCCCCCTTATGTGTGCTGGGAGGCAGTTGAAACATCTCGGGCCCCTGACACTTATTGTAGGTCTCTTAACGTGCAGTGACACCCCTGCTTTTCATTGGGGGATGGTGCATCGTTTGCCAAGTTTTTTTGTTTTCGTAGTGATTTGATTTTCGTGTGCAAGTTCGGTACTAGCCCCTCTAGGATTTTCCAGGTTATATATCATGTATCTCTCCCTCCTGCGTTCCAGGGAATACAGGTTTAGAACCTTTCAAGCGCTCCCAGTAATTGAGGTGTTTTATCTCCGTTATGCGTGCCGTGAAAGTTCTCGTACATTTTCTAGGTCGGCAATTTCACCTGCCTTGAAAGGTGCTGTTAGAGTGCAGCAATATTCCAGCCTAGTATAGAACAAGTGACCTGAAGAGTGTCTCATGGGCTTGGCCTCCCTATTTTTTGAAGGTTCTCATTATCCATCCTGTCATTTTTCTAGCAGATGGGATTGATACAATGTTATGGTCCTTGAAGGTGGATCCTCCAAACATAATCACTCCCAGGTCTTTGACGTTGGTGTTTCGCTTTTATTTTGTGGCCAGAATTTGTTTTGTACTCTGATGAAGATTTAATTTCCTCATGTTTACCATATCTGAGTAATTGAAATTTCTCTCGTTGAACTTCTTTATTGTTTTCTGCAGCCCACTGAAAGATTTGGTTGATGTCGGCCGGAGCCTTGCAGTGTCTGCAATGGAAAGACACTGTCATGCAGATTTCGGGTGTCATCTGCAAAGGAAGACACGGTGCTGTGGCTGACATCCTTGTCTATGTTGGATATGAGGATGGGGAAACAAGATGGGAGCTAGTACTGTGCCTTGTGGAACAGAGTTTTTTCACCGTGGGCTCCCTCGGACTTTACTCTGTTGACGACTACTCTCTGTGTTCTGTTAGTGAGGAAATTATAGATCTTTCGACCGACTTTTCCTGTTATTCCTTTAGCGCGCATTTTGTGCGCTATTACCCCCATGGTCACACTTGGGCGAAGGCTTTTGCAAAGTCTGTATATATTACATCTGCATTCTTTTTGTCTTCTAGTGCATTTTGGACCTTGTCGTAGTGATCCAGTAGTTGAGACAGACAGGAGCGACCTGTTCTAAACCCATGTTGCCCTGGGTTGTGTAAATGATGGGGTTTTTAGATTGGGTGGTGATCTTGCTTCTTGGGACCCTTTCAAAGATTTTTATGTTTTGGGATGTTAGTGCTATTGGTCTGTAGTTCTTTGCTGTTGCTTTACTTGCCCCCTTTGGGAGTGGGGCTATGTCTGTTGTTTTTAGTAACTGAGGGACGACCCCCATGTCCATGCTCCCTCTCCATAGGATGGAAAAAAGGCTTCTGATTTGGGCTTCTTGCAGTCTTGTTTAACACAGAGTTCCCAAAGAGTCTGGCCCTGGGCAGAGTGCATGGGCATGTCATTTATCGCCTGTTCGAAATCATTTGGCGTCGGATAACATTTGGATAGGCTTGTGTTAATCAAATTTTGTGGCTCTCTCATAAAAAATTCATTTTGATCTTCGACTCTCAGTCTGGTTAGCGGCTTGCAAAAAATGAGTCTATTGGGACTTGAGTAGCCACTCATTTCCTTGGTGTATCTGTGTGGGACCCATCTTTTTTAAAGTGGGCCCCCAAATAGGGCTTGTTCTCGATTTTGTTTTGGGGCATAGGAAAAGAAAACTTTGGGTTTCTTCGATTTCATTTATGGCTTTTAGTTTTTCCCCGCGTTCCGATCCAAAGGTTTTTTTTTAGTTTAAGTTCGTGCTTGCTTTTTCTCTGACCGGTCTCCCTCGCATTTCAGAATATTGACCTCTTTTGCCGCTCTTTTATTTTTTTCCCGTCGCCTGTAAGGGAGGCCTGTCTTTTTCTATTTTACATCTACTCCCCCTTTTTTTAGGGGAATAACCCTTGTGCATACTTTCGAGTGCCCCCAAAAGGTTAATCGTTTAGGCATATTTTGGGGTCTGTGTTGCTTAGTATATCTTCCCAGCTTTTTCGGTTTGGACTTGGTTTACTTGGCCCCACTTTATTTTTTGTTATTGAAGTTAAATTTGGTGAATGTCCCTCGGATAGTTCTTTTGTGGGTTTCTGGGGCCCCACGCAAATGTCTGAACCTCAATTATGTTGTTTTTTTGGGTATATTGTTTTTGTAT
Source organism: Cherax quadricarinatus (assembly GCF_026875155.1). Classification (NCBI taxonomy): domain Eukaryota; kingdom Metazoa; phylum Arthropoda; class Malacostraca; order Decapoda; family Parastacidae; genus Cherax; species Cherax quadricarinatus. The sequence continues at coordinate 37,176,788 of NC_069452.1, read as the reverse complement.
GGTGACTTTTCGTATAGTCATCATTGTTAGTGAAGATGAGGTTAGTGTATTCTCCGGGTCTAGTTTACCGGGAGTTTACCGGAGAGAGTTTGGGGGGTCAACGCCCCGCGGCCCGGTCTGTGCCCAGGCCCCCGGGTGGACAGCGCCTGATAACCCAGGCTGTTGCTCTGCTGCACGCAACCAACGTACGAGCCCCAGCCCGGGATCAGGAACTGACTTAGGTCTTGTCCCGTGCCAGCTTGAAGATGCCAGGGGTCTGTTGGTAATCCCCCTTTGTGTGCGGGAGGCAGTTGAACAGTTCGGGGCCCCCTGACATTATTGTATGGTCTTAAAGGTAGTGACACCCTGCTTCATTGGGGGGGTGGGCATCGCGCCAAGTCTTTTGCTTTTGTAGTGGTGATTTTCGGTGCAAGTTCGGTACTTCCTCTAAGATTTTTCCCGGGGTATATAATCATGTATCTCTCCCCTGCGTTCCGGGAATACAGGTTTAGAAACCTCAACGCTCCCCAGTAATTTAGGTGTTTTATCTCCCCTTATGCGCGCCCTTTAAAGTTTCTGTACATTTTCTAGGTCGGGAATTTACCCGCCCTTTAAAAGGGGCTGTTAGGTGCGCAATATTTCCCGCCCGATTGAACAAGTGACTGAAGGTGTCACATGGGCTTGGCCTCCCTTTTTTTAAGGTTTTATTATCCATCCTGTCTTTTTCTAGCAGATGGGATTGATACAATGTTATGGGGCCCTTTAAGGTGAGATCCCCCGACATAAAACCTCCCAGGTCTTTGCGTTTGGTGTTTCGCTCTTTTTGTGGCCAGAATTTGTTTTGTACTCGTGAAGTTTTAATTTCCCCTGTTTTCCATATCGAGTAAATTTAAATTTCTCATCGTGAACTTATATTGTTTTTGCAGCCCACTGAAAGATTGGTTGATGTCCGCCTGGAGCCTTGCAGTGTCTGCAATGGAAGACATGTCATGCAGATTCGGGGGTCTCTGCAAAGAAGACACGGTGCTGTGGTGACATCCTTGCTATGTCGGATATGGGAGAGGAACAAGATGGGAGCTAGTACTGTCCCTGTGGAACAAGCTTTTCACCGTGCTGCCTCGGACTTTACTCTTTTGAACTACTCTCGTTTTCTGTTAGTGGGAAATTTAAGATCCATCGCCGATTTTTCCTGTTTTCCTTTACGCGCATTTTGTTCGCATTACCCATGGCACACTTGTCAAAGGGGTTTTGCAAAGTCTTTTAAAATTTTACACTGCATTCTTTTTGTTTTCTAGTGCATTTAGGACCTTGTGGGGCTCTATTTTTTGCGGGTTTAAATTGAATTTTGTGCAGAGTTTTAAAAAGCTCGTGTGAGTGTGAGTTTCATCAGAGTTCCCTCCGGGGTGTTATTACTGAAAAATATTTTTTGCTATATTCCCCCATTTTAGGTGCCTTAATTTAAAATCCCCCAGGGCAAGTTTTTGGGTGGGGGAGCGGGAAGTTTTTCCGACGTGGTAAATTTTTTAAACAGCTGTTCCTGGAATTGCGGGATTTTGCATCGGAGGCTTGTAGACTCCCAAAAATGACTATTTTTTGGGTTCTCGCCCTTTTTACGCTAAAAACTTCCACTACGTCATTTGGGGCATTAAGCAGTTCTGTGAAACAAGTGCCCGCAATGTCGGCCCAAAAACCCCCCTCCCTTTTGCCTGTTCACTTGTCACTCTGTATGGTTGTAACCTGGGATCCATATTTCGTTGCCCCCAGTGACCTTTTATGGGGTCTCAGTGAAAGCCGCGACATTGCCTTTGTTGCAAGCAGTCCCCGGGGTGAAAGGGTTTTTGTTTTTTTGTTGCTGGCTTTGACCCCGTATATTTCAAAGAAGAATGTTATCGGATGGTGGTATTTTTGGTTTGGGGGGTTTTTTTTCGGCATTGATCTTATTGTTGGTTTGGGGTGGAGGCCCTCGACTGTGGTTCCCCTCCAGGAATGTTGGGTTTGGGTACGATTTTTTTGCCCTTTCCCGCCTTTTTTTTTCCTTTGGCACTAAAAACCCCTCCCCCTTAGTGGCTGTGGCTACCCCGGTTTTCCCTGGCCGGATGTTTTTTATTTTTTTGTCCCCTTTTTGATGTTGCCTGGCAAATTTTAAATTATAGACCCGTCTTTCCTGTACTGAAAAGTCAATTTTAAAAAGGTTTAAAAAGCTTACAGGAAGGGAGTTTCATTTTCCTGTTGTCATATGGGATGGCATTTTCTAGGGTGGTCATAGTTGCATGCCCCATCTGTTTTCCAGATTTCCCATTCCAGCAGATACCAAGTGCATAGTATGTGCACAGGCTTGGTTTCCGTTTGCCTTGGGTTTCTGTGACTGTTTCCTGTTGGTGCATGTTTCCCTGTCTTATTCCTATCCTCCCTAGCACCAACAATGGAGCTCCCACCAGTTGTTTTTGGTAATTTATCCTCACTATTGCTATTGGAGTCCTCTTGTTTGCTATTTCCTGCGGTATTTCTAGTTTGCAATATTGGTTTTATCTTATCTTTGACTACACTTGTTTCCTATATGGCTCCTGTCCCCTATGAGGTCATTTATATGTATTCCTTCCTGCGTAAAATTTCCGACTACCTGGACAAAATCTCCAGCTTCCCCATTACTGTCCCCCAGGACAGTATTTTCCAGCTTCACCATTTCTGTCTCCCAGGACAGCACCTCCAGCTTCACCATTACTGTCTCCCGGACACCCACTATCAGCCCCACATTTACTGACTACCAGGACATCACCTCCAGCCTTACAGTTTGTGACTACATGGCCAGTATCAAGGGCAGTACCATTCAGCCCAGACTTTTTTTGTTCCCATCTGTTGTAGAAAGCTTCCAGGTTTTCTATGAAAGCAGCTTTGATGTTATCCTCTTTTAATACCCTTGTGATTTTAGTCCACAGATTTTCTCATTTGGGCATACCCAAAAACACTTCTCTGTTTTAATATGCTTGTAGCTAGTTCTGGGATATCTGCACAAGGGGCGTGACCAAAATTTCCCAAAAAAATGACAATTTATCCATGTGGAAGCCCGTTTGTTTGACTGACCACAGACTACACCCCAGCTTCTAATGATTTGAATGGTTGATTTACTGCAATTCTACTAGCAACCTCTTGAATATTATATTAATAACCTTAAATGAAGCTCTAGCTATTTGTATTTCTGTTTCTAACTCTTTTTGTATATTGGACAGCTTACCGTCACATTCCTGATTTTTAATGGTTTGTGTTATAAGGGCGCCTACAACCCCATCCGTTTACAGTCTGCTTTATTGCCCAAGGGAAACTGTTTGAAACCAGTCCGGTTTTGGGGCCCAGTCAAGGGTTCGGACCAGTCAAGGGTTCGGACCAGTCAAGGGTTCGGACCAGTCAAGGGTTCGGACCAGTCGATCTGCTCTGATCAGTGGGTCACTTATTTAAAACATACTGGTCGGTGATTTGAGCTAACACATGAAGGATCTACTGGAAATTATCTACCCGAGTAATATGTGATTTGACTGATACAAAAGTATAACTTGCGTGTTGAAGAGCCGGTGATATCTGGCAGCTCCTACAATGCCGTACGGTCGACCTCTTTGTTTATCAGTCGCTGTATCTGGCTTTTCTATTTTAGTTTTTCCATCTCCACCACAATAAATGCTATATTATCACTATGTTGACTGGCGCAAATTTTGGAGGAAGGACGCTTTTTCTGTAGAAATTTAATTGCTTTCGTTGTGTATTTTGCGACGCTGGTAACTACAGGTTATATGAAATTCACAGTAACGTCTCGTATTTAAAGAAAAAGAAACTAATGAAAGCCCACTCCACTCCACTAAGTACCATTTAATACTGGTTAGTTGCTACTACAACACTGTATTCTGCTATTCACTGGTATCACTAGATTATATGCGAGTCCCAATAGCAAGCAGGAAGTTATTAAAAACAGCTGACCTGTGGTAAGTTTCTGGCGACTTCTGGCACCTGCCTCTTTTAGGCTTATCACTTCAATTCACATTAAAGGCCCTAAAATCTGGAATTCATTACCAATGAATATAAAAGAAAACATCTGGAAATATAAACACAAATGCAGTATAATGTGATCCTTTATTGAAAACGTTTCACCCACACAGTGGGCTTTTCAAGTCACACACGGAACTACCTGGGGTTTGGGAAGGTACGAGAGTATTTATAGTCATGTTCAGAATGTTGAGGTCGGGTGGAGAATGCTGCATCTTATGATCTACCGGGTGGGGTTATAGAGTCTTGGGTACCCTTGGCAGGGGTATTGGACAAGTTGTAGACCTTCTGCAGTGTTCTATGTTTTATGTGGGATAGCGATGAAGAATTTTCTTGGCGAGTGGCTCAGCTATGTTATAGAAGCCATTGTTCTGGTTGAAATTGTTGGTTATAGAGATAAGCGATGATTCCAGGATTCTTCTGTATTGAGTGTTGTCTTCTGTGGCTTTTAGTCTTGAGTTTCTGTAGTTAATTAAAGGGTTTTGTGTGAATTGCGATGTTGTACACAGGAAATTCCTTGTATCGTCAGTCCTGCTTGCATATTGGTGTTCTGAAATGCGTTGTTGGAGGTCTCTTGATGTTTCGCCCACATAATTTGTTGCAGTCATTACAAGGGAATTATGTATACCCCTGCAGAGGATGGGGCTTGTCCTGTCTATACTGGTGATGTCCTTGATGGTCGTGGTTGTGGAGGTAGATACTTGGAATGATGTATTGGAAAAGATGTTGGAAACATGTTTGGCAATGGAGTTTTTGGGGGAGGACTAGGGAATCTCTTCTCGTACCTTCCGTGTGTGACTTGAAAAAGCCCACTGTGTGGGTGAAACGTTGTCAATAAAGGATCACATTATACTGCATTTGTGTTTATATTTCCATTGTGTCGGTATTTTACACCATTTATTTCCAAAAGAAACATCTGTTTATAAATTCAAGTCTCTTCTCAAAAATCACATACTCACCCACAACCAAATAAATACTGAATAATTGTATCTTATAAATTGTATATCTTAAATATTTCTCATAATTGTATCACAGAAATATTTAACCTGAGACCTGGAGCTTACCTGGAGTTTACCTGGAGAGAGTTCCGGGGGTCAACGTCCCCGCGGCCCGGTCTGTGACCAGGCCTCCTGGTGGATCAGAGCCTGATCAACCGGGCCCTGTTGTGCTGGCTGCACGCAAACCAACTTTACGAGCCACAGCCCGGCTGATCGGAACTGACTTTAGGTGCTTGTCCAGTGCCAGCTTGAAGACTGCCAGGGGTCTGTTGGTAATCCCCCTTATGTGTGCTGGGAGGCAGTTGAACAGTCTCGGGCCCCTGACACTTATTGTATGGTCTCTTAACGTGCTAGTGACACCCCTGCTTTTCATTGGGGGGGATGGTGCATCGTCTCCCCAAGTTTTTTGCTTTCGTAGTGAGTGTTTTTTTGTGTGCAAGTTCGGTACTAGTCCCTCTAGGTTTTTCCCAGGTGTATATAATCATGTATCTCTCCCTCCTGTGTTCCAGGGAATACAGGTTTAGGAACCTCAAGCGCTCCCAGTAATTGAGGTGTTTTATCTCCGTTATGCGCTCTGTGAAAGTTCTCTGTACATTTTCTGGTCGGCAATTTCACCTGCCTTGAAAGGTGCTGTTAGTGTGCAGCAATATTCCAGCTAGATAGAACAAGTGACCTGAAGAGTGTCTTTCATGGGCTTGGCCCCCCTAGTTTTGAAGGTTTCTCATTATCCATCCTGTCATTTTTCTAGCAGATGCGATTGATACAATGTTATGGTCCTTAAAGGTGAGATCCTCCGACATGATCACTCCCAGGTCTTTGACGTTGGTATTTCGCTCTATTTTGTGGCCAGAATTTGTTTGTACTCTGATGAAAATTTAAATTTTCCTCATGTTTACCATATCTGAGTAATTGAAATTTCTCATCATTGAACTTCATATTGTTTTCTGCAGCCCACTGAGAGATTTAGTTGATGTCCGCCTGGAGCCTTGCAGTGTCTGCAATGGAAGACACTGTCATGCAGATTCGGGTGTCATCTGCAAAGGAAGACACGGTGCTGTGGCTGACATCCTTTGTCTATGTCGGTTTATGAGGATGGGGAACAGATGGGAGGGGAGTACTGTGCTTTTTGGAACAGAGCTTTTCACCGTAGCTGCCTCGGACTTTACTCTGGGGACGACTACTCTCTGTGTTCTGTTTAGTGAGGAAATTATAGATCCATCGACCAACTTTTTCTGTTATTCCTTTAGCGCGCATTTTGTGCGCTATTACGCCAGGGTCACACTTGTCGAAGGCTTTTGCAAAGTCTGTTTTATATTACATCTGCATTCTTTTGTCTTCTAGTGCATTTAGGACCTTGTGTAGTGATCCAATAGTTGAGACAGACAGGAGCGACCTGTTCTAAACCCATGTTGCCCTGGGTTGTGTAACTGATGGGTTTCTAGATGGGTGGTGATCTTGCTTCTTAGGACCCTTTCAAAGATTTTTATGATATGGGATGTTAGTGCTATTGGTCTGTAGTTCTTTGCTGTTGCTTTACTGCCCCCTTTGTGGAGTGGGGCTATGTCTGTTGTTTTTAGTAACTGCGGGACGACCCCCGTGTCCATGCTCCCTCTCCATAGGATGGAAAAGGCTCGTGATAGAGGCTTCTTGCAGTTCTTGGTGAACACAGAGTTCCATGAGTCTGGCCCTGGGGCAGAGTGCATGGGCATGTCATTTATCGCGAACGAAAAATTTTGTCGAAAAAATTCACAAACTGAGTTAATCTTATAGAAAAATAGCTTAACTCTCTGGCAACACAATGGTACCAGAATCATTGTTCTACGACATTCCTACAAGGAATTATGGTCATTTAAATACACCTAGGGTTACGTCACCACCTGCGACAGGTGTGCTCACCTGTCGTCAATTTATTTTTTTTCCGTTTTTTTTTTCGTGTATTTACTGTATTATTCTTTCTAAGATAATAATTGACGATTTGGCATCATAATACATTGGGGCGGGGACTTATACGTAGAGTTCCAACCAACCAGGAACCTCCGACACCATTTTGCTGACGTCATGGAAAATTCCAGTCTCGGGGTGGCCGGGGAATATGGCTAAATATAACGCTATTATAGCTTCTACGGCTTATTTATCTATAAACAATTGATCTAATATGACAAAATAAACAATATAAATAACAAAGAAATAGGGTAAATACTCCAGAAGGGAATAATATATGGCATATTCCCAGAGCGCTCCATCGGGAATAATAGATTCCATTCTCTGAGAGGGGCTTCCATTCTCTTTCTTTCACCTCCAGGGTCCTTATATTCAAGAAAACGGACATGGGAAAACTATGATATACACTCGTAAATGCAGAATAAGACTGAGAAAATGTTATTTTCTCGAAAAAAAAAAAAAAAAAGGTGGTCCGGCTGTTTCGCGGATTATCTGGGAAAAGTAAGTTATTCACATATATGAGAAAGAAAATTTCGTTAATAATAGCAGGAATGTAATAAAATTTCCCAAGAAACATAAACGAAAGATTGTTTTACAAGCTAATGGTTTGCTTTTTGAGATATCATAATTTGTTTTTTATTTATGTGAGGGCAAAAGTCAGATATTTGGCTGAAAGTCAAAAACCATACAAAATTTGTTTTTTTTAAGAATGAAGAAAGGAAAAATTTTACAGAACACTAACCGTTAGAGATACAGTTTAACATTGTTTTATGCGTAGATAATGCCAAAACAACTTCTCCAAGTCCCATGTCGAAGTTACTATTCAATATGTATGATTATTAGTAAATAATTTTTTCTCATTGTTTTTTGAGCTATCTTATTGAAACTTGGTCACATTACTATTGAAAGGTGCTTCTTTACGTACAAAAAAAATGAAAGAAATCGAACGAAAAATAAAAAAAGTTCATGTGTGGACGTAAGGTTCCCCCTTTTAGTAGCTCACTCATTTCCTTGCTGTCATCTGTGTAGGACCCATCTTGTTTAGTAGGGGCCCAATACTGGACGTTGTTCTCGATTTTGATTTGGCATAGGAGAAGAAATACTTTGGGTTTCTTTCGATTTAATTTATGGCTTTTAGTTCTTCCCGCGATTCCCGACTCCTAAAAGATTCTTTTAGCTTAAGTTCGATGCTTGCCCATTTCTCTGACCAGTGTCTCCCTACGCATTTCAGATATATTGACCTCTTTTAGCCGCTCTGTTATCTTTTCCGTCGCCTGTAAAGGGAGCGCCTGTCTCTTTCTATTTTACATCTACCTCCTTTTTCTTAGAGGATAAGCCCTTTTGCATACATCGAGTGCCACCGAGTTAATCTGTTCTAGGCATAAGTTGGGGTCGTGTTGCTTAGTGTATCTTCCCGCTTATATCGGTTTAGGACTTGGTTTACTTGGTCCCACTTTATGTTTTTGTTATTGAAGTTGAATTTGGTGAATGCTCCCTCGTGGGCTAGTCTCATTATGTCGATCTGGGGCCCCCACGCATACATGTCTGAACCTCAATTATGTTGTGATCTGAGTATATTGTTTTTGATATGGTGACTTTCTTATTTAGATCATCATTGTTAGTGAAGATGAGGTCTAGTGTATTCTCCCGTCTAGTAGGCTCTATTGTTTGTGGTTTAAATTGGATTTTGGTGCAGAGATTTAAAAGTTCGTGTGAGTGTGAGTTTTCATCAGAGCTGCCTCCTGGTGTTATTACTGCAACAATATTATTTGCTATATTTCCCCCATTTAAGGTGCCTTAAGTTGAAATTCCCCAGGAGCAAGATGTTGGGTGCAGGAGCTGGAAGATCAAAAATTTGTTATTTTTTAATTACGTTACCTAACATAATACTCCATTTACTGAATGTACAGCAATGCATGGAACCATATGCCCTGTCTTTGTAATACTCACTAGAGCTTAATTGTTATCTGTTTACAATAATGTTTAAGAATGCTTAGTTATCTTAAGCTATTTTAAGCCTGTCCATAATGATTTTGCATACAAGGGGCTTTGGTTTTTGCTGCACTCAATTGTATTCTTTTGTACTTTTCTGTATCAAGTTCAAATTAATAAATAAATAAATAAATCTCTGGGAAACCTGGTTGGATGATAGGTGACTGACGACAAGGTCAAAATAGAAGGTTACATATTAAAATGCTTTTGATAGGAACAAAAAGGGTGGTGGAGTTTTTTTTTTTTTTTATTTTAAAACATACAATACATTATATAAAAAAAAGTGTACAGTATTGGATCATACATAGCCAAAATAAATTTTTTCATTATCTAAACACACTGTATGCTTTACTTTGCCCTTACCCCCAAAATTTCCCTCATCACCCCCTACAGTTCATCCCTTAACACTTATGCTAAATACAAGTTTATACAATACTGGGCATGACAGCAATAAAAAACAATGCTATATTCAGTAATATATCAATATTTTACACTTCACTCAACTTATAGATGTATTATGCCATTAAACATAATTCCATTAAAACAAAATAAGACTGTGTAATTAATACAAAATAAAAACAAATCCTCTTACCCCTTCCCATCTGCTAAATTTCAAAATATACACTGAAAAACTGCATTCAGTAAAAATTCAAACAGTAACCTACACCCCCCCTTTAACCCATTTCACCATATTGTATAAAAAACTCACCATTGTTCACTTAATTAACTACTCGACAATAGTTATAAAACCTACTGCTATCCCAACATCACTGTTGTGATAGAAACACAGGCCTTATCTCTAGGCTTTATTGAAAAATAGAATCTTCATAGTACTTCTGCAGCAACAAAAAATAATGACTAGTATATCTAATAACTGCTTCTACAGGATGGTGTGTCTTGCATATGTCAAGAGAAAAGTTATAACTACAGGCCACATTTTTAACTTACCATGTAATCTGCCATCACTAATAAATGGATATAAGAGAAGAGAATCACACACCATGTGTTGGCGCCCATGACACACACCAAGCTGTTGTTGTTGTTAAGGGCCCTGAAGAGGTGGTGCAGTTTTTATCCTGCTTCTGCTTCCCACAGGAGCAGTATAACTACAATCTCCCCCTTCTAAAATATCAGAGACAGTAATCTCCCAAATGTTTGGTGGGCGACGTAACACGTCCGACCTTCGTAGCCCCTTTAGCCTCTTCACCAGGTTCATATTTTCCAGCGGGGTTTAACTAACTGCTGGAGCAGAATTCCTCTATTTCCGAAGAGGTAAAACTCAAGGGGTTTTCCAGGAGGAAAACGAAGCATCTTTCACATCTATTAGTGTTTTCTTGGAGATTCCACACTAATGGGGATTACAACTGGGGCCTAAACGTCTTGTAGATACTGTAGTCTCTTCACCATTTTGGTAGCGAATGTGGGCGTAATGTGGAAATTAGCTTGCAGGAGCTTACCTCTTCCACTAAGGATCCGTCTTGTTTTATCCTACGGTGACTCTTCAGGGGGAACGGGTCCCAGGATGGCATAACCAAGTGGGCACGGAGGGGTCCCGTAGAGGAACGACGTGAATAGTTTAGGAGTCTTTCATGAGGGGTTGCATTAGTAGCTGTGCACAGCAATGATCTAACAGAGTGAAGAGCATCAGGTAGGACAGTTTGCCAGTGTTGAACAGGTAGATTGGGAATGACTTCAATGTCATTGTAACTGCCTTCCATATAGTACCATTGAACCGCTCATGGGACCATTGCCTTGGGGGGTTGTAGCTTGTTGCTCTGCTGCAGGCAATTACCTTGTAGCCAAAAACTCCCGAAGTTTGTTATTTATGAACGAGGATCCCCTGTCTGAATGGATATAGCTGGCTTACCAAAAATAGAGAACAACTGTGAAAGAACTATAACAGTGAAGCAGTCATATTTGGGACAGGGGAACACAAAGGGAAACTTGAAATTATCACTATGTTAAGGAAATATCTATTTGATTTATGTTGGGAGAGGCTTGAAATTTATATTCAGTCCCTCGAAAGGCTGGGGGATTTTATGAGATGAGTCTTCTTGGCGAGAAAGTTGGTTTCCTCTGCCATATCTGCATGCTCTGAACACTTTGTCGCACATCTCCACCGGTAGGGCGTTTTTTTTATTTGACAAATGGTACAGGCGCGTAACTCCTGGGTTGACCAAAGCCTTGTGGAGCGCTGAAAGTGATTGCAAATCCTGAAAGCTGTCCACAGTAGGACCTAGAGAATGCATCAGTGAGATGTTCTCTTGACCGGTCATACAGATATCAAGTCATAAACGATGTTCCATCCTCCAGCATAAAATCCTGTCATTCTTTATCCACTTTTGTGCTTTTGTCGAACATATACTCACCAGACCGTTGGTCAGTCCTTATTATGAATTTACCATAAAATGCCTCCATGGCGAACTGCTTCTGTGATGTCCTGGGGCTCCTTTTCTACAGCAGCGTAACACTTCTCGATCCTTGAAAAGTTCTCGAAAAGAAGGTCTGGACGTCCTGCCTGAGTAAGGGCTGCAGCAATGGATGCAGATGCATCCGTTTCCCTTCGAATGGTAGGGACTCATCAATGGCTTAACTACTGAGTTTCAATGTCCGTTTGAGGGTATGGGAGTGCTTCTGTTTTTTTTTGTCACAGGAAATGTGGTTTGCACTCATGGCGGACTTTACTTGAATAGTTGTAGATCCATTGTGAGTAATAAGCAAAAAGACCCAAGAGTTTTTCGAGTGGACTTTTTTGTCTTGAGGCATTGGAAGTTCCCGTAGGGTCGTAATCGTTCAGGGTTGGGAATATTGAACCCTTCCACTGGCTACCCGGATCAAGCCTTTTAGTTTAAAAGTGCACTTGTCCCCATTGTAACTGATATTTTTCCTTATTGCGCTTCCAAAATTATAAGGTTTGTATCAGCTCCTCCTGGGTCTTGCCACAATGTAACATTACTAAATACGCATAATTCCCAAAGGGTTTCTTTCCTGAATGAGGACCATAATTTGTTGGAAGCAGGCTACCCATTGGTGACCTTCTAAAAGGGACTTGGTAAACTGATAAGGCCATCACTAGCCTGAAACGTTGTGTTGGTTATCTTCATCCTTATAGGGACTTGATGATAGGCACTCTGTAGATCAAATTTTGCTAAATAATAGTACTGAGCAATTTTGTTCACTGGGATCACAAATTTAAGGGAGAGGGTACCCATCAAGAAGTGTAAATTTGTTGATTGTTCAGAGTAATCGAGCCATCTCCATTTCGTAAATCATCCTTAACAAGAAAAAACCTGTGCACGCCAAGGGGAATTACTCGGTCTATATACCCTCCTTCAGCAGCCTCTGAGTTTCTTTCTCAATGGCACCGTCCTCGTAAGAATTGCGGCGTGACTTAGCTATCCCTAGTCCTTACAATATTGGACTTTTAACATTAATTTTCATCCCTGTAGCCTCACCTTAACGTCTACACCCTTCCTACCTTATGTAAATCCCCTCAAATCCCTCCCAAGACTTGTATCATCCCCTAAACCCCCTTACCCACCCCCCTTTTCGTGCAATACCAACCTTCCCTCTCGTTATACTCCACCCACTGCCCTTAAAGGTTTGAAGACTGCAACAATATTTGCGACAGAGGCATCCCTGTCGCAAAACCCTTCCATCGTATGTAACACCTAGTTCTTCCATTAACCTGTACTCTCTAACTTGCACCCAGATACAAAGTTTTTGCCCAAGAAACAATTTCCTCCGAATCATCCAACGCATGAAACTCCATAATCCATCCTTCTACCTATCCAATTTCCAAAGCCAAAAACCCTGCCCACCCCCCCTATGCCTATAAAACTCCTAATAACTCCATGCCCTTCATGCATTGACCTACCGGTATTCCATATTTTTCCTCTGTCAATTACTTTACCTAACACCTGTTTGATTCTGTTTCTAATACCCTTGCAAATAACTTATAATCACCGCAACATAAGCGATATTGCATGGTAATCCTCTACCGTGGTCTGTCCACCCTTCGGCACTAATACAACAACAGCAGTCTTTGCTGCTCACCCATTTCCCCATCATCCTCATTACATTGAACAATCTGACTAAAAATCTTCTCTAAACTTCCCCAGTTTTAACATGGAAATCATTAGGCAACCCGTCTACACCCGGTGCCTTACCTAAACTTGCACCAGCTATAACTTGCCAAATTTCCCCTTTCCCATAATCTGTCCTTCAAAGTCTCCCTATCTGTACCATAAAGCTCACATTGCACATAACCTCCTTTTCCCCTTAAAGCAGCATCTCGATATCCACATGGTTGTCCCATATGACCTAACCATGCATCGAGATATCCACTCATACCCTCAGTCGCAATTAATACCTGCCCCCCCTTTTACCCTCCCACCCCCAAATGAACGTTAATCCATCATCTCTGTAGCCCCTCTTCTCTTACGCTGTCCTCTCAACACACACGCCAAGGTCTATAAACTAATAACACCTCCCCCCGCCGCCAAAACTCGCGCACCATCAAATCTTTCATTTTGCAAATCCCTAATACTCTCCTTTAATCCCTCAATATCTCCCACTGGATAACTAATACTCCCACGTTTTGTAGCAAGTCTTAACTGCCCCTCAAGATAAGATTGAAACCATACTTTAACCTATTTATTCCCTCCCACTATGTACAAAAAAGTCCTTAATACTTGATTTCGCCACCGAGTCCACCAACTAACCAGATCACCCTTTCCAGGCGGGCCCCTGCCTCCAACCCCTCCCAAAATTGTTAAATGACTGTCTAAATCTTCCTGCAAAACTTTACATTTAACTTCCAATACCCCTACACCTTATGGCAACCCTCCCAACCTAAATCCACCAAAACCCCCTATGATCAGAAAATACCACATCCAAGACCCTCACATACGTATTACTACCGTTCTGGGGACGTGCAAACGATCGAACCTAGCAGCATACTCACGCCTAATAAATGTGTGCTCAAACCCCCCCCCCCCCACAATTATTGATCAAACACACCCCGGTAACAATTCTCCCAATTCTCCAAATGAGGAGTACTCAAGTCCCAATATGACTCAGTTTTTAAGGGAAAGCCGCTAACCAGACTGAGAGTCGAAGATCAAAAGGAATTTTTTTATGAGAGAGCCACAGAATTTGGTTTAAAACAAGCCTACTGATGTTATTTCCTGACGCCAAATGACTTCGAACAGGCGATAAATGACATGCCCATGCACTCTGCCCCAGGGCCAGACTCATGGAACTCCATGTTCATCAAGAACTGCAAGAAGCCCCTATCACGAGCTTTTACCATCCTAAGGAGAGGGAGCATGGATACAGGGGTCGTCCCACAGTTACTAAAAACAACAGACATAGCCCCACTCCACAAAAGGGGCAGTAAAGCAATAGCAAAGAACTACAGACCGATAGCACTAACATCCCATATCATAAAAATCTTTGAAAGGGTTCTAAGAAGGAAGATCCCCACCATCTAGAAAACCATCAATTACGCAACCCAGGGCAACATGGATTTAGAACAGGTCGCTCCTGTCTGTCTCAACTATTGGATCACTACGACAAGGTCCTAGATGCACTAGAAGACAAAAAGAATGAACATATAATATACATAGACTTTGCAAAAGCCTTCGACAAGTGTGACCATGACGTAATAGCACACAAAATGCGTGCTAAAGAAATAACAGGAAAAGTTGGTAGATGGATCTATAATTTCCTCACAAACAGAAGCCAAAGAGTAGTAGTCAACAGAGTAAAGTCTGAGGCAGCTACGGTGAAAAGCTCTGTTCCACAAGGCACAGTACTCGCTCCCATCTTGTTTCTCATCCTCATATCTGACATAGACAAGGATGTCAGCCACAGCACCGTGTTTTCCTTTGCAGATGACACCCGAATCTGCATGACAGCGTCTTCCATTGCAGACACTGCAAGGCTCCAGGCGGACATCAACCAAATCTTTCAGTGGGCTGCAGAAAACAATATGAAGTTCACCGATTAGAAACTTCAATTACTCCGATATGGTAAACATGAGGAAATTAAAACTTCATCAGAGTACAAAACAGATTCTGGCCCGAAATAGAGCGAAACATCAACGTCAAAGACCTGGGAGTGATCATGTCGGAGGATCTCACCTTCAAGGACCATAACATTGTATCAATCGCAGCTGCTAGAAAAATAACAGGATGGATAATGAGAACTTTCAAAACTAGGGATGCAAATCCCATGATGACACTCTTCAGGTCACTTGTTCTATCTAGGCTGGAATATTGCTGCACACTAACAGCACCTTTCAAGGCAGGTGAAATTGCTGACCTAGAAAATGTACAGAGAACCTTCACAGCATGCATAACAGAGATAAAACACCTCAATTACTGGGAGCGCTTGAAGTTCCTGAACCTGTATTTCCTGGAATGTGGGCGGGAGAGACACATGATTATATACACCTGGAAAATCCTAGAGGGACTAGTACCGAACTTGCACACGAAAATCACTCAAAACGAAAGCGAAAGACTTGGCAGACGATGTAACATCCCCCCAATGAAAAGCAGGGGTGTCACTAGCACGTTAAGAGACCATAAAATAAGTGTCAGGGGCCCGAGACTGTTCAACTGCCTCCCAGCATACATAAGAGGGATTACCAATAGACCCCTCGCAGTCTTCAAGCTGGCACTGGTCAAGCACCTAAAGTCGGTACTTGACCAGCCGGGCTGTGGCTCATACATTGGTTTGTGTGCAGCCAGCAGTAACAGCCTGGTTGATCAGGCTCTGATCCACCAGGAGGCCTGGTCACAGACCGGGCCACGGGGGCATTGACCCCCGGAACTCTCTCCAGGTAAACTCCAGGTAATATTCCCATACAATCCGCCCAGCCCCCTCGGTTCCACATCCTTACGCCTTATCACACAGTTCCAATCATCTCCTATCACGGCTACCCCCGGCAATCCACGCAAGTAGTAAACCAGCACATCCCTCACAAATTTATTCTTAACATGTACATCACCCTCTGCAAGGCCATACACACACACCAACGTCATCTGTACCTGACCCCATAATCCATCCACACGTATCACCCTCCCTTCCCCCCCTTCACAATGCATGACAACCAACGGGCTAGTTTCCTTTACCAAGATAGCCACACCTTTCACTCTGACTGCATGGTCGACATACACCTTATATCCCTCCACCTTCAACTCAGAACCATGTCTATAATTATGCTCCTGCAAGAACACATCAACACCATGACGCTCCAAAAACTCTCTAAACCACTCACACTTTCTCTGTGACCTCAAACCACTGATGTTCAATGTAAAGCACTTAAAACCGACAAAGGGGGTTTCCCTCTTGACACTACTGTTTTGTCACCTGATCGCCTCATTGCACCCCTATCCCTCCCCCCCTTTTTGTGCACTCTTACCCAACACCTGTCCCTGAGTGCCTTTTGAACCCCTCTGCATCGCATCCGCCCATGTTTTCTTCCCTGAACGTTGTGCGGGCGTAAGCACTTCATCTGAATCATAAAGCGCTGCTGCACACTTTCGTGTTGCACCTTCGACCTGCATCCCGTCATCCTGCTCATCACCATGATGAACCTCAACCTCCACCGTTCTCACCGACAAGGCAGCCTTGTCACACACCTTAGGACGAACTACCTTCGCCCCGCCGTCCTCTACAGCAGACCCAAGATCCAGGTGCGTGCCATCTTCCTTGTCAGGAAGATGGCACGGACCTGGATCTTGTTGCCCAAAATTTCCACAAACGTTGTCATTATCGATGTTTCCTCTTTGCTGTCATTCACTTCCGCGATGATCTCCTCCAGCGCTTGAACCACATCCAAGGAAGGGGAGTCCCCCCCACTCGTAGCACCTGCAATCTTCTCCTCTTCCCTCTCAACCTTCTCACCCCATGATACACTCTGCGGAGGCGTGTCGACAATGGCTGCTCTTGATCCCTCTCCTCTCCTTAACGCCTCTGCGTCACTGCCCTGCGTATGTCACAATACCTTAGTTCTGAAGTCGTCCATCACCCCATACGCGGTATAAAGGGTGTCGTATGTCATCTTCACAGAGTATGTACCCTCAGGTATCCCCCTATACGGGCCAGCTGACCACCTTCCTGCAGTGGACCGCGTGTAACGCCCAGTATTTACTCATGGCGAACCGTATGTCAGATGCATCCCCTTGAATGGCACATCCTGATCTTCACCTAAGTGTAATAATTGATACATCATGCATCCTCACCGTCACAGCATGATTCACAGGTATGGTCACTTCCTGGAACTTGTTCACCACACTCGCCGAGTTGAATTTAAGAAATATTCTCTTCGTGCCATTCAATGCAAGTCCACAAATCTCTTCATTAGCTATGCCATATGTTTCTTTGATTATTGCTGGTAGAAGTAACTCCGTAGACGGCCCTGTTACAGCTCCAATGGTTAATTCAATACAGACTGTATTAACCCAACACAGACAAGCCTGCACCATGTTGTGAAAATATTACTGCACCCAGTCAACACCAGGGGGCAGCAGCAGCACATGCCCTCTCTACTCAAGAGTTGAGAGACGAATGATTTAGATTTTGCCACCGAAGTGGCTAGTTTATTTTGCACCCCATATCCATCCTGTGGACGGTAGCGCGAGAGCATATGGATTTACAAAAGGCCTAGGAATTAGGCCCCAACGGGTTAACAGGAATACATATGGATTTATATCTACATATCTATAGTTCACTTATCTGTTACAAGCAAATTTAGGAAATTTGCTTAGTATATCTGGTATCTTATTTTCATTAATAAGATATCTGACATGTCACACAGGCTATTATACTGTCTGTCTCTGTATTCCTCAATAAGTGGACAATTAAGCACACAGTGTTCAAGAGAGTGACCATATGCCTGATCACATAATTTACATTTAGTTTGATCATCATCTGTACGTCTCCCAAACTGCCAGAAGTACTTGTAACCAAGCCTAAGCCTGGCCACTACAACATCAGTCCAGTACTTGTAACCAAGCCTAAGCCTGGCCACTACAACATCAGTCAGTCTGTCCACATTGCACGTTGCTCCATAAACATACTTATCTACGTTCATGTTATCATAGTGGGTTATAGATCTACTCAGGCTTCTAACTGCATTCCTATAACAATCATTTTCATTATTTACTGCTCCCTAATATTATTCCTAATGCTAGACACAGTTATACCAAAGTTATATTCTACATTTCCTTCTGGGTACTCTTCTTGGCTACATATCAACTTTATCATAAAGGAGTAATCCAATGTGTGATGGGATCCATAGCAATTGTACATTAACTCCTTTGTCCCTAATTTTTGAGTATCTATACCTGGCTTCTCCAATGAGCATGTTTTTGGAGTCATTATATGAGTCAAGAGCCTTCAATGATGACATAGAATCAGTAATGATGATAGAGTCAAGCTCAGTGTCATAGGTTAACTTTAGCGCCATTAGGATTGCAAACAATTCAGTTTGCAGTGTAGACGCCCAGTTGTTAATTCTTATGCCTAACTCAACAAATTTATTATCGTTTTTAACAAGGGAGGTGGCAACGAGAGCAGAAGCAGCCCTGCCAGAAGACTCCTGTTTAGATCCATTCAGTGTAATAAACTTGTGATAACTTATTACTACCAGCTAGGTGAGAAATTTCTTCTGAGCAGTTGCTCTAACAAGAGATTTAAGGAAGGGATTACTAGAAAAGAGCTTCTTGGGAGGGACTTGTAGGTATGTGATATAAATGTAACACATCTTCCATGGAGGGTGAAATGCTCTTGTTGTCTACAGTGATACAGTTCATGAGACAAATTTGATGGTGGAGTATGTGCCTTCATTAAAAATGACTTAGCTTACAACCCAAGCCCTGTTTTTAAATAACAATAAACTGGAGATTCTATGGTTTGAAGTGCTGCTTCCCAGAGAAAACCCATCTTAGTAGAACTAGTTACGCCCTCCCACCCAAGACCAGTTCTTAGAAGACTTTTCCAGAGTATTGTCCCGGACTTGAAAAAAATTGCGAGACATTAATACTGGGCGACTTAAATATCTGTTTTCAGCAGCAAAATAACGGGCTATGCAAAAGGAATAAGCAAATTCTAGGTTAAAAAAGTTACACTCAACTATTAATACACAAACCCGGGACACACAGTTCTCAGCCACCCTAACTGACCACATACTTTGTAACCGCTCTGAGAACATTAGTCAGTCAGGCGTCATTACCACAGGTCTTAGTGATCATTTCAGGAAAATCACTAGGGATAAAAATAGGCCTACACAGGACAATAAAAATGAGGTCAACTAGAAACTACAGTAAAGAAACACTGGTAAATAGGCTACACAATTGTGACTGGACAGTGATAACAAGTTGCACGGACGAAAACGATGCCTGGGAAAAATTCAAAACAGTGTTCACTACCATCCTTGATAATGTTTGCACCATTTTAAAGAGGTTAGGATTAAACGAAGAACTGAACCCTGGATGACTACTGAGATATTAGATAATATGAAATTCAGAGACCAGTTGCTAAAAAATTTAAAACAAACAGACAGGATTTTGGGCAGCACTAAATGAATTCCATAGGGTGAGGAACAGAGTGCAGAGACTTATAAAAAGGAGCAACGACAAAGCAACAAATTGCTCAAAAATTGAAGAATATAAGCATAACCCCAGAAAGCTCGGGCAACAACTAAAACAGTTGGGGTATAGCCATAAGCCAGTAGATAGGTCTAACATAGTACTCACAATCGATAATGAGGTATGCCACAAAACCCACTAAGGTGGCAAATTGCTTTAATTCCTACTACACTCTGTTGCACAACATTTAGTAAGTAAACTACCAGCTGCGTCAAATACCTTTAACACAGACTCTGATAAGTTTCAAACATATTATACCAATAAAGGGGTAACCCCAAACAGTTGTCAACTAGTAAGTGTATCTCATGATTTTGTGCATTAAGAACTAAGCAGGTTAAACCCAACTAAGAGCACTGGCCCGGATAACATCCCGTCTAATTTTCCCTAAAAGTTTGGTGCTCCTGAACTATCAATCTATCATTCAAATCAACCCGTACTGTACCGGATGAGCTCAAGGAGGCCTGAGTTACTCCTATCTTCAAGAAAAATAGTAGGTTCTGATGTAAGAAACCCTATAGGCCTGTTAGTATACCCCAGTATAATATCCAAAATTCTAGAGAGGGGGTGTACTCTCAAGTAGTTAGTACCTTAATGACAACAACATTCTTCCATAGCTATCAATCGGGCTTTAGAAGATCTTACTCAACCAACACCTCCTTAATTAATCTGAAGGATTACCTGAGAACTAAAAATGTCAAAGGGGAACCTCATAGGTATGGTAACCTTAGACCTGCAAAAGGCCTTCGATACTGTCAACCACAATATATTATGTAAGAAACTTCAAGCATCGGTATAGGTTTCTGTAGACTGGTTTAAGTCCTACCTTAGCAACGGGAGAAAAATTTGTCAAAATCAACAAAACGGAATCAGAATCAATGTGACCCTGACCTGACTAGGTTGAGTGCATTGGCTTGAGCCGGTGGAGATTTGGACCTGCCCGCATGGCCGGTGGCCTTCTGCATGTTCCTTCGTTCTTATGTTCTTATGAATCCCTGCCAATAGCATGTGGAGTTCCCCAAGGTAGTATTCTGGGTCCCTTATTATTCTTATGTTATGTCAATGACATGCCTATCAGTGTCAAGTGCAAACTCCTCCCTTTATGCAGAATGACAGTGCTCTGTTAGTGTCAGGTAAATACCCACAAGATATAGCAAAATGTTTTAACACTGGAACTGGGTCCTGCAGCAAATGGTTAGTAGAAAAACTGAAGCCATTCTCTTTGGCACGAAACATAAACTGAGAAAGGTAAAAAAATTTTAATGTCCATTGTAATGGGGAGCCCATCATTTTGGGTTTTTCATCAGTAAAATATCTGGGAATCCCATTTGACCCGTGCATGTCAGGAGAATTGATAGGGAACAGTGTAAGTAAAGAAAGCGAATGCCAGACTGAAGTTCCTTTTATAGACAAGCACAGTGTCTACCTACTGAG
This sequence comes from Cherax quadricarinatus, assembly GCF_026875155.1. Classification (NCBI taxonomy): domain Eukaryota; kingdom Metazoa; phylum Arthropoda; class Malacostraca; order Decapoda; family Parastacidae; genus Cherax; species Cherax quadricarinatus. Next base: position 37,155,757 of record NC_069452.1, on the reverse strand, counting down.
GCTCGCAGGACCCTATGTCTAGCCCTTATACAATGCCAATGGATTACGCTTGCTCTTCTTGGTACTCTGCTTGACAAAAAAAACTAAAGATAGACTGCAAATCACCCAGAACAAAATCGTAAGATTCATCCTGGCCGGGGTTTCCAAGAGAACATGTAGGCCAGAATGAATTACAGCAGTTGGATATGCTGAATGTTGAAGACAGAGTAAAACAACTGAAGCTAAATCATGTTTATAAAATTGCTCACAAACAGTGTCCAGAATATCTTGCTGTCAATTTTGTCAAGGTTGGGAACCAAAGCAATCATAGTACTAGGGGGAGAGAGCACAACTTTGTAGTACCCACAGTCAGTGGCCAGGCTTCAAACACCTTTTATTGTACAGCAATAAAGGAATGGAACAGACTGCCTGCACATGTCAAAGCCAGTCATAGCATGAACCAGTTCAAGAAGAGTGCCAAAAGGAGTCTGATGAATGTAGCTATAGAAAGGGAGGGGAATGATTTTCTATTGTTTAGCTAACATACGTGTAAATTTTACCTTATTCGTAGTAATGACCCTCGTATTGTAGTCTTAATAACCCTCGTGTAGTAGATAGTCTTTTTAGTATGATAATAAGATGTTATCTTCATTATAGAATATTAATAAAATATAACCTTTATATTATAATAATAAGGTAAAAGGACCCCAATAGAAATAAGTCACTCTGTCTGACTTTTTTGGGTTATCCCAGGTTCTTTACACATATGCTGCTATGTATGATAATTCTATGTAACTGCATTTGTGTATACCTGAATAAACTTACTTACTTATTTACATCTAGCCCAACCTGGAAAATGGATAAAAGGACCTTATGCAGGACATCCTATACCCTCATATGTATATCTCGAGGAGTTTAAAATCCAGATAATGGTGGCATATGCCGGGCAGAGGCATACGTGCCATATGTGAGGTGAATATGATCATATGGGGACAGATTGTGGCAAGCGGAATTGGGCTCCTGGGCTGGCAAGAGGCGGAGCATCTGTGCATGAGAAAACGATGCCTGAGGAAGAACAGAGGCAAGGAGGATGGCATGGTCGCATGAGGAGTGAAGAGGTGGTGGCTCCTTCTGTGGAATCGGAAATTGACGTGGAGATTCATGAATCACCCAGCCCATTGACAGTACAGTTGTCGAGTGAGGAGGTGCAAGTGGGCGCAGAAGTGAAAGCTATCGAGGAGGAGTTGGCGACGGTGTTACAGGCTATGTTACAATCTATGGAGGTGGAGAGTCACAATGATCAGAAACCTGGGATCGGGCAGAAGGAGGTGTGTGCGGGAGGAGGGAGGACCAGGTGGCACCTGTGATGGACGGTGCGAGTGCCGTTGAAGGACATGGAGGCGAATTCAGGGTGGTAGAGGTGGAAGTCCATTGTGAGGACTCCCAGGACACAGATATGGAGATGGAGGGAGCAATGAGGAAAAGAGTGGCGATGTCAGATTCGGACGATGTTCTGATGCCAGCGCAAAGGCCAGGGAAAAAGGCATGGGGTTATGGTACCCAGAGTGACTCTAAGAGAGGGCCACAACAGAAGGGGAAGATGGTTGGGGAGGAGGGTGGAGTACATGGCAAAGGCAATGCCCAGGAGAATGGTCAGAAAGGGAAGAGTATGGAAATAAGGCGGGAAGGGAAACCTTAAACCAGCCTCAGGTGTGTAACAGTAAATATTAATGGTCTGTGTGATGGTGTAAAACGTGAGTACTTCCGGATGTTTTTGAATAGATACAAGGTTGACGTGGTTTTTGTGCAGGAACACAGTTTTGAACTTGGTCGTGAATTAGTGGTGTCTGGGTATCAGGCTTGTATGTTGCCGTCTGAGCGTTTAAAAGGAAGAGTGGGTGTGTTGATCAGGGAGGCGAGCTCGTTTGTATTGCACATGAAAGAAGGGGGGGAGAGTATTAGTATGGAAGGATGGTGCATGGGAGAGAGAGTGGCGTTTGTGTGTGTGTATGCAGCGGCAGAAAGTAAAGTGAAAGTAAAGACGGATTTTGTGTGGGAGGAACTTGTGTACTTCCTACGCACGTTACCGTCTGTTGGATCATAAAGGGGTTCCTGGGGGACATGGAATTGGGAAGTGGGGCGTTGTTGGCATTCGATTGGCAAGGGGCTTATGACAGGGTGAAAATAGTGGCTTTGCGGGATATTCTCCTCAGAAAGGGGTTTGGCGAAGAAATGGTGGGGTGGGTGGATATGTTGTACTCAGGAGTGAAGGTAAGAGTGCAAATCAATGGGTGTGTTGGGAAGGGAGTCAACATGGAGTGGGGTCTTTGGCAGGGATGTCCAATATCACAACTATTGTTTGCATGTGTTAAGGTTCCTTTTTATAGGATAGTGGAGGATCGTCTAAGGAATGGGGGTGGATGGTGTGCAGAAGCCTTGCCCTGGCTTGGTGGGTTATGTTGACGATACAACTATTCTGGTGTGTGAGGAGACATTGTTAGGAGTTTTGGGGGAAGTTGTACACATGACTGGGAGAGTTACTGGGATGAAAGTAAATCTGGAGAAGTCAAAGATAATGGGGCTGGGAGAGTGGGCAGGGAGATTGGAATGGGGATGTGATGTCATGCAGCATCAGATTGGGAGTCTGAAAATCTGTAGTGTCATATATGAGGCAGACCTGAGTGCTGCAAGGGTGAACAATTCGAACAGGATAGTGGAACAGGTGCAGCAACATTTGGGAATACTGTGACCTCACCATTCAACCCTTAGGCAACGAACAATTGTCATCTATATATTACTATATAGTAAAGTCTGGCTTGTTTCGGCTGTGATGCCGTTAACAGGAACAGCGATCACGAGTATTCTTAGAATGGTGTTCAAATTCTTGTGGGGTTCAGGGTGCAACTGGTTGCAAAGGGAGGTTGTGACATTGCCGTTATGTAAGGGAGGGCTTGGTTTGTTGGACCTGAGAAAGCACGTGAAATGTGCATTCATTAAGAGGGAAGTGATGCATGCAGGTGGATGGAGGGGGGGCAGCTAAATAAGGTACATGATCACCTGCTGAAACGGTATGATGCAGCAGAAATGAAGGAATGTGAAAAAGTGTTATGTGCCTTAGTGTTAGCCAGGGAACCCGGAAAAGTAGAGGTGGGAACTTTGTGTAAATTGTTAGAGGGACATGTAGTGATGCCGGTTGAAGGGATCTACCCCATGTATGCATGGAACGAAATATGGCAAAGATTTAGTAAATTAAGGATATGACCTAGAGCCCGTGAGGTTATATATTGTTTCCTATATTGTATATTGCCAACGGGAGCGATGCGCCGAGATAGGAGGGCCATCGATGGTGGGGGATGTAGCAGATGCATTGGGAAAGAGACTGTGTATCATGTTGTCTATTTTTGTGAAGGTTTGGAGTAAATCAGGGCATGGATGAGTAAGGTACTGGCAAGGGTTGGGGGTCAAGGTATGTCGGAATTGTGAGCGTTGAGTCTTGATATGAGTGGGGTGGATGAGGGTGTGGCAAGGGGTTTAGCATATATAATCGGACTACATATATGTTTTGTGAGGTATGAGGGGGAAGGAGGGTGGGGAAGTGCTGAGAAGGATTTTGGTGGCGACGTTTTATCGAACTTTGTGTCGCAATGGAGACATGTATGGGAAAAGGTGGGGTGAGGTTTTTTCTGAAGAGTATAGAGGACTAATAATAGGGAATTTATTGGCGTTATAACGGGATTTTAACTGCCAGGGTGAGTATGTTGGTAAAAGGGGGGAGGAGTCAGGGGTATTCAACAGGCTGACTGTCTTGGGTGTGAAGTGATGGGTGGATGGGTGCGACTGGAGGCACACGTGTGAACTGGATGTGATGGTGTGAAAGATATAATTTTGTTTAGTTCACTTGTTGGGAAGGTATAAATGACAGTTTAAATATATAATATTTATAAATATATAACATATACCTGGAGTTTACCTGGAGAGAGTTTCGGGGGTCAACGCCCCCGCGGCCCGGTCTGTGACCAGGCCTCCTGGTGGATCAGCCCCTGATCAACCAGGCTGTTGCTGCTGGCTGCACGCAAACCAACGTACGAGCCACAGCCCGGCTGATCAGGAACTGACTTTAGGTGATTGTCCAGTGCCAGCTTGAAGACTGCCAGGGGTCTGTTGGTAATCCCCCTTATGTGTGCGGGGGCAGTTGAACAGTCTCGGGCCCCTGACACTTATTGAAATGGTCTCTTAACTGTAGTGACACCCCGCTTTTCATTGGGGGGGATGTTGCATCGTTCCTGCCAATCTATAACATGATATTTTCTTTGGTAGCGATCATGCCCCGCTTGTACTGGTCTTGCAAGTGAATTTTAACTTTTCTTGAGAGGATATTCCTTTCACTATGTTCCTTGAAACATTAAGATTTTTTGCAATTTTTGTAATGTGTTCCTGCATCACTTTTGAAGTAATTACCTATTAAGTAATCATGTGTGAATAGGATTAGTAACCTATATTAATATTCAGTTTTTAACAAGCTGCTAACCAGACTGAGAGTCAAGATCAAAATGAATTTATGAGAGAGCCAAAGAATTTGGTTAACAAAAGCCTATCTGATATTATCCTGATGCCAAATGACTTCGAACAGGCGATAAATGACATGCCCATGCACTCTGCCCCAGGGCCAGACTCATGGAACTCCGTGTTCATCAAGAACTGCAAGAAGCCCCTATCACTAGCTTTTACCATCCTATGGAGAGGGAGCATGGACACGGGGGTCGTCCCACAGTTACTAAAAACAACAGACATATCCCCACTCCACAAAGGGGGCAGTAAATAATAGCAAAGAACTATAGACCGATAGCATTAACATCCCATATCATAAAAATCTTTGAAAGGGTCCTAAGAAGCAAGATCACCACCCATCTTGATGGCCGTCATTTACACAACCCAGGGCAACATGGGTTTAGAGCAGGTCGCTCCTGTCTGTCTCAGCTACTGGATCACTACGACAAGGTCCTAGCTGTACTAGAAGACAAAAAGAATGCACATATAATATACATAGACTTTGCAAAAGCCTTCGACAAGTGTGACCATAGTGTAATAGCGAACAAAATGCGTGCTAAAGGAATAACAGGAAAAGTTGGTAGATGGATCTATAATTTCCTCACAGACAGAACACAAAGAGTAGTAGTCAACAGATTAAAGTCTGAGGCAGCTACGGTGAAAAGCTCTGTTCCATAATTCACAGGATGGGTATGGGGTGCATAATAAACATATTAAACTAAAACTAACCATAATGCACAGTACTCGCTCCCATCTTGTTTCTCATCCTCATATTTGACATAGACAAGGATGTCAGCAACAGCACCGTGTCTTCCTTTGCAGATGACTCCCGATTCTGCATGGCAGTGTCTTCCATTGCAGACACTGCAAGGCTCCAGGCGGACATCAACCAAATCTTTCAGTGGGCTGCAGAAAACAATATGAAGTTCAACGATGAGAAATTTCAATTACTCCGATATGGTAAACATGAGGAAATTAAAACTTCATCAGAATACAAAACAAATTCCGGCCATAAAATAGAGCAAAAAACCAATGTCAAAGACCTGGGAGTGATCATGTCGGAGGATCTCACATTCAAGGACCATAACATTGTATCAATCGCAGCTGCTAGAAAAATGACAGGATGAATAATGAGAACCTTCAAAACTAGGGATGCCCATCCCATGATGACACTCTTCAGGTCGCTTGTTCTATAGAGGCTGGAATATTGCTGCACACTAACAGCACCTTTCAAGGCAGGTGAAATTGCTGACCTAGAAAATGTACAGAGAACCTTCATGGCGTGCATAGCAGAGACAAAACACCTCAATTACTGGGAGCACTTGAAGTTCCTGATCCTGGAATGCAGACGGGAGAGATACATGATTATATTCACCTGGAAAATCCTAGAATGACTAGTACCGAACTTGCATACGAAAATCACTCACAACGAAAGCAAAAGACTTTGCAGACGATGTAACATCCCCTCAATGAAAAGCAGGGGTGTCACTAGCACGTTAAGAAACAATACAATAAGAGTCATGGGCCCGAAACTGTTCAACTGCCTCCCAGCATACATAAGGGGGATTACCAATAGACCCCTGGCAGTCTTCAAGCTGGCACTGGACAAGCACCTAAAGTCGGTACCTGACCAGCCGGGCTGTGGCTCGTACTTTGGATTGCGTGCAGCCAGCAGTAACAGCCTGGTTGATCAGGCACTGGTCCTCCAGGAGGCCTGGTCACAGACCGGGCCACGGGGGCGTTGACCCCCGGAACTTTCTCCAGGTAAACACGTCAGTACATAATGATGCAAGGTGTGACAATAGTCCATTTGGCAATGTTTACATTTCGTTTGGTCTACATCTGGTGGTGGTGATTGAACCTGCCATAGATACTTGTAACCCAGCCGGAGCCGGACAGTAGTGACATCCAAGAGTCTGCTTATCTTGTTGGATGAACCATAGACATGTGGCTCCTCCTGAATGATGGAATGATGATAGATGGACTGACTTGTGTCAATCTCCCTAAGTCTTAAGTCAATAAAGTTCAATTGAAGTTCTTTTCATATTATTGTTCTCAAACTGCTAACTGACAAGCCAAGATTGTAATCTACTCCCTCTTTGAAAGCATACAGCTTAGCCAATTTATCAGTTCTATCATGCATCTAAAGAACAATGTGAGATGGAATCCGTAGGATGTGCACTCTGACTCCACTGTCCATAATCTTACCATACTTATGTCTGGCTGCTGACACAAGCATGCAACAATTTATACTTAATAAGTTGAGAGCATTTATGGATGACAGAGAATCAGTTACAATTAAAGTGTCAACCTTAGATACATGGACGCATTTGAGTGCAAGGAGTATGGCAAACAGTTCTGTCTGAAATGTAGAGGCCCAGTTATTGATGCGTGCTCCAATTTCTTTATGAGAGGCATCACTCTGTATGACAACAGCGGCACTACCAGCTGCACCAGTGGACTGGTGAACAGAACCATCAACGTAAATAATTTGTGAAAGAGTGTTGTGTGACTAAGTTATCAATACAGCTTAAGGCATCATGTTTGGCTTCAAGACGAAGCTTTGGTTGTGATTTAAGAAGAGTTTTGGGGGAATGGAGGAATTTTAGTTTTGGAATGGGTAATATCCCATGGAGCAGGAAATGTCTCTGTTGTCTAACTTGATATAGATCATGTAGCTGGTTCATGCGGAGGTTGGTTCCAGTTTTTTTCGATCCATCTGGAAGGATGTTCACGAGTGCTGAGGAAAGTTTGGAGGGCTTCTGTGCAGGGGTTTGAATGGGCTAACCTAAGAATATTGACCCCAATTAGGATATTTCTTTCAGTAACACGATCTCTAATGCTTGGAATATTAAGTTCTTTCCGCATATTTAAAATTTTGGCAGTACGAGGGCATCCTAAAACGATACTCATTGCTTCGTTTTGCAGTTTTTCCAGCTCTCCAAGCTTCCAGTCAGACACGAGTGCAAGTAGTGGCGCCGAATAATCAACCAATGATCTAATATAAGCAAGATACATCATTTTCACAATTTTAACATTAGCTCTATATCTGGGATGAAAACCTGCCACAACTCTAAGTGCTCTCAGCCTTTCTTTGTATTGGCGACAAAGTCTTGTTACAAAAAGGTCCAAGTAGTGGAACCTCAAAGCCTAGATACCCGTATCTGCTTACTATTCTAGAAGAGACCCATCATGCAACTGGATCTGACGAACTGTGCCTCTCTGTCGAGGAGGACGCCAGTTGAGTATCTTTGTTTTATCCCCTGAGATTATTAACCCCAGGTCTTGACACGAGGCTAGTACATGATTAAGAATGTTTTGGGTGTTGGAGAATCCGGTGGTGTGAATCATTATATCATCAGCAAAACTAACCATATAATGATGGGGCTGGCTAGGAATAGCATTAAGGCATTAATCAGAATATTGAACAGTGTGGGACTGAGCACACCTCCCTGTGGGGTTCCTAATTCAAAATCTTTAGTTGCACTTCTGTGTCCCTGGAACAACACAGACGACTTTCTGTTGGACAGGTAGCCTTTAATCCAGCGGAGAAGCCATCCTCCAACATCCATTCTGGCAAGTTCACTAATGATTACATGTCTGTTGGCTACATCAAAAGCGGAGTTAAGGTCAAGGAAGGTAGTGGATGAGCTGCCAGTGTGTAGAGTGAAAAAGGTGGTAATGCAATGATGCACACCCCTTCATGCATAATAATAGTATCTTATTTTTAATTACTACAAGACATATACAAGGTATACAGACCATAGCTGACATCTATGACATACTACTATATAGAAAGCCGCTTGTTATGCTGAATATTTCCAGCAAATTAGGTCAGTGTCCCAGGATGCAACCCACACCAGTTTACTAACACCCAGGTAACCATTATACTCACGGGTGACCATAAACAACAAGTGTAAAGAAACACGCCCAATGTTTCTACTCCGGCTGGGAATCAAACCCAGGCCCTCGCCGTGTGAAGCCAAGCTTAACCACAGGTCATTTTTTCATTTGGTGACGGGATTCTAGCACCCGGCTCTCACAAAAATTTTTAAGTTTTTTTTTTCCTTTTATTTTTCTTTTATTTTTTGAATTTTTTTTTTCAAATAAAATAATTGGCGAGGTGGCATAAATGAGCGGGGCGGACTTATAAAATGTCTAAGTTCATAAACACGGAGGGGGCGGAGTTACTAGTGTCTAAGTTCATGAACGAGAGTGGGCGGAGCTTATACTAGTGTCTAAGTTATGACATGAAGGGGGTGGGCTTATACATAGTGTCAATTCAATGACATGAAGTGGGCGGAGCTTATACATAGGTCAAATACATGACATGAGAGTGGGGGGGGAGCTTATACATGTGTTAAGTTCATGACATGGAGGGGGGCGGGGCTTATAATAGTGTCTAAGTTCATGACGAAGTGGGCGGAGCTTTACATAGGTCAAGTTCAGTCTGAAAAAGGGGGGCGGACTTATATATGTCTAAGTTCATTTCATGAAGTGGGCAGGCTTATCAAGTTTACCGGGATTTTCCTGGGAGAGTTTGGGGGGTCAACGCCCCCGGGCCCCCGGTCTGTGACCAGGGCCTCCGGGTGGATACCCCCTGATCAACCGGCGTTGCTGCTGGCTGCACGCAAACCAACGTACACCCACAGCCCGGCTGACAGGAACTGACTTTAGTCTTGCCCCAGTGCCAGCTTGAAAACTGCCGGGGGGTCTGTTGGTAACCCCCTTATGTGTGTGGAGGCGTTGAACATTGGGGCCCTGACATTTATTGTATGGTCTCTTAACGTGCTAGTGACACCCCTCTTTCATTGGGGGGAGGGCATCGTCTGCCAAGTCTTTGCTTTCGAGTGGTGATTTTCGGTCAATTCGGTACTAGTCCCCCCTAGGATTTTCCAGGTGTAAAACATGATCCTCCCTCCCCCCCCCTTCCCGGGAATACAGGGTTTAAAAACCTCAAACGCTCCCGTAATTGAGGTTTTTTTATCTCCGTTAGCCGCCGTGAAAGTTTTCTGTACATTTTCTAGGGCGGCAATTTCACCGCCTTTAAAAGGGGCTGTTTTGATGCAGCAATTTCCCAGCCTAGAAGAACAAGTGACCTAAGAGTGGGCATATGGGGTTGGCCTCCCCAGTTTTGAAGGTTCCATTACCATCCGTCATTTTTCTAGCAGATGCGATTGAACAATGTTATGGCCTTGAAGGGAGATCCTCCGACAAAATCATCCCAGGGCTTTTGACGTTTGGGGTTTCGCTCTATTTTAGGCCCGAAAATTTTTTTTTTGTACTCTGATAAGTTTAATTTTCATGTTACCCTTTTGAGTAATTTAAAATTTTTTCCCTCGTTGAACCTTAAAATTTTTTTCCGCAGCCCACTGAAAATTTTTGGGTTTATGTCCGCCTGGAGCCTTGCAGTGTTGCAATGGAAGACACGTCATGAGATTCGGGTGTCATCTGCAAAGGAAGCACGGTGCTGGGCTGGCATCCTTTTCATGCGGATATGAGGATGGGAACAAGATGGGAGCTAGTACGTGCCTTGGGAACAAGCCTTTTCCCGTAGCCCGCCTCGGACTTTACTCTTTGACGCTACCCCTGTTTCTGTTATGAGGAAATTTTAGATCCATCGACCGACTTTTCCTGTTATTCCTTTAGCACGATGGGCAGAGCTTATAAAAGTGTCTAAGTTCATGACATGAGATGGGAGAGCTTTACATAGTGTCTAAGTTCATCATGAGAGTGGGTGGAGTTATACAAGGTCAAAGTTCAGACAGAGAGTGGGGGAGCTTATACATAGGTCAAATTTCATGACTTTAAGGTGGGGGGAGCTTATACATGTGTCTAATTCATGCAAGATGGGGGGAGCTTATCATAGGTCTAAGTTCATACATGAGAGTGGGGGGAGCTTAAAAAGTGTCTAAGTTCATGGCAGAAGTGGTGGGAGTTTAAACTGTTTAATTCTGACATGAGAGTGGGGGAGCTTATACATAGTCTAAGCATGACATGAGAGTGGGTGGAGTTTTATACATAGTGTCTAATTTCATGCATGAGATGGGTGGAGCTTATACATAGTGTCTAATTCTGACAAAGAGTGGGTGGAGCCCCCCCCAAAAAACCCCCTTTTCTGTTCAGACTTGGGGGTTTCTAGCCCGTGGCCCAGACTGAGAGTGGGGGGAGCTTAAATAGTGCTAAGTTCATTCCCAGAAGGGGACTATCTTTTGTTTTTCGACAAAGTGGGTGGACCAACCCCCCCCCCCCCCCCCCCCCAAACTCATAATTTATTAACTTTCAATTTCATACATGAGAGGGGGGGGAGCTTAAATGTGCTAATTCATGCATGAGAGTGGGTGCAGTGAACTTTTTCTAAGTTCATGACATGAGAGTGGGCGGACTTATACTAGTCTTAAGGCCATGCAAGAGGGGGTGAGCTTATACATATGTCTAAGTTCATGACATGAGAGTGGGGGAGTTTTATCTATGTCTAATTCTGGCATGGAGTGGGGGGGGAGCTATACTAGGTCTATTTCATGAATGAGAGGGGGGGTTTTATACTATTTAATTTCAAACATGGAGAGTGGGGGGAAAGCTTATAATAGTGTCTAATTTCATGCTGAAGGGGGTGGAGCTTAACATATGTCTAGTTCAGACTAGAGGGGGGGTGGAGCTTTTACATAGTCTTATGGCCGGACATGAATTTTACCGGGATTTCCCTGGAGAAAATTCCGAGGTCAATGCCCCCCGGCCCGGTCGGCCCAGGCCTCAGTTGATTAGGCCGAACAACCAAGCTGTTTTACTGCTGGCTGCCGCAACCCCAACATACGACCACACCCCGGCTGGTCAGGTACCGACTTTAGGTGCTTGTCTGTGCCACTTGAAGCTGCCAGGGGCCCATTGGTAATCCCCCTTAGTATGCTGGGAGGCAGTTGAACAGTCTTGGGGCCCCCACCTTATTGTGTATCTCTTTAAGTGTAGTCTCTTAACGACCACATAAGGAAAATTTGTCACGAGGGGCATTACCAAATTCAACTTCAATAACAAAAACATAAAGTGGGGCCAAGTAAACCAAATGCTAACCGAAAAAAGCTGGGAAAAAATTATAAGCAACACAGCCCCCAACTTATCCCAAAAAAGATTTAAACCGGTGGCCTCGATTATGCACAAGGCTTATTTCCCCAAGAAAAAGGGGAGTAGATGGGAAAAAAAGAAAGAGACAGGCGCCCCTTTTAAAAAGGGGACGGAAAAAAAAATAAAAGAGGGCTAAAAGAGGTCAATATATTGAAAAGCTAGGGAGACACTGGCAGAGAAATAGCAAGCATCGAAATTTAACTAAAAGAATCCTTTAGGGTCAGGAAACCGGGGGGAAGAACTAAAAAACCCTAAATAAATCGAAAGAAACCCAAAGTATTTCTTTTCCTAGCCAAATCAAAATCGAGAACAACTCCAGTATTGGCCCCACTTAAACAAGATGGGCCCCCCCCAGATGCAGCAAGGAAATGAGTGAGCTACTCAAATCCCCCTATGACTCAGTTTTAGCAACCCTAACCAGATAGGAGTCGAAGATCAAAATGAATTTTTTATGAGAGAGCCACAAAAAATTGATTAACAGCCCAAAAACTTCGAACAGGCATAAATGAATGCCCCTGCACTCGCCCCAGGGCCAACTCAGGGAAATCGTGTTCATCAAAAACTGCAAAAAGCCCCTATCACGACCTTTTTCCCTCCCATGGAAGGGACATGGACACGGGGGTTTTGTCCCACAGTTACTAAAAAAAACAGACATAGCCCCCCCCTCCACAAAGGGGGCGTAAAAGCAACAGCAAAGAAACAGACCAATAGACTAACACCCCAAAAAAAATCTTTTTTAAAAGGGCCTAAAACAATCACCCCCACTAAAACCCATCAGTTACCAACCAGGGCAACATGGGTTTTGAAAAGGGGCGCTCCTGTCTGTCTCAACTATTGGACCACTACGACAACGGTCCTAAAATGCACTAGAAGACAAAAAGAATGCAGATATGTAATTATATACAGCCTTTGCTCAAAAGCCCTTCGCTACAAGTCGTGGGACCTACTATGGCCCGTAATAGCGCAAACAAAAAATGCGTGCTAAAGGCTAAACTAACAGGGAGAATCAGTCGGTCGATGGATCCTATTATTTCCTCACTAACAGACACGGAAGCTAGTCGTCAACAGAGGTATAAGTCCAGAGGCAGCTACGGTTGAAAAAGCTCTGTTCCTCACACAAGGCACCAGTACTACGCTCCCATCTTGGTTCCTATCCTTATATCAGACATAGACACGGATGTCAGCTACTGCACCGTGTCTTCCTTTGCAGATGATCACCGCCGAATTCTGCATGACAGTGTCATTCCATGCAGGGACACTGCAAAGCGCCAGGCAGACATCAACCAAATCTTTCAGTTGCGCTCAGGAGGAAAACAATATGAAGTTCAACGATGAGAAATTGCAATTACTCAGATATGGTAAACATGAGGGGAAATTTAAAATCTTCATCAGGAGTTCAAAACTATAACTTCTGGCCACAAAATAGATGCGAAACACAACGTCTAAGAACCTGGGACAGTGATCATTGTTCGGAGGATCTCACTTCAAGGGACCCATACAACATTGTATCAATCGCATTTATCTGCTAGAATAAATGGACAGGAATGGATAAATGAGAACTTCAGAATTGGCGACGGCCAAGCCCATGATGGACTCACTCTTCAGGTCACTTGTTCTATCTAGGCTGGATATATCTGCTGCCACACTAACAGGCACCTTTCAAGGCAGGTGAAATTGCCGACCTAGTAAAGGTACAGAGAACTTTCCGGCTGCGCATAAACGCGAGATAAAAAATCCCTCAATTTATTGGGTACGCGGCTTGAGGTCTCTATCCTGTATTCCTGGAACGACAGGAGGAGAGATACATGATTATATCACCTGGAAGAATCCTAGAGGGACTAGTACCGAACTTGCACACGTAAAATCAGCCACTACGAAACGCAAAATACTTGGCAGGACGATGCACCATCCCCCCAATGAAAAGCCAAGGGGTGTGACTAGCTCGTTAAGGACCATACCAATAAGTGTCAGGGCCCGAGATGTTTCAACTGCCTCCAGCCGAACATCAGGGGGGTTTTACCTACAGACCCCTGGAATTCTCAGTCTTCAAGCTGGCTCTGAGACAAGCACCTAAAAGGTCAGTTCCGGATCTGCCCCGGGCTGTGGCTCGTAACGTTGGTTTGCGTCGCAGCCAGAGGCAACAGCCTGGTTGATCAGGCTCTGATCCTACCAGGAGGGCCTGGTCACAGACGGGCCGCGGGGGCGTTGACCCGGAACCTCTCCAGGTAAACTCCAGGGTCTCCAGGAACTCTCTCCAGGTGGTGACACCCCTGCTTTTCATTGGAGTGAGATGTTGCCATCGTCTGCCAAGTCTTTTGCTTTCGTACTTAGTAGTGATTTTCGTGTGGCAAGTTCCGGTCTTAGTCCCTCTAGGATTTTCCAGGTGTATATAATCATGTATCTCTCCCGCCTGCGTTCCAGGGAATACAGGTTTAGGAACCTCAAGCGCTCCCAGTAATTGAGGTGTTTTATCTCCGTTATGCGCACCGTGAAGGTTCCATCACTCCCAGGCTTTGACGTTAGATTTTCCCTCTATTTTGTGGCAGGAATTTTGTTGTATACTCTGATGAAGTTTATTAATTTCCTCTTGTTTACCATATCGAATAATTGAAATTTCTCATCGTTGAACTTCATATCGTTTTCTGCAGCCCATCCAAATTTGCTCTTAAGTGCCTGCACACTATAGCCAAAGCATAATAGTCTTATCTTATGAGCAGAGATTGTAACAACCTAACTACAAGGTTACATTACAAAACTTTTCATGGATAACATGGCTTCATCAGGGAAGCGGTTGTCCTGACTTGCATCCTATTTGTGCAACCAAGAATATTGATGTCATCTGTTTGCAGGAATTGTAGATTGAAAGATAGAGCACCTCCACCAAACTTGCCTGGATATGACGCTTATAACCCTTAGGTCAACCAAAAACTGTGTGTTGTGATGTATGTTCAGAAAAGGAACTTGCCACAATCACTCCTTTCCTTGTCAGAGGAGTGTCGAGTTAAAACATGCAAGGTATCAATGTGGTAAAAGTATATGCAGGCGATTTTTCCATTTACATTTTTAATCTCTTGCCCCAGGCGAAACCAAGCTTCGACCTTGAATGCTTTACCAGATCGCATCCATTAGTTGAACCTACCATCATTCTTTGAGATTTTTAATGCCAGTACATAAGGAAATATTGGTGGTCTATAACAAACACCATGGAAAATTTAAACTAGTGAAATTGCTAAATGAGCATGATTAATTTCGAATTGTGGGCCTACTGAGCCTACTCATGTACTGTGCCTTGGATTGAACTAGCCAAAATGAATATTAAATGGGTAGATATTACTCTGCTGGGATAATAGGATACCTTTCGATAAGGAGTATCCTCTGTCCCTTTATCAAGCTTTTTTTTTTTTTTATATATTTATTTATAAAAACACATTACAACATCTACATTTGTGCTATATTTAGGTTTACATAACAAAGAAACGTGATCCAATAAATAATAAAACAAACAACTCAAACATTCACTTATCCCAGCACTAAACTTATGGCATAAGAAATCACGCCAAACCTAATAAATGCTTGATTCCCCCTCCAATAAAATGCAAAAACCAGCAACACTACATACCAGTAACTAAAAAAAACAGCCCACACCTGTGACATAACAGGTGGGTTTATTATATCCATTAAACTACAGTCAGGTCTCTTACAACACAAATAGGCAATATAAATCCAAGGAATGTCACACTTATTGACATTATATATGAACTTTATATACAAAGACATTCTCATATAAGCCAAATTCGTTGCACATATCATTATATTGTATATTAAACCTTTATATCACAAAGACTTTATGTAAACACCTCAAAAATTAACAATAATAATAACAGGTGACAAAAATAGCCATTTCCTACACCTTACCACAGAGAAACTTAAACGACACTATTGAAATAACAAAGATACTACACTCTGTTAATTGCCACATTATTTATTAGGGTGTTAACAAATGTTTTGAGTGTTCCTTCTTGTAGTTGTCTCACTGACAATGATTAATTTTACCTTTTAAAACTATGATATCAATGACCTCTTGTTCTTTCAACACATGGTTAATAACTAATACATTACAACAGAAAACTCTCCGTAAACCTCATCTTTACATGTCATCCCTCCCTTACAACTCCTCATGACAATCCTACCACATTTACATATCCTTCATTAGGGTCATAATTCGCTCTAGAAAAAAGGAAAATGGTCCCTCTTAGTATTAAGTAGCCAAATTTACCGAGTACCCTTAATGTTATATTTCTATATGCCTCCGGGAACGCAGTCGCCCAACTGTTACATAAATGAGTTTATTTCTGCATATACTGTGCGAATTAATTTCCTGCCGCAATTGCCCTTACACTAATCCCCGCCTTTTTCCTTCAAGCTCCAGGAATATTTAAAAACCAAGAAAAGATATCTGTCACATTGTACAGATTGGCTCTCTTTTCAACTCGACCACCCCCTTACTCTAAAGTTAGGGCTCGCAGGAGCTCTAACATTGCCCCCACCCATTAACCTTGAAAACTCTTGCCAGCCACAACCCGTACCTGCCCCAACTCCCTACATAAAAAAAATTTACGGCCATGAAAAGCTGTTTCCGATTTCCTCCACAATGTTCGCATTTTTCGCCTCATTTACATACTCCATCCACACACAAGCCTGCTTATTTGGGGGACACTTAATATCCCCATTAAACATTATAGATAAATAAAAACTACTCCCTTACCCTAGGCAATAATCTAAGTTTCTGGAAATCATTGCCAAATCTCGTACCCAATCATACAATGGGTTTATATACCGTCACCCTTGCATGACTTCTGGTTTCCTACTCATCTTCTAACCAAACATTCCCACCTTGAGTTTTTTTACCTCCCTTTTACTAACATACCTTTAGGCATATTCTCACATTCATTAAGTCCTTTTCCTTCCCACCTTCGTCGTACATCCTCCCCATCACCCGCCCGACCCTCCCCCTTTTACCCCCCCCTCCCTTACGTACTTTTGTTTTTAAACATGACATGGCCTTTACCCTCGTCCCTAGCAATCAAAAGCCCACTCCCCTCCTCTGCGCACATTCGTCATAACCACCTCTTTACTTAGCCATGGCTCGTCCAAAACCCCATATATAACGACAGAACCTTCTCTGTATCTCCTTTATCTCTGTTCCGTAAAGGATACACCACTGCCACGTTCCACTCTTTATATATCCATAATGAATAATTTATTATTATTGCCCTTTGCATTAAAGTAACATCCTTCGCTCTTTGGTTCCTAATCCGCTGTACAACGTTCTCTCTACCAATTCGAAAATTCCCCTCCGTCCTAGCTCTTGTCATCTGCCATATAGATAATCCCACAAATTCATTGTTCGTATCGCTCTATGGGCCGTACGGACAGGTCTGCGCAGTAGATCCTGACTCTGTTGATTGCTGCGCAGTTTCCTCAGTGCACTCACATGGCGGATGGTGCAACGTAGGCGAGTCAACACCGTCTGCCTTCAATTGGTGACAGCTACGTTCAACAATCAGAATACATATCTACTGCCTTATGCTCGATACTCCGAGCGATAATATGGCATCAATAATGAAGATCTTTATGGTGTCTCTTTGAACGGAAATTCGAGGCTTTTTGTCAAATTCAGACATAATAGTACTTACGAAATATGGTTGCCACTTATCAGGAAAATGTGATCAAACTGGTTAATCCTGGTGTCAACTGTTCGACTTTCACGACGTCCTCCCGTTTTTTTACACCTGGAATCAAGGTACGAAACGTTCCCGTTTGTGGAGGGACGAGAGTGATTTTGTATTTATTTGAGGAATGTTTTTGCACGCTATGGCACAGGTTCTATGGCACTATGGGGACGGTGGCATGTTGGTCTCTAGTTGGTATTGCTGGAGGGGTTCTTTCTCCTGAAAATGTCCCTCAAGCACCCTATTCCGTCGTAGTGGTTTTGGAGGACTTTTCGTTTACGCTAAGTGTACGTTACATATCAGGACAAAGCCGTACGTGCTGCTTTGTGGGATGTATGGACCATATGGCGGCGCAAGCCCTACATAGTGAATTAATTTAAAATACGACGGAAAGTAAGGCGGTTTGATGTTTCAACGGAGCAGCGTTCATATGCTGCTGCTACCACGAACAACCTATATTGCCTCCGTAAATCCTGGACTCGTGAGGAGATAGAGGGTGGGGTTTGAAGACTCGCCGATATGTCTAACCCTCCTGGTGCAGTGAGAGGACGTGTGCGTGGTATCGAGCGATGACAGGAGGAAATCTCGTTCATACTCAGGGGTTGACGTGGAGCAATCTATTTCAAGTAGGTTCTGATGTTTTATTGTGCTTCCACATCTGAGGGCTTCTCGGTGTTTAGAGGAATTGTAAGTGTGATGGAGAAGGTAACGGCGCGCATCCTCCGGGCATATTGCGGACATCAGGTTGTGGTCGTGGTGGAAGGTTCATAGGAACAAACAGTTCTGAAGATGAGGTGGATTTGGCCGCAGTTCTCGGTAAGAGAGTGGCGGTGGTTATCTGACTCTCAAAGATGTTTGACACCAGGACAACGGTCGGGGAACAAAGCATGGTGCGATGTGACTCGTAGAGACAAGGGCAAAATCTACTGGTGTTCAGCATGTCAAGGAGAATGACAAGGTGGGGGTGGGGGAAGAAGTGGAGATACACACAAGGGAACCAAGAATGTTCACGGTTACTATTCCAAGGGTAACCTCCAATGAAACGTTTTCAAGTGTTTTACTTTAAATATAAATGGGTATACGGTCTGTTGAAAAACGTAAGATTTGGAGGTTTGTTAAAAAATTATGTACCCGAATGTTGTAATTCTTACAAGAACACAATTTAAATCTTTAGGTGAAATTGCTGATTCCTGAATATATTTTGTAATGGGCTAGTTCTTAATAGACTGAAAGGTGGTTTGTTGTAGCAGTGTTAGTAAGAGGCTAGCCCGTTTTCTTTGCAAACATATGAGGTTGGGTAGAGGGTGGAAGGGTTGTTAGGGTTGGATGGGGTGTGTGGGGGTTAGGGGTTCGGTGGCTTCCTGGGGAGTGTAACGACCGGCGGAAGGTGACATGGCGTGTGGTAAAAAAATGCGTTTTTTTAGGGACGTGTTGGTGTACCATTTATGATCACTTGCCAGTTCGTCACGATTGATTGGGGGTGATTGGAATTGACATGATCAGTTCGCAAGATGTCGAACCGAGACGGAGAGGTTTTTTTTCAGGAATATGTAGTGGACTTTTGCGGGTGTTAATGTTAGGATGTGGGGGGGGGATGAGGTGGGGTGTGGGCGTCATGCATTTGTTCGTTAGATGGGAGTATGCGTGCAAGACTGGAATCGCATTTTACGTTTCTAGAAGGTGTCAGAGTCAGGAGGTGTACTGTGCTAAATGTGAGCTTTTTCTGATCCAGAGGGGTTTTGGTGGATGTTGATGGGGTATGGATTACCGAGGCGTTACAGAGGTTTCTGGAAGTTGAATGTGGGTTTTATTAATGCACAAAGAGGTGTGAAGGATGATTTTGTGAGTGCTTGGAGAAGGATGGTGGGCTCTGAATGGCAGGAGGGAATTTGATATAGTCGAATGGTGGGTTTGTGCGATACTGTCGGTAAAGGTGAGGTGAGGAATTTTTATCAGCAGCAAGGAAAGAAGACAAGAGAATGCAGTAATGGGCTTCTTGAACTATCTTGAAAATCAATACTGCAAGCATGTTTTACAAGGGGTGGGGGTGTGTATCCACGGTGGTTTGGAAATTTGAAATGAAAAATTTAAACGCTTAATTAGGAGACTTTCACAATTCGTTATTTTGAGGCGGGCGACGGATAGGCAGTGGAATTGATGAGGTTTGTATGGGTGGTGACCGTCTTCGGCGTTGTTTGCTGAGAGCAGGGGCGGACGCCGTTAAGGACGACAGAATATGGGATTAGAGGTTCAGGAGTCAATTGGAAACTGTAGCTAGGGGGCAGGTCCTTCAGTCAACGAGGCTAATTGAATAACCTTTGTAGGACGCATGGTATGAATTGCAATACAAAAAAATTGCTTGGGATTTCTAAGGGGTGGGGCGCTGTGAGAAAGAAATGGAGTGAATATTATGTACGATGGTAATCTGAGTACATGGACAGGTTGGTTTGAAATGGACTCACTTCTCCACGCCTGACAGCTAAGAGATTAGGTTGGCTGTGGTTCGGGTATGAGAGTATTGCCGCCAAGTCGCGGGGCTCACAATATTTGCCCTTGAACATTCTTGTGATTTTTACAAGGACAATTTGGATTGTATTCGCGATCTCTTGTTATTGCCGTGACCCATTATCGTGCTCTCGCGCACAATTCCGGAAAAAGTAGTGTGCCATTTATGGGACAGCCTTCACACCCAAAGAAACACGCGCGCAGTGTGGTTGTTTTTAGTCCGAAAACTCTCTCCTCATTGGGCCCAATTATATACCATAATTATAGGGCACCTCTTTCATCTACACGGGCTGCCTGCCCAGCCGATCAATAACAGATATATTTTGCGAAAAATCACCGAACTTATGCTCGGAAAATACGCGCAGAATATTTCCCCTCTAAATATAAAACGGGTTTTGGAGAGAGTTCTGTGGAGCTCAGCTCGCCTGTCACCCATATGGGTTGTGCCAGGACGATCTATGTGTGTGGACCAAGGAATCTATTCGGCAGGTTCATTGAGGAAAGCGGGGGGAGGGGTAATAAGGGTGGAATATTAGCTTTAGATTGGGCACGTGCATACACGATTGCGTGGGAGAGATGCATTATGGAAGGTTATGCAGTGGCAAGGTTTCGGAAAAAGGAAAATTGTTTGTTGGGCACAGGCTTTTGTACGAGCAGGCTAGTTTAGTGTGCAGGGGTAAACCGGTAGGTTGGGGAAAAAGTTGTTTGGATGCATGGGGGTGTATTACGGCAGTGGCGTGTCCTATATCACAAAATTCTTTTTGTCGTTGATTCAGGACCGTTTTTAGCCACGCCACCGTGAGGGGGATAGTACGACAGGATGACTAGGCAAGGTTGGTGGGGGGTACAATCAGGAATTATAGGTTACGTGGACGACTCTACGGGATTTTTTTCGTTGGAGCCAAGGTTTTAGGAAAAGTGAGCGAATGGTTGGTGATGTTTCCGGGAAAGCAAACGGAATGACGTTTTTAATAAGGAAAAAATTCAATGCTTTTGGAGGTGGGTGATTGTTGCGGGTGTGGTTTTAGGCCAGATGGAAGGCTGGCCTGTTTAGTAAAATCAAAATTAGGTGTGTGGGATTGTGCATAGGGATAAACTATACAGGGATGCGAGGAAGGTGAATTCAAGTGAGGACTTGTTTGTAGAGGGGTTTTAGGTAGTTTAACAGGTTTGAAGGGGAAAGGGGCTTGTCTATACATCAGCCGCGCAAGTGTGGTGATTGTGATTTATTTTTGTACAGTAAGTTGTGGCAAGTGGCATGTATTTATCCTGTTACACATATGATGAAAAGCGTTATTGTTAACGCGATGTATTATATAGATAATTGGGGTTCAGGTTTGTGATTGGTTAAACGAGGGATTGTGGTTGTGTGTCTTCGGTTGGCGGGTGTGGCCTGGGCTAGATGAATCTGCATAATAGGATGGTTAGGCGTTGTATGTCAAGCATAGCTACTTGAGAGAGGGTAGAATGGCCGGCACGGGTTTGACATGGATAAGACGGGACTTGGTATCGTGAGTTGACGGAACGGATTGGTAAAGAGTGTGAGGACATGTTGAGGGATGTTAATTTAGTAAAAGATCCACGCAAGATCAAGATCTGGCATATTGGCACCTGGTAGAGGGCAGGGAAGGTAGTGGCTAAGGTGGAGGGGAATATATCCAATGTATGCATGGAAAGGACATATGGGGTCGTTTAAAAGCATTACGGGGTTACGAGGCCAGGTCAGGGGAGATAAATTTTTAATTTTTTACAATAATATACGCCGTCCGGGGAAGTTTTAGCGAATAGGCGCGTGCAGGGCGGGGGGGGAGTAGTGTGTGTGTGTGGAGATCCTGTGATACGGTCTTCATGCAGTTTATTCTGTAAGAGATTGGAATCAATGTAAGGGTTGTGGTTTGGTAAGGTGGGTGGGGGTGGGATTTAGTGTCTTAAGAGCTTTAAGTTTAGATGTGGGGGGGGTCGAGGTCCGGAAAAACCGGTACAGAATGCAATCGGATATTAGTTGCGGGATTTTGTATATTCGTCTTGGTATACAGGCATTTATCTGTGAGGAGAGAAGAAATCAGAGCACTGGTAAAGCGATATTTTATGGTACACAACAGAGTAATAAAGACATTACGGGAAACAGATGGTTTTTTCTTAATTTCAAAGGGATATTGCCAGATTCAAGGTCAAGGGATTTATGGGAGTTAATACCTTAATGGGTACCACGAGGCTGGCTTCTTGTATATGTGTGAGTGAAGGTGGCTTTACGATTGGTATATGGGTGTGAGGTGTTTAATGTAAATAAATGATAGGTAGGGATCTTAGTTTGGTTGATGTTTTATTCAAACAAATATATATACTATTGCTTGGGGAGAAACTAATTTTTGTTCTTAAAATTGAGTGTAGCAAACTCATGAACTGCCTTGACAGGGTGTTATGTAAAAAGCACCTTGAGCAACTTATACAAATAGTTTTTCATTTTTTATATTTTCCTTTGGTATCAGCCATGTGGATGATACCTGGTAACGTTCTGCTTTGGGGTCTTCCTGGGATATATGTTTTGGATTATGACAGATATGAGGGTAACAATTTTGTATTATGGTACATTAATCTCGCATGTGTGTGGTGTATATGTGATAAGAATGTGGTTTGTGTGTGTTTGTTGCCTTAATGTTATTGTTTGGCAATTCCCAGAATTATCTCATGCTATGTAAGTGGGGACCCTTTGTGTAATTGTACTGAAATATTTTTGCTATATCTTTGTCAGTAATCCCCACGCTCCTCCTCTCCCCCTCTGAACTAGACCACAGTTTCATTACAATATCGTTCGTTTTTGGATTATTTTGTTATTATATGCACTTGTTTATGTTATTATGATCTATACAAAGGTTTTTATTGACATAAAATCAAACACTAAGGGCATATTATGATGAATAGTTTATTCTTTGTTTATAATGTATATATATAAGAGGTTTTAATTAAGGCTAACGAAGAATTTGTATATTCTTGTGGTACACTTAGGATAGGTACATAATGAATAGGGGACTGACGAATATTTATAACCGTTCTAGTGTATATATTGACAATTGTAATTATTCTTACTATGAATGTAATGATAGGTAATCCTATGATTATTTAATGTATTGTATATTTTTTATAAAAAAAAAATGTTTAAGGCTTTAATTTTTGTTATAATGTTATACGTATTGTTGTATGCTTTTATATGATATTTCATCATGTATGGTTTAGGGAAATACTAGTTGGCTTAGTTGTAAATATCGGATAAGTGCTGCAGCATACTTTATAAGGTGTATTATGTTCATGTATTATGTTTTGTATACCTGTTTAATGAAGGAGGATTTTTATATATTTAATATGTTGTTATATGACGTTTTAAATAAAATAAAAAAAAATACGAGATTAAAAAAAAAAAAAAAAATCCCACAAATTTTCAGCTGTTCAGTCACATCCCATCCTAACTCCACCCCCATTCTACCCCCCACCCAATCTCCTATCTCTAATAATTTCGATTTAGCTCTGTTGACACGCATGCCTGACGCCTCTCCAAAAAACCTCATTACTCTCTCCACCTTTCGCAAACCTTCGACATCATTGATCAGTATTGTTGTGTCATCTACATAACCAACTACCTCTGAACCCCTTACCCTCCTCCTGTAACGTTGTTGCTTCCTCAACCATTCCATAAAACGGGTGTTGCATACATGCAACAGAATTTGAGACATAGGACATCCCTGTCTCAAACCTTTCTCCATTTTCAACACGCTACCCAACCTACCATTAATTTGCACCTGAATCGTAGCTTCTGCATACAAGGTCTTCACCCATTTTACTATTCCCTCCCCAAAACCCATAAGCCTTAAAGTGTCAACCATGTACTCTCTATTCACACAGTCATAAGCATTCTCCCAATCAATGCCCAAAATTCCACCACCCTTACAACCCTGCAAAAATTCCCTAATACGGACTATGTCCATCCCTCATACTACGACCCGGAATTCCCAAACTGACCCTTGTGCACCATACCACCTATTACCTTCTTCATCCTGTTCCCGAGAATCTTCGCAAAAATCTTATAATCCGTACACATTAAAGATATGGCCCTGTACGTACTCAGTGTTTTTCCCTCGCTTTTTTTCTTTACAAGCACGACCACACCCGTCCTCTGTGACGTTCCCAATTTCCCTTCCTTCAGCATACAATTCAATACCTGAACCAAACAAACATTTATGGTTTCCCAATGCACTCTGTAAAAATCATTGGAAAGCCCATAAATTCCCGGTGCTTTCCCTTACTTAATTGAACACTGCCTCTTTCACTTCTTCCATACTTATTATTCCCTCCAATCCCCTCTGTCCTCCCACCTTTCCCCAAGACCTTCACCCTCCTCTTTCTTTATTAACTATCCCCACGTTACCCTTTTCCCATTTCCTTTTAAACCAATAGTCCGCATAATTACTTATCCCCTCAGTTGTCACCAACATTTGCCCCTTAGTATAACCTTCCAAATCGTCACTAACCTCTAACAGTTATTATAGTGGACTCCTGTTGTCTAATGCGAAAACTTCTTAACACACTACCCGACGGTTTATCTCCCCATAGCACGGCATCCATACCTGCCCTTACCCTTAATTCATTATGTATGTCCCTTAGTCTCCCTCTTAGCCCTGATATTTCTTCAAAAGACTTCCCCTCATCTCTAGCGTAACACTCATTGAGCTGCTGTTCCAAAAAATTCTGTAAACCGTACCTCACCTCGCCTCCTCCCTTCCTTTATATTTATAAAACCCGCGATACCAGGTTTAGCCCTATTTTCCCACCAATCCAAAATACTCCCTCCCCCATCCCTTGCCCTCCACAATTGCCCTCCACCAGTCTCTAAACTCTGTGTTCACCACCTCACTCCTTACCAACCTCGCATTTAACTTCAGAAACTTGAATATACCTTTACCACTCCCTCCCAATCCAGTTCTACCAAAACTGCCCTATGATCCGAAAACCCTACGTCCACTGTTTTTACCCCTCCTACCCTAACTGCTCCGTTATATAAATCCTATCTAACCTCGCTGAATAATTTCTCCTAACAAAAGTGTTAATCCACTCTCCAAGCCACCCCCCTCCACGTCCCTCACCCCTGCATCCTGTAACAATTGCGTAACGACCGTAACACACAACCCGCCCCCCTTGGCTCCACGTCCCCCCCCCCTTATAACACAGTTCCAGTCCCCACCAATTACAGTTACTAGAGGTAAACCCTTAAAAAATACACTAAAACGTCTCTCACAAAATCCTCTTTTACTTTGATTATATTCTCCGCTGGCATATAAACCCCAATGAAACATACTCGAGATGCTCCCCACTCACCATCCACCCTCACTACCCTCCCCCCCCTTCTTCCCACTTTATAATACGTAAGGGACTATTTTCCTTCACAGCCACTGCCACTCCCCTTTTTAACCTAACAGACCCACTTACATACAAATTATAACCCTTTAATGCCAAAGCACAGCCTATCTTATAATTATGTTCTTGTATAAAGCATACATCCACATTATATCTCCTCAAAAACCATTCCATCCATACTCCTTTCACTTCATTCTTCAATCCATTTACATTTACAGTTACTATCATGAAATTTTTTTAAAGTGGTGGTTTACCTTTCTTCTTGGCACACACCCTCCTATACCGTCCTGCTGTATGGCATCTTTCTTGACAGCTTGCTTATTCACCCCCCCTATCCCTTCATTATCCCTAGAACCATTAAACCCTACATTACCCCTTCCTCTTTCCCCTTATGACATACATCCTTTCTCCAAGATTTTACTCCTGTTCTTTGTCCTGGAGTAAGAACATCGTCCATCTCAGACGTTCCTGCAGATCTCTTACGAGAACTCCCCTCCCCACTCACCTCGTCACCTGTCTTTTCCGCCCTATGGACCTCTGCCACAACGTTGTGCACATTAACATTAGTGCACACAGTATTCCTAACCTCCTGATCTTGCTGCACTGTCGCCTGCACCAGGTTACACCCTTCATCCACCTGTCCCTCAACGTCATGCAAAAAGGAACTAAGTACTTCCTCCAGCAAGCCATCCTGTTGGCCCGTACCCTCCTCATCAGACGTCGATGTCGTCTGTCCCTTATCACCTGTTAGTGTTACACTTTCCTCCATAGTCGCCTCAGCTCTATCCACTTCGTCACTCCATCGGCAAGGAATCTTGTTTGGCCTTACTCCTTCCTCCAACACCCCAGAGCATTCCTCTGATGTAAGCTCACTGGTACCTGTTCCCTCCGTCCAGCTTTTTTATAGCATTGGGCCGCCATATGTTCAAAAGAACCACATAATCTACAAGTCTTCCGCTGCCCTGAGTAGTACACATAGACCTGCGTTCGGAAGACCTCCATAAATACGTATGATGGAATTGGCTGCCTAAACCCGTCATTTTCAGCGTAAATGATCCTTTCAGGTAGCCCCTCATAAGGTTCATTTTGCCACACCCCCATCACTGCTGAGTGGATTTTCCCATAGCTGCTAAACACCGCCATCACATCATGCTCCGTCACCTCAAAAGGAAACGTTTCGTATTTTCACCCACGTCACATAGCTGGACACATCATGTAAGCAGACTTCCACATAGTGTTCACTGCCAGCCTCTTCTCTTGATATTTGTTGACTAGCTTGCGTAGAATCCTGCGTTTTTAAAACTTGATGAAAATTCTCGACACACCATTTACTGCTACCCCATATAATTCTTCGGTCGGTATTCCATATCCCTCACTGATGATGGCAGGCAGTAACACGTGCATGGTTGTTCCTGTAAGCGTGCACGCCCCAAATTCCACAAAAACAGTGCTCCCCCGGTGTCCAATGCGACCTGCCATGTTGTATGCACAAACAGGAAAACTGCGCAGTAAACCAGTTGTATCAGGAGCTACTGCGCAGCCTGTCCGCACGGCACAATAGCGATGCAAAAACAATAAAATTTTCAAGGCTTTAGGGGTAATTAAGGCCTGCTCAGCGCGAACGAAAAATTTTCTCGGAAATTCACAAATTGAGTTAATCTTATAGAAAAAAATAGCTTAACTATCTGGCAACACAATGGTACCAGAATCATTTTTTCTACGACATTACTACAATTCAATTCAATTCAAAGTTATTCTCTATAAGTATTACAATGCTGAGTTTACAGAATTTGGTTATTGTGTGGTTTACATGTAGTAAAATAATGATTACAAAGTGTACCACTAAAAACACCTAGCATGGCTAGGCATTACAGAGTGTACCACTAAAAACACCTAGCATGGCTGGGCATTACAGAGTGTACCACTAGAACCCCTTGCAGGCTAGGCATTACAGAGTGTCCACTAGAACACCTAGCATGGCTAGGCATTACAGTGTACCACTAAAAACACTAGCTGGCTAGGCATTACAGAGTGTACCACTAGAACACCTAGCATGGCTAGGCATTACAGAGTGTACCATTAGAACACCTAGCATGGCTAGGCATTTCGGGCAGACATATTAAATCTTAAGTTTAAAATGTTACAGAATTATGAGATAATTTCTAAATAAATAAATAAATAAATAAATAAAATTATGGCTAAGTGACTAAATACTAGTTGTGAGTTTAGCAATGTGAATGCTTTTGTTTTGGCACAGTACATAGTTTCATTTATTGGAGTATCACAGGACAACTTATGACTAGTTAGATTCATTTTTTTGAGATTGAGATTGATATTTCTGTTTATGGTCAAATGGGTGAGTGAAAGTGTGAACCACCAGGTGGTTTTGTATTTTAGTTGACAGGGGTGTATCAGGGAGATAAGATGTTTTCTGATGGTAGTTTTGAAGGTGATGAATGTGTCTGCAGTTTTGGAATTTTCAGGTAGGGTCATTAAAAACCCCTAGGGTGACGTCACCACCCGCGGCAGGTGTGCTCCCCTGTCCTCAATTTTTTTTTTTTTTCGTTTTTTTTTTCGTGTGTTTATTGTATTTTCTTTCTAGATAATAATTGACGATTTGGAATATAATACGTGGGTGGGACTTATACGTAGAGTTCCAGCCAACCAGGAACCTTCTGGCACCTTTTGCTGACGTCATGGAAAATTCCAGTCTATGGGTGGCCCGGGGAATATGCTTCAATATAACGCTATTATAACTTTTTACGGCTTATTTATCTATCACAATTGATCTAATATGACATAATAAACAATATAAATAACAAAGAAATATGGTAAATACTCCAGAATGAATAATATATGGCATATACTTCCAGCGCTACCTCTGGAATATAATATTTCCATAGTCAGGGACGAGCTCCATTCTTCTTCATTCACCTCCAGGGTTCTTATTTTAAAAGAAAACGAACATGGGTAACTATGATATACACTTGTAATCCCAGAATAAACCTGAGAAAAATGCTATTTCTCGAAAAAAAAAATAATCGGTGGTCCGGCTGTTACTCGGATTATCTGGGAAAGTAAGTTATTCACATATTAAGCCAGTGTTTTCGTTAATAATTTGAAGGAATGCAATGAAATTCACAGGAACATAAAGGAAAGATTGTTTTACAAAAACAGCTGCCTTTTGGAGATATCATAATTTGTTTTTTATTTTTGTGAGGGCAAAGTCAGATATTTGGTTGAATGTCAAAACCATTCAAAACTTTATTTTTTTTAAGAATGAAGAAAGGATAAATTCAGTTCTGGCAATCGTGATAAATAGCCTAACATTGTTTTATACGTAGATAATTGCCAAAACAGCTTCTCCAAAAGTCCCATTACAAAAATACAGTCAATATGTTTTGATCATTAGTAAATAATTTTTTTCTTAGTTGTTTTTTTTGAGCTATCTTTTTGAAACTTGGTCACATTACTATTACCTGGAGACCTGGAGAGAGTTCCGGGGGTCAACGCCCCCGCGGCCCGGTCTGAGACCAGGCCTCCTGGTGGATCAGAGCCTGATCAACCAGGCTGTTGCTGCTGGCTGCACGAAAAACCAAATACGGGGCCACACCCCGGTGATCCGGAATGACTTTAGGTGCTTGTCCAGTGCCAGCTTGAAGACTGCCAGGGGTCTGTTGGTAATCCCCTTATGTGTGCTGGGAGGCAGTTGAACAGTCTCGGGCCCCTGACATTATTGTATGGTCTCTTAACGTGCTAGTGACACCCTGCTTTTCATTGGGGGGATGGTGCATCGTCTGCCAAGTCTTTTGCTTTCGTAGTGGGTGATTTTCGTGTGCAAGTTCGGTATAGTCCCTCTAGGTTTTTTCCAGGTGTATATAATCATGTATCTCTCCTCCTGCATTCCAGGGAATACAGTTTGGGAAACCCTAAAGCGCTCCCAAAAATTTGAGGTGTTTTATATCCGTTATGCGCGCCGTGAAAGTTCTTTGTACATTTTCTAGGTCGGCAATTTCACCGCCTTGAAAGGTGCTGTTAGTGTGCAGCAATTATTCCAGCCTAGATAGAACAAGTGACCTGAAGGTGTCATCATGGGCTTGGCCTCCCTAGTTTTGAAGGTTCTCATTATCCATCTGTCATTTTTCTAGCAGATGCGATTGAACAATGTTATGGTCCTTGAAGGTGAGATCCTCCGACTGATCACTCCCAGGTTTTTGACGTTGGTGTTTCGCTCTATTTTGTGGCCAGAATTTGTTTTGTACTCTGATGAAAAATTTAATTTACTCATGTTTACCATATTGAGTAATTGAAATTTCTCATCGTTGAACTTCATATTGTTTTCTGCAGCCACTGAAAGATTTGGTTGATGTCTGCCTGGAGCTTTGCAGTGTCTGCAAGGGGAAGACACTGTCATGCAATGGAAGACACTGTCATGAAATGTGCTTCTTTACTTTACAAAAAAAAATTAAAGAAATCGAACGAAAAATAAATTAGTTCAGGTGCGAACGTAGGATATTCCCCTTTAGAAGTGAGTCTAAAGAAATGTCTTTAGGTACACCGCAGGGAGGGGGTTCTTTGTCCCATGCTATTTAATATTCTGATTAATGCTCTCCTAAATGCTCTACCTGCCTCACCTAAACATATAGCTATAAGCTATGCTGATGACATCATGATCCATACAACAGGGCATAAGAAGTTTGAAAAACTATTCTTAATGAAGTTCAAGCAATTTGTAATCGACTAGACCTGATAATATCTTCCTCTAAATCAAATATATTAACAAGCAAACGACATTCCCCACCCATCTATTTGCAGGGTGAAATCATTAGCTACGTTAAAATCTACAGATATCTTGGTTGTAGATGTACCTTTAACAAATCCACTATACCACAAATAAATAAAAAATACAAAGTTTGACTAAAATGTATCAAAGCTGTTGCTGGCTACAACCCCAACTATGGTGCTAATGTGAGAATCGTGAGAATGAAAGTACTTATCCTAAGTTAGGTCCTTAAATTTATTATGCTGTCCCATGTTGAATTAGCAAGGGAAAGTTCTCTCGGAACATTGGAGTTTTAAAGCAGAATGAAGTCTCAGAATTATTCTTTGGGTGTCCCAAATCTACAAAAGGGTTTTTAATATGAGGAAAGAGCTTGGTATTTCTTTGTATCAGTGATAGGATTGTTGAGATTAACACTGTACTCGGTATTAGAATGTTGAGAAATGAACCAGACTCTGTCACAATGAATCTTACCAAGTGTCTAGAGGTAATACACACAGATCTAATGGATTGTGAAAACGTGCAATTGCATTAAGTTTTATAAACCTGCAAAGAACGTATCACTGTAGACAACAGGCATTTCACCCCTCCATGGGGAAAATGTGTTCATTTAATATCACATTTCCTGCAAGTCCCTCCCAAGAAGCTTATTGCTAGTAATCCCTTCCTTAAATCACTTGTTAAAGCAACGGCCTAAAAGGAAATTTCTACCTAGTGGTAGTAATAAGTTATCACAAGTTTTAACATTGGATTAAACGGGTCTTCTGGCAGGGCTGCATCTGCTCTTGTGCCACCCCCTTGTTAAAACGATAATAATTTGTTTGAGTTAGGCAAAAAATTAAAAAACTGGGCGTCTACACTGCAACTGAATTGTTTGGAATCCTAATGGCGCTAAAGCTAACCTCTGACACGAGTTTGATTCTTTAATTACTGATTCTATGTCATCATTTAAGGCTCTTGGGCTCATATAATGGGCTCAACAACATGCTCATTGGGAAGCCAGGTATTGATACTCAAAAATCAGGGACAAAGAAATTAATTTACAGTGCTTGGATCCAATTCCACATTGGATTACTCCTTCATGATAAGTAATTAATATGACAAAATGCACAATATAAATAACATTTAAACATGTTACAATATCTAGAATTTAATAAACAGGCCATAATATTGGAAAGTAACTGCCTTTATTACACAGCAACACAAGCCAGCACTATTAAAACAATGCTAAAGTCTATCGTACTTAAAATACAAAAATCAGGTCCTTAAGCAAAACACTATGAGACTCCTGGCACTCTTGAATCACTAAAGACACCCTTTCTCCTGATTATTCTTATTGAAGACCTGGCCTTAAGCAGGACACAATAGATATTACCCCCTACCAGGTACACAGAATCCACACTGCAGACCCAAAACCAAATTGGGGGTGGTATTGCAATCTATTACTTAACCAGTTATCTTGTATTAGCACCCCTTGCTTTAGTGATGATATGGGGAAAACATTTTTGCTAAATTTACTGTAAAAACCTTAAGGACACCCAGCAATCGTGCAATTTACAGGATACTCACACAAAAATCCCAAATTTCAGTGAAAATTAAAGTCATAATAACAAACAGACAAATGAATAAGCACCCCCTTCTCTTAGTGGAGACTTCAACATCAACCATGGTTACTAGATGATCAGCCTGTAACTGATTCATCAACAATTGAACAACACCTTTATACCAACAAAACTAAACCAACCCGGCTACTGAGACAAGTCAACCATAATAGACCACATATGGACCAATATATAGCCCCCCTTAAATCAGGGATAATCACAGTAGCATATCAGACATACCCTACCTTCTCCTGACAAAATAGTAACACCACTTGATACAACAAAGCCCCATTTTGACTCCATGACGAGGCCCCAATAAGGGAAATTCACAGCTGACCCAGAGATTGTTGACTGGCCCACAGAATCTCCAAGGCCAAGGTATTTATGGGCTGGACAGACATTTTTAACAATTACTTAGGGCTATCAAAAACATTGTCCTATAAACACGATCAAACAACGCTGGTTGCCATGCTAAGCAGTACCATTTAAACCCCATTTACAAGAAACACCAATTGAAAGCAATATAGACAGGCTTAATACACAAAGATATTTTAAAACACTATTCTCAGTCTCACCAAAGTAATAAAGAAAGCAAACAACTATTTCTACTCCAGTAGATTCCAGGCCTAGAGGAGATATAAAAAGACCCGGAAAACACTTTTCTCAGATTCTAGGACCACAAACTAAAAAAAAAACAAAAATATTGTCCTAAATAAACCTAATGAAACACCACTAACCCATCAAACAAAAACGCTTTTCCCATGGTCTAATCTCCAATAAATCCCATCCAATGCCCATGCGGGCTACCAAGGGATTTACAAACCTTTCTATTTTCACACGACCTAAAAGAGATTTTAAACTAAACCAACTCTTCTGCTAAGTCCCACCATTACACACACGCCCAATTGCCCGCATTCATTCTTTCAAATAACTCCCCCCAAAACCACTACCAAGATGGGGGGACTACTAAATGGGAAATTCAAATTCCTTCAAATTTTTGCACCAAAAATGGGAAACCCCCGGAACAGGGGATTTTATTATTTAAACACAAAAAATCTCAACCCCACCATTTACGTAAAAGCACGGCCCATATCAATTTCCGCATTGTTTTTTATTACCTAAAAGTCACTAGAAACCAGCACCTTCCCAAAATAACAAAGCAAGAGGCAGGTTCACCAATAATAAAGGTGGTTGACCCTAAAGACACAACATCCCAACAAAACCCATTGACTATTCCAAAATTTTTGGCCCCCCTTCCCAAACTATATCTTAAACATCCACACCAAAACCCTTCTCCCCTGCCAATTTATTCAAAAATTTACCCTAATCTTTCCCTCAAAAAAAAGCTGATCTGCTTTACCAGCCCTTAAATTTTTAAAAGAAAAACCTAAAAAAGTTTTTGAACAGGAGACACAAATTCCTTATCCACAAAACTAATTAAGGACAAAGAGGGCCAAAACCTTGGCCCTTTTTAAACACCTACTAATAGACCGATTCCAAACCCTAAAAAAGATCAACAAAACTTGGGCCCTTGATACTAGTCCGCAAAATGCCTTTCCCCCTCTTCTTATACCACTACTTATTTCCCAACCTACCATTCTTTTGCTGAGGACAACTTAGCACTCTAACCCAATTTAACCCCCAAACAAAGAAGCTGATAAAATAAACACTTGATAAGATAAATCCTAACACTGGCAAAAACCCCCCCCCTTTTATGTTTTTCCCCCAGGAATCACAAATTAACTTAATTCGGACCCAACTCCAATTAAACCGACCAAAATTTTTTAGGGCAAATTTCCAGGCCTAACCGACACAAAACCCCTTTAAAAATTCCCATTCCAACCTTAACAAAAACGTTTCCAAAGGTTGGGAATCCTCTCAAGATAGAACTCTCCCCAAAAATCCTTTAAAAACTTTTACCCATCACCCCTTATATAACCAAAACCACCTTGCTTGTTCTTATTTACTCACAACACACAAAGAAAAATTAACCCAACAAAAATCATGAAAAACCTAAATCCATCTGAAACAGACCCCCCCCCCACTTCTAAAATCAAACTTATTGTCATTACCAAAAACCAACTTACCCCTTTTTTGAATATTTTACGGATTAAATTCCTCAAACCCCCCCTTGACCTAAAAGGGTTCCTTAAATAGTGTGTGCGATCACAGGCCATAACACCAGGAAAAACATTTATGATTAATTGACAAACATTAAAAAAAATTCCAATGTTTCAAGGCCCAAATCGGAAACACCCCCCTACCTTTAGAACTCTTTAAACCCGGCCCCGACCAATTCATCACTTCAAAACACCTGAAACATATTAACTCCCTGTAAACCCCCAAACAACCAAATTCTGGGTAAATTTAAAATTTAACTTCATAAGAATAAACGAAATTTAATTTAATTCAATCTTTAAAATAATTGAAATTTTCCCATGGAATTACCCAATATAAAGTTGGGGCCAAAACAAAACAACATGGGAAACTCACAAACTAGTATTTAGTCACTTAGCCATAATACCAACTTACCTCATAATTTGTAATATTTTATCTGGATCTGGAGAGAGTTCCGGGGGTCAACGCCCCCGCGGCCCGGTCTGTGACCAGGCCTCCTTAGGTCAGTGTCCCAGGATGCGACCCACACCAGTCGCCTAACACCCAGGTACCCATTTTACTGATGGGGAACATAGACAACAGGTGGAAAGAAACACGTCCAATGTTTCTACTCTGGCTGGGAATCGAACCCAGGCCCTCACCGTGTGAAGCGAGAGCGTTAACCACCAGGCCACCAGAGCCCGAAATGCCTAGCTATGCTAGGCGTTCTAGTGGTACACTCTGTAATCATTATTTAACTACATGTAAACCACACAACAACCAAATTCTGTAAATTCAACATTGTAATCTTCATAGAGAATAAACTTTGAATTTGAATTTGAACTTTGAACAAGTCACTAGAAACTAGCACCTTCCCGAAACTTCTCAAGATGGCAAGGGTTACACCAATATATAAAGGTGGTGACCCTACAGACTTAAACAACTATAGGCCAATATCAAACTTACATGATTCGCTGCCTGACCACGGTAGAGTGCGGTTGTGCTCTGCACCCTTCTGCTGTTTGTAGGCGAGCTCCCTTGTCAGTTACCTGGCTGCAGCGGTGTGAAGTGGTGCTGTCACGCCTCTGTTAACAACATAGGTGCACTGTGAGTGTCAAGATGGCGGTGAGACGCAGGATAAATACTGTAGGCATTGAGCTACTTCAAGGAACGATAACGCCTAGCTCTGCACAAGTCTTATTGCCAAAGATCATCCGGGAGACATATGGCGTACAAGATAGTGACTTGTATGGTGTTGCATTAAACGGAAGCCAAAGAATATTCGTCAAACTGCTATCAGCTACGGTTTATGAATCATTAGTCACCAGGTTTCAGGACGTAAGTCTTAGCGTCACACCAGCTGTCAGTGTAAGAATGATAGATGTTTCACGGCATTATACGTGGATCAAGTTACGCAACGTTCCCTTTGAGGTGGACGAGGCGGATATAAGGAAAGTTTTTGAGACATATGGGACGGTGCATTATGCTCAACATGGTATGTGGGCGGCAGGTGCCTATGCTGGTTATCCAGAGGGTTCTTTCAACCTCAAAATGACGTTGAGGCACCCAATACCGTCATATGTGTATCTACAAGATTTCAGGACGCAGGTAATGGTAATGTACCCAGGACAACGACGTACATGCCGCCTATGTGGTGAGTATGATCATATAGCGGCGACCTGTGACAAGCGAAGACGTGTGCCTGGACCTGTGGTGGATGTCGCAGCCCCTGCTTCAAAGGTGGCAGGTGAAAAACAAACATCGGATGGAGGGCGTGGTGTTTTGTGGAGCGAGATAGTGGATCGGGCACACAGGACTGGCGGTGAGTTGGAGTCCCTTCCCCAGCTGCCTGATCAGGTATCGTCTCCTGTGGATAAGGAGGAGCAGCAATTACAGGAGAAGGTTCTCGAGATTGAGGAAGAATTGGTGGAGGTGTTGAAGACTTTGTCACCACCAGAGAGGGACGTTACATCTAGGCGTGGTGTCATCGGAGAGCAGTCGCTTCCAGAAAGTCAGAGACATGATAATTTGGGACGTGATGGTGGTTTGGAGACGTCTGTTGAATCTTTAAACCATTCTCAGGTAGAGGTAGAGGTTCATCGAGAGGCAACATCTGATCAAGATATGTATAACATGACGGTCACGAGAAAGAGGGCGGCTACGTCAGATTCTGATGACGTCCTTACGCCTGCACAAAGGCCTGGTAAACAGACTGAGGTAAAGTGTGAAGGTAGTGGTGTAGGTGGTGGTAGCCATGATAGGAGGCACTGGAAGAAGGGGGGAGGGAAAGAGAGCACTCTGAAGGTGTCAAACTTAAATTCAAGCTCTGGAGTTGTAAAGAGTGATGAGAGGAAGCAAGGGTGGAAACTTTAATAGGCCTTAGGTGTATGTCTGTAAATGTTAATGGGTTATGTAGAGGTATGAAGAGAGATTGGTTTCGTAATTTCCTGAACAAATCTAGAGTGGATGTTGTGTTCCTGCAGGAGCACAATTTTAAAGTGGGTAGGGTGTTGGAGGTGGCAGGATTTCGAGTAGTTACCCTGCCATCTCCCCGTCTAAAAGGTGGTGTGCGAATTATAATAAATGAGACAAGCCCGTTTGTTTTGCAGAGAAGCGAGGGAGGAGGGGGAGGGAGGGTGTTGCGTGTGGATGGGTGGTGGATGGGTAAGCGTGTGTCTTTTGTGAGTGTGTATGCACCGGCAGAAAATATCATCAAGGTAAAGAATGATTTTGTGTGTGAGGATCTTGTGTTTTTCTTAAGTGCACTGCCAGAGGTAGCAATTGTTGGTGGGGATTGGAATAGTGTAATCAGGGTGGCTGATGTGGACCCAAAAGGGGCTGGATATATGTCTGTGGCTCTTAGGGATTTATTAAGGGATGTTAGGTTACGTGATGCCTTCGGGGGGGCGGTGTGGGAGACTGAATATACGTTTGTTAGGAGTGGATATGCTGCGAGACTAGATAGAGTGTACCTTTCTCAGGGAGTGGATGTGAAATCTTTCAGTACTGTGGAGGCTACAATGTCAGATCATAGGGCAGTGGTGGTGGAGGTTGGGTGGGGGACACTCGCGGACATATATGGAAGTTATTGGAAATTAAATATAAGTGTATTAGGTGATGAGGAGGGGTTGGAGGGGTTTTCAGTCCTATGGAGGGAGCTTAGTGTGGAAGAACAGGGAGTGGATGACATTGTGACATGGTGGGATAGTGTTGCAAAGGAAAGGATTAGAAAGTTTTATGTGAGAGAAGGAAAACGTATTAATAATTTAAAATATGGACTGGCTAACTATTTAGAGGATAGGTTAAGAGGTTGCTATGGGCGGGGGGTGGGTGGGAATAATTTTCCTATGGATGAAATAGCTGAAATAGAGGGGAGGTTGAGGGTGTTGCAAAATGAAAGGTTTCAAGCTGTAAGGGTGCAGGCAGGGGTGGAAGAGGTGCTTTGGGGCGACAAGCCGTCAGCGTGTGTTTTGCAGCATCAAAAGCAAAGGCAGGCAGTGACAGCTATCCCATGTTTAGAGGTAACGGAGATGGTTGGGAATTATAGAGCAGGGCAGGAGATACAAACCACGAAGGGGATGTGTGCGTATGTGGAGGCTTGGTACGAGAAGTACTGGAACAGTGGGGGGGTGGGTGACGTGGCGTTGGACAAGGTGTGTACATATGTGACGTGTAATTTAGGAAATAGTGATAGAAAGGCTTTAGGTGGGACTATTACGGCAGAGGAAATAGAGAATGCGTTAAGGGGAATGAGGAAGGGGAAAGCGCCGAGTATTGACGGTCTCCCAGTAGAATTTTATTTACAACATTGGACGTTAATAAGGGGATTTATAGTTAGGTTATTTAATCGTATGAAGGAGAAGGGTACATTGGGGGAGAAGCAGGTAACAGCAGTTGTAGTGTTGGTCCTGAAGGTCAAGGGGCAGCCCACCCTTCGGGAGTACCGAGCCATATCACTGCTGTGTGCAGACTATAAGGTGTTCGCAAAAATTTTAGGTATTAGGTTCAAATGTGTTGTGGGAAGGGTCGTGTCAAAATCTCAGTTTGGGTTGCCGGGAAGGTCGATGATTGAAGGACATGGGATACTGAGAAGTTTTGTGGAAGCTAAGGGTGGGGGTGAAGGGGCGGCTTTGTTGGCTCTAGTTTGGCAGGGAGCATATGATAGAGTGGAAAGGGGAGCTTTGCAGGTTATACTTAGGAGAAAGGGTTTTGGGGAGGAAATAGTAGAGTGGGTAAATACACTATACAAGGGGGCGAAAATGAGGAGACAGATTAATGGGTGTATGGGGAGGGATATTGCAATGGGTAGAAGCCTTAGACAGGGATGCCCCATGTCCCAAATATTGTTTGCGTGTTTCCAGGACCCCTTTTATAGAATGGTTGACCGCAGCTTATGTACGCCATGTGAGGGAAGTGTGGAGGGTGGGAGGGCCTGGCCGGGTTTAATTGGATACGTTGACGACACCACTGTGGTCATTCGTGAAGGGATGCCAATGGGAGTGTTGGACGAGGTTGTGCAATTATTTGGAAGTGCCACGGGTATGCAGGTAAATAGTGCGAAGTCAAGGTGCATGGGGTTGGGTTCTTGGGTGGGGGGTGTGGGGGGGGAGATGTAATGTTGTTAAAGAATGGGCGGTGTCTTTAAAGATTTGTGGTATTATTTATAAGGATGACATGATTGCAGCGCGGGAGGAAAACTCGGATAGGTTAGTGGAAAGGATCGTGGGGCGTCTAGGTGTTCTGAGACCCAAGCACCTAACTCTTATACAGAGAGTGATAGTCGTAAACATTTTATTGTATAGTAAGATTTGGCATGTTGCAGCTGTGTTTCCAACTACAGGGACAGTGATTGCGGGAATTCTAAGACGGGTGTACAAATTTTTGTGGGGTTCACGTTGTGATTGGTTACGGAGGGAAGTTGTAATGTTACCTGTAAGTCAGGGTGGGTTGGGGTTGATGGATTTGAGACAGAGGGCTAAATGTGTGTTTATTAAATGGGAAGTGTTGCGTGAGGGTGTGAACGTGGGGTAGTTGGGAATGATACACGACAGGCTGGGTGTGTGGTATCGAGGAATGGAGTTGAGGGAATGCAAAATCGTTTTGAGGGCTGTGATGTTGGTTAAGGAACTGAGAAAGGTTCGTATAGGTTACTTGTAGGTAGGTGCATTATCCCAGTTGAGGGTTTGTTCCCCATGTATGCATGGAAGAGTATTTGGTTTAGATTTAGTAAAATGAAGTTAAACCCTCGGGCACGTGAGGTGATGTTTCGTTTCCTGCATGGGATCCTTCCGTCTGGTGAGATATTACGAAACAGACAGGTTGTAGAGGGTGGGGGGTGTGGTATCTGTGGAGGGGATGAGACTGCGTTCCATGTAGTTTACTTTTGTGAAGGGCTAGAGGAGGTTAGGTGCTGGTTAAGTAGGTTGGTACAGAGGGTAGGGGGCCGTGGGGTGTCGGTTCTGCGTGCTTTAAGTCTAGATACGGGTGGGTTAGACGAGGGTGTCATAAGAGCTTTAGGTTATATCATGGTAGATTATATATATATGTCGTGGGTGATGAGGGGGAGAGGGGATAGTGAGGAGAGAAGAAAGGTTCTTGCGGTAACGTTCTATCGTACGATGTGTCGTAACAGAGATTTGTATGGGAGGAGGTGGGATCAGGCTTTCTCAGAGGGGTATAGAATGCTAACGTTAGGGATTCTCGTAAATCTGTGATTGATAATGAGTGAGTGAAGGGGTTTTCATAGGTTGGAGGGAGTCAGGGGGTCACAACGGGCTCGCCTCCTTTGGGGGGGGGTCGTGAGAGTGTTGTGAATGTGGGTTTGGAAAGGTTTCCTGGTTTTCATTGAGACTTTATGGCAGCCAAGTGTGGATGTAGAGCTCAAGGTCTCATTATGTTAGATACACACTTTTCAGATTGTAGGTATAATATAGTAGATTTTTTTATGTATAATTTGATGTGTATCAGTCTTGTATGACACGATTCTTGAGTAGTAAGTTATTTGCGACATGAAGTGTGTTTTAGTTTGTATGTATGTTACGTGCTGAGTTTTTGCATGATGAGATATACTTAGATACTGTTTTGCTTTGTGCATACAGTGCATACAGTGGCCCGGTGGCCTGGTGGTTAAAGCTCCCGCTTCACACACGGAGGGCCCGGGTTCGATTCCCGGCGGGTGGAAACATTCGACACGTTTCCTTACACCTGTTGTCCTGTTCACCTAGCAGCAAATAGGTACCTGGGTGTTAGTCGACTGGTGTGGGTCGCATCCTGGGGGACAAGATTAAGGACCCCAATGGAAATAAGTTAGACAGTCCTCAATGGCGCACTGACTTTCTTGGGTTATCCTGGGTGGCTAACCCTCCGGGGTTAAAAATCCGAACGAAATCTTATCTGATTAATGTGATTTTGTGAAACTTTTTGTGTGTACGTGTGCGTGTGGGTGTGTGTGTGGGTGTGTGTGTGTGTGTGTGGGTGTGTGGGTGTGGGTGTGTGTGCGTGGGTGTGTGTATATATATATATATATCCCTTTCTATTGTATTGAGCCCTTGTCATGGGTCAGACGTTATGTAATACTTTATATATGTATGACTCGATTCTTATTAAAGTTTATAATTATGGTCTGTACCCTGATACCGGTTTGGTGTCAATGCTAAGTTCTTGATGTTAAGTTTTAGTCTGTATGGTATACAGACATATCTAGACGGTTTTTGTTTTTTTTCGTATGTTGGTATATGTAAAGCTGTATTGTTAGGGTTACATATGTAGATGTTCTAGTAAGATTATGATGTTAGGTTTTGTTTTTTTTATTAATGCGAAGGATGGGATTTAACTGACATAACTTTTGTATATTTTATGTTCAAGTGTATTGAGCCTTTGTCAGATGTACAAGTTATATATATGCAAGGTTTTGCATTAATGAATGTGTATATATGTCAATTCATGACCCTGTGACAGTATTTTTTTTTAGTTATGTTCTTGTCGTAAGTTCTTGTTGTATGTTTGGCAGCAATATCTTGCGAGCATGTAGGTGCAATCCGTTTGTCAGTTAATTTGATTGACATCCATACTGTTTCTTTATTTTTATGTTAAACTGTATTAGTTTTAAATGAAATATAAAAAAAAATATCAAACTTACCATTGCTATCCAAAATCTT
Organism: Cherax quadricarinatus; assembly: GCF_026875155.1. NCBI lineage: Eukaryota > Metazoa > Arthropoda > Malacostraca > Decapoda > Parastacidae > Cherax > Cherax quadricarinatus. The sequence goes on along the minus strand of NC_069452.1, from coordinate 37,114,833 downwards.
TGAGAAACACGTGCACTACGACAAGGTCCTAAATGCACTAGAAGACAAAAAGAATGCAGATGTAATATATACAGACTTTGCAAAAGCCTTCGACAAGTGTGACCATGGCGTAATAGCGCACAAAATGCGTGCTAAAGGAATAACAGGAAAAGTCGGTCGATGGATCTATAATTTCCTCACTAACAGAACACAGAGAGTAGTCGTCAACAGAGTAAAGTCCGAGGCAGCTACGGTGAAAAGCTCTGTTCCACAAGGCACAGTACTAGCTCCCATCTTGTTTCTCATCCTCATATCCGACATAGACAAGGATGTCAGCCACAGCACCGTGTCTTCCTTTGCAGATGACACCCGAATCTCCATGACAGTGTCTTCCATTGCAGACACTGCAAGGCTCCAGGCGGACATCAACCAAATCTTTCAGCGGGCTGCAGAAAACAATATGAAGTTCAACGATGAGAAATTTCAATTACTCAGATATGGTAAACATGAGGAAATTAAATCTTCATCAGAGTACAAAACAAATTCTGGCCACAAAATAGAGCGAAACACCAACGTCAAAGACCTGGGAGTGATCATGTCGGAGGATCTCACCTTCAAGGACCATAACATTATATCAATCGCATCTGCTAGAAAAATGACATGATGGATAATGAGAACCTTCAAAACTAGGGAGGCCAAGCCCATGATGACACTCTTCAGGTCACTTGTTCTATCTAGGCTGGAATATTGCTGCACACTAACAGCACCTTTCAAGGCAGGTGAAATTGCTGACCTAGAAAATGTACAGAGAACTTTCACGGCACGCATAACGGAGATAAAACACCTCAATTACTGGGAGCGCTTGAGGTTCCTAAACCTGTATTCCCTGGAACGCAGGAGGGAGAGATACATGATTATATACACCTGGAAAATCCTAGAGGGACTAGTACCGAACTTGCACACGAAAATCACTCACTACGAAAGCAAAAGACTTGGCAGACGATGCACCATCCCCCCAATGAAAAGCAGGGGTGTCACTAGCACGTTAGGAGACCATACAGTAAGAGTCAGGGGCCCGAGACTGTTCAACTGCCTCCCAGCACACATAAGGGGGTTTACCAACAGACCCTGGCAGTCTTCAAGCTGGCACTGGACAAGCACCTAAAGTCAGTTCCTGATCAGCCGGGCTGTTGCTCGTACGTTGGTTTGCGTGCAGCTAGCAGCAACAGCCTGGTTGATCAGGCTCTGATCCACCAGGAGGCCAGGTCACAGACCGGGCCGCAGGGGCGTTGACCCCCGGAACTCTCTCCAGGTAAACTCCAGGTAAACAGGAGACTATATTCATTTATAATGGCATAAAACATACTCAACCCCTGCCAATTTAGATTCAGGAAAAATAAAAGCACTAATGATGCAATCATAAAAATGCTAGATCTGCTTTACACAGCATTGGAAAATAAGGAATATCCACTTGGAATTTTTATTGACCTAAGAAAAGCTTTTGACACAGTAGACCACGACATCCTACTCCACAAACTTGACCATTATGGTACAAGAGGCCATGCGCTTGCTTATTTCAAATCTTACCTTACTAATAGGTATCAGTATGTCACCATTAAAGACACAGCATCAACAACACGGCCACTTGATACTGGAGTTCCGCAGGGAAGTGTCCTTGGTCCCCTACTCTTCCTCATTTACATCAATGATCTTCCAAACATATCCCAACCTGAAACCCATTCTCTTTGATGACAACACGACTTATGTCATCTCTCACCCTAATCTTGCCACCCTCAACACCATTGTTAACGAGGAGCTGATCAAAATATCGACTTGGATGACAGCCAATAAACTTACGCTTAACACTGACAAAACCTACTATATTATGTTTGGTAGCAGAGCAGGAGATGCACAAATTAGCATTAAGATCGACAACACTCTAATTACCAGACATAATGAGGGCAAATTCCTAGGCCTATACCTTGACAACAACCTGAATTTCAGCACCCATATCCAACACATAACCAAAAAAGTATCCAAAACGGTTGGGATCCTCTCCAAGATACGATACTACGTGCCACAAAATGCCCTTCTCACACTATACCACTCACTTATTTATCCATACCTCACCTATGCTATTTGTGCTTGGGGATCAACTCCAGCAACACATCTAAAGCCAATAATAACCCAACAAAAAGCTGCAGTAAGAATAATCACTAAATCCCATCCCTGGCAACACCCCCCCCCCCACTCTTCATAGATCTAAACTTACTCCCTGTTCAGTACATCCACACTTACTACTGTGCAATCTACATTTACAGGACCTTAAACTCCAATATCAACCTTGACCTACAACGCTTTCATGATAGTTGTGATAGAACCCACAGGCATAACACAAGACACAAATATCTCTACGACATTCCCCGTGTCCAACTAAACCTTTACAAAAATTCAATGTATGTCACAGGCCCTAAAATCTGGAACACCCTACCTGAGAACTCTAGAACTGCAGACACATTCATCACCTTCAAAACTACCATTAGAAAACATCTTATCTCCCTGATACACCCCATCAACTAACTACACGAATACCACCTGGTGGTTCACACTTACACTCACTCACCCATTTGACCATAAATAGAAATATTAATCTCAATCTTAAAATAATGAATCCTGTGATACTCCAATACTGAAACTATGTACTGTGCGAAAACAAAAGCATTCACATTGCTAAACTCACAAACTAGTATTTAGTCACTTAGCCATAATACCAACTTACCTCATAATTTGTAATATTTTAGAATTAAGAATTAAACTAAGTCTGCCCAAATGCCTAGCCATTCTAGGTGTTCTAGTGGTACACTCTGTAATCATTATTTTACTATATGTGAACCACACAATAACCAACTTCTGTAAACTCAGCATTGTAATCCTCATAGAGAATAAACTTTGAATTTGAATTTGAAACAACCTTATGTAGTACCATATAGGCCTTCGAACCTGCCAAATGTCATTTTCGGTAAAGATTTCTTCTTTCAATTGTTGTTTGGCCTATCTTATTGATAATAATTTACATTAAATAGAGTGAACACTTCGTCGTTTACACCAAAAATGAAAGAAATCTGACGAGACAAAAAAAAAATAAGTTGTGATACTGTCCCAAAGGAGAACTGAACCTGGGATGACTACTGAGATATTAGATAATATGAAATCAGAGACCAGTTGCTAAAAAGATTTAAGGCACACAGACAGGATATTGCAGAGCTAAATAAATTCCAAAGGTGGGGAACAGAGTGCAGAGACTTACAATAGGAGCAAAGACAAGTCACTATTGCTCAAAAAATCGAACAGTACAAGAATAACCCTAGAAAGCTATGGCAACAACTAAAACAGTTGGGGTATAGCCATAAAGCCATATATAGATCTAACATAGTACTTGTAGTGATACTGGTCCTGTGGGGAACAGCAGCAGGATAATACTGCACCACCTCTTGGGGCCCTTAACAACAACAGTTTGGTGTGTGTCATGGGCGCCAACACATGGTGTGTGATTCTCTCCTTCTCTATCTATATATATATATTAGTGATGCAGATTACATGGTGAGTTTAAATATGTGGCCTGTAGTTATAACTTTTCTCTTGACATATGCAAGATATCACCATCCCTGTAGAAGCCATTATTATTATATTTTGTTGTTGCAGAAGTATTATGAAGATTCTATGTTCAATAAAGCCTAGAGATAAGGCCTGTGTTTCTATCACAACAGTACTAAATGTCAATAACGAGGTATGCCACAAAACAACTAAGGTGGTAAACTGTTTTAATTCCTACTACACATCTGTCGCATCAACACTAGTAAGCAAACTACCAGCTGCATCAAATACCTTTAACACAGACTATGATAAGTTTCAGACATACTATACCAATAAAGTTGTCAACTAGTAAGTGTATCTCATGACTTTGTGCATTAAGGACTAAGCAGGTTAAACCCAACTAAGAGCACTGGCACATTCGCTGCCTGACCACGGTAGAGTGCAGTTGTGTTCTGCACCCCTCTGCTGTTTGTAGGCGAGCTCCCTTGTCAGTTACCTGGCTGCAGCGGTGTGAAGTGGTGCTGTCACGCCTCTGTTAACAACATAGGTGCACTGTGATTGTCAAGATGGCTGGAGATGCTGTCCTGGGAGACAGTAATGGTGAAGCTGGAGGTGCTGTCCTGGGAGACAGTAATGGTGAAGCTGGAGGTGCTGTCCTGGGAGACAGTAATCGTGAAGCTGGAGGTGCTGTCCTGGGAGACAGTAATGGTGAAGCAGGAGGTGCTGTCCTGGGAGACAGTAATGGTGAAGCTGGAGGTGCTGTCCTGGGAGACAGCAATGGTGAAGCTGGAGGTGCTGTCCTGAGAGACAGTAATGGTAAAGCTGGAGGTGCTGTCCTGGGAGACAGAAATGGTGAAGCTGGAGGTGTTGTCCTGAGAGACAGTAATGGTGAAGCTGGAGGTGCTGTCCTGGGAGACAGTAATGGTGAAGCTGGAGGTGCTGTCCTGGGAGACAGTAATGGTGAAGCTGGAGATTTTGTCCAGGTAGTCGGGAATTATACGCAGGAAGGAATACATATAAATGACCTCATAGGGGACAGGAGCCGTAGTGGGGAAACAAGTGTAGTCAAAGTTAAGATAAAACCAATATTGCAAACTAGAAATACCACAGGAAATAGCAAGCAAGAGGACTCCACTAGCTCTAGTGAGGATATATTACCAAAAACAACTGGTGGGAGCTCCATTGTTGGTGCTAGGGAGGATAGGAATAAGACAGGGAAACATGCACCAACAGGGAATACAGTCACAGAAACCCAAGGCAAACGGAAACCAAGCCTGTGCACATATTATGCACTTGGTACCTGCAGACATGGGAAATCTGGAAAAACAGACGGAACGTGCAACTATGACCACCCTAGAAAATGCCATGCCCATATGACAACAGGAAAATGCAAACTCCCTTCCTGTAAGCTTTTTCACCCTGAAATGTGTACCTCTTCAGTACAGAAAAGACTGTGCTATAACTTAAATTGCCAGGCACACCATCTAAAGGGTACAAAAAGATACAAAACATCCAGGCCATGGGAAAACCTGGGTAGCCACAGCCACTCAAGAGGGAGAGGTTTTTTAGTGCCAGGAAGGAAAAAAAACTGGCAGGAAATGGCAGAAATCGTACACCAAATCCAGTCATTCCTGGAGTGGAACCACAGTCGATGGCCTCCACTCCAAACCAACAGATACAGATACTAATGCCGGATAAAAAATCCCCCCCCCCAGTACCAACAATACCACCAGTCCGATGACATTCTTCTTTGCAAATATACAGGGTCTAAAGCCAGCAACAAACAACAAAATACCTTTCATCCGTGGAATGCTTGCAGAGGCAAAGGCAATGTTCACAGCTTTCACTGAGACCCACATAAAGGATCACTTGGACAACGAAATATGGATCCCAGGATACAACCTATACAGATGTGACAGAGTGAACAGGCAAAATGGGGGGGTTGGCCTGTACATTGCAGAGCCACTTGTTTGCACGGAACTGCTAAATGCCTCAAATGATGTAGTGGAAGTTTTAGCAGTAAAGGTCGAGAACCAAAACCTAGTCATTGTGGTAGTCTACAAGCCTCCGGATGCAACATCCCAGCAATTCCAGGAACAGCTGTTAAAAATTGACCACTGTCTGGAAAATCTTCCAGCTCCTGCACCCAACATCTTGCTCATGGGGGATTTCAACTTAAGGCACCTAAAATGGAGGAATATAGCAAATAATATTGTTGCAGTAACAACACCAGGAGGCAGCTCTGATGAAAACTCACACTCTCACGCGAGCTTTTAAATCTCTGCACAAAATTCAATTTAAACCAGCAAATAATAGAGCCTACTAGACTGGAGAATACACTAGACCTCATCTTCACTAACAATGATGATCTGATAAAAAATGTCACCATATCAAAAACAGATCACAACATAATTGAGGTTCAGACATGTATGTGTGGAGCCCCAGACCGACATAATGAGACTAGTCACGAGGAAGCTCTCACCAAATTCAACTTCAATAACAAAAACATAAAGTGGGACCAAGTAAACCAAGTCCTAACCGATATAAGCTGGGAAGATATACTAAGCAACACAGACCCCAACGTATGCCTAGAACAGATTAACTTGGTGGCACTCGATGTATGCACAAGGCTTATTCCTCTAAGAAAAAGGAGGAGTAGATGTAAAATAGAAAGAGACAGGCGCTCCCTTTACAGGCGACGGAAAAGAATAACAGAGCGGCTAAGAGAGGTCAATATATCTGAAATGCGTAGGGAGACACTGGTCAGAGAAATAGCAAGCATCGAACTCAAGCTAAAGGAATCTTATAGGAGTCAGGAATTGCGGGAAGAACTAAAGCCATAAATGAAATCGAAAGAAACCCAAAGTATTTCTTCTCCTATGCCAAATCAAAGTCGAGAACAACGTCCAGTATTGGGCCCCTACTTAAACAAGATGGGTCCTACACAGATGACAGCAAGGAAATGAGTGAGTTACTCAAGTCCCAATATGACTCAGTTTTTAGCAAGCCGCTAACCAGACTGAGAGTCGAAGATCAAAAGGAATTTTCTATGAGAGCCACAAAATTTGGTTAACACAAGCCTATCCGATATTATCCTGACGCCAAATGACTTCGAACAGGCGATAAATGACATGCCCATGCACTCTGCCCCAGGGCCAGACTCATGGAACTCCGTGTTCATCAAGAACTGCAAGAAGCCCCTATCACGAGCCTTTTCCATCCTATGGAGAGGGAGCATGGACACGGGGGTCGTCCCACAGTTACTAAAAACAACAGACATAGCCCCACTCCACAAAGGGGGCAGTAAAGCAACAGCAAAGAACTACAGACCGATAGCACTAACATCCCTTATCATAAAAATCTTTGAAAGGGTCCTAAGAAGAAAGATCACCACCCATCTAGAAACCCAACAGTTGCACAACCCAGGGCAACATGGGTTTAGAACAGGTCGCTCCTGTCTGTCTCAACTATTGGATCACTACGACAAGGTCCTAAATGCACTAGAAGATAAAAAGAATGCAGATGTAATATATACAGACTTTGCAAAAGCCTTCGACAAGTGTGACCATGGCGTAATAGGGCACAAAATGATTGCTAAAGGAATAACAGGAAAAGTCGGTCGATGGATCTATAATTTCCTCACTAACAGAACACAGAGAGTAGTCGTCAACAGAGTAAAGTCCGAGGCAGCTACGGTGAAAAGCTCTGTTCCACAAGGCACAGTACTCGCTCCCATCTTGTTCCTCATCCTCATATCCGACATAGACAAGGATGTCAGCCACAGCACCGTGTCTTCCTTTGCAGATGACACCCGAATCTGCATGGCAGTGTCTTCCATTGCAGACACTGCAAGGCTCCAGGCGGACATCAACCAAATCTTTCAGTGGGCTGCAGAAAACAATATGAAGTTCAACGATGAGAAATTTCAATTACTCAGATATGATAAACATGAGGAAATTAAATCTTCATCATAGTACAAAACAAATTCTGGCCACAAAATAGAGCGAAACACCAACGTCAAAGACCTGGGAGTGATCATGTCGGAGGATCTCACCTTCAAGGACCATAACATTATATCAATCACATCTGCTAGAAAAATGACAGGATGGATAATGAGAACCTTCAAAACTAGGGAGGCCAAGCCCATGATGACACTCTTCAGGTCACTTGTTCTATCTAGGCTGGAGTATTGCTGCACACTAACAGCACCTTTCAAGGCAGGTGAAATTGCCGACCTAGAAAATCTACAGAGAACTTTCATGGTGCGCATAACGGAGATAAAACACCTCAATTACTGGGAGCGCTTGAGGTTCCTAAACCTGTATTCCCTGGAACGCAGGAGGGAGAGATACATGATTATATACACCTGGAAAATCCTAGAGGGACTAGTACCGAACTTGCAAACGAAAATCACTCACTACGAAAGCAAAAGACTTGGCAGACGATGCACCATCCCCCCAATGAAAAGCAGGGGTGTCACTAGCACGTTAAGAGACCATACAATAAGTGTCAGGGGCCCGAGACTGTTCAACTGCCTCCCAGCATACATAAGGGGGGATTACCAACAGACCCCTGGCAGTCTTCAAGCTGGCACTGGACAAGCACCTAAAGTCGGTTCCTGACCAGCCGGGCTGTGGCTCGTATGTCG
>NC_069452.1:37084611-37106112 GCF_026875155.1 Cherax quadricarinatus | reverse complement strand
TTTTTTGGGGTTTATATTCCCCGCTATACAGGTGGGGTTGTATGGGAAAGTAATGTCCAATCGTTTTCGATGTACTTTTAATTTTTGTTTTTTTGTTTTGTTCATGCACACCAACTTCTGTAAATTTCCCTTTAAAGGTTTAATGGGTAAGGGGTAAAACCCAATTGTTGGGTTACTTAAGGTATTTTAGAACGGTGCTGAAAAATTTTTGCTCACTAGCATTATTAATTTTTGTAAAAGGGGGGGTTTTGAGGAAAAATGTTGTTGGATGGTAACGGGTGGAAGCTGACCTAAAATTGTGGCAAATTACTAAAATTTTAAAGCTGAATTATAAGAACCATCTCGATAAGCATAGTTTGATTAATGAACTCAAAAGGATTCAAAAGGGCCCGGTCTTGTCTAACAAATTTAAAACTTTTTCAGCAAAGCTTTTGGGGCTGTTGACCAATAAAAAATTTTTGATATTTTTATTTGATTTTGAAAGGCTTTATAGAGTTTCCGCACCATAACTGTTTAAAGAAAGTGCACTCATGCAGGGGGGGAAAAATTTCCTCGGGGATCGAGTCAGGCCCCTGAGGGGAACAAGTGTCCAAAATGGGGTTAAATCCGAGGGGATCTGTAAAAAGTGGCGTCCACAGGTCAGTTTTGGGCCGTTGTTGTTTATAATATATATAAATACTTGATGAGGAATTACTATATAGAGCAAATTCGCCGAGACACAAAATGGGTAATAATTGATTCAAACGAGATTTTATGGAATTTCAGGGGGATTAAACAAACTCTATTTTTGGTCAAAAAGTGGCAGATGCTTTTCAAGTAATAAATGCAAGGTTCTGAAGTTTGGGGAGTCCCCCATAACCCAGTATTTAAAAAGTTAAATGATTAAACTTACCCATACAATTTGCGAAAAGACTTGGGGGTTAAGGTGAGCAGCAACCTTAAACCAAGACAGCAAGCCTAAGCGTCGTAATAAGGCAAATAGATTATGGGGATTTATATCAAAAAGGTAACAACAGAATCCAAGGGCATACTGCAGCTTTATACACCCTTAGTAAGGGCCCCACCCAGATTATGCAGCTCTTTCTGGTCTCTCGTATTCAAAATGGACAAAAATTTAAAAACATTCAGCTAGTGACTAAATTAAAAACATACATTAAAATCTTCCTTATGGAAAGATTGAAGACTCTTTAATTACCACTTTTTTAAAGAAGAAGAGGGGGGACCCGATCGAAGTGTAAAAGTGGAAATAGGGATTAATAAAGGGGGTATTTAATAAGGCTTGAGGGTGTCTCTCCAAGAAGAACCCGCAGTAATGGGTTTTAAAATTTGTAATTTTGATTTAAAAGGACATAGAAAGTATTTGGTTTTGGGAAAAAGGTATTTGATGATGGAACATCTACCTATTGGGTTATTGAGGCTGGGAAATTTTGGGGATTTTAAATCTAGGTTGGGTAAGAATGAGTGGGGGGGGTTGATTTGGTGGGACTTTCACTCAAGCTTATTTCTTGGGGCATTGAAAACTGGGGTTGGCAAAAGTTTTTTAGTGGGATGAATTGTAAAGGACCGCCCCAGTATGGGCGCAGGCCCCTCATTTCCTCCTTTCTTATTTCTTTGTTCTTATGCTTCACATATTTATTTTTTAAATACGGGATTGTGTGATAAGGATTTTTTTTAATTCCAGTATAGTTCTTCTTTTATTAAACTCTCATACATTCGTATTTGTTTTAAGTAAATGATGGGCAAAAACGGATTAATGAGAATGTCTTTTTTATATAAACTTTCTGTACAATGTAAATAATGTGACTTTTTTGGATTATATTGCCTTTTTGTTTTTAAGATACTGGTTTTATTTTAGGATATAAAAACCCACCGAGTTCAGGGTGGGGCCTTTAGTAATTACATGTAGTTCGGCATTTTTGGGGGGGACAACATTTATAGTTGAATGGTGTTCTTATGTAAATTTTTATCTGGGGTAGGGGAAAGTGGGGTTTTTTTTGTTTTTATTATTTAATGGTTCACATGTCTTTGTTTATGTGACGAAATGTATAGAAATACATGTATGTGTATTGTGTTTTTTAAATAAAATATAAAAAAAAATACTTGGCTATGTACACATTTTAAAGAACCCAAGACTACAACATAAAAAAGTAATATCCAAATGGTCTATTATGATTTTAGTAAGTTAAACAACACTAAACTCCTTATAACATCTATCACGCCCACATATAAACTTAACAAAACGTGTCACACATTCCACAAGACTTTTTTTTTTTTTTCTTTTTATGTTTAATCCAAGTGCCACACAACGCCACAACCATACACACACAGACGCACGGAACCTTTCATAATACATACACGTCACTCCGTATAACCCGCCCTCTACCCTAAAGTCCTCTAACATCCCGTTTGGTGCTACCACGGGGGAGTCCACCCCCCCGTTGCCTTACCCCACCCGCAGTTACAGCAACATTTGAACATAAGACATCGATACTTTGCAGGAAAACTATTATCCCAACTTCTACCATAATGAGTTTATTTCTGCAATACGTTCTGTAGATCCCTTTCCGCAATGCCCTAATCCTACCTATCCCCCGGTTTCCCGCATACCCCACGAGAAAATAGAGGAAATCAGCCACCACGTACATTATTGCTCTTCGTACCTCACTTGATACCCGCTAACTTCCAATGTTAAGGCCCGTAAGGTTGAAAATACTTCCCCACTAAGAAAATCTAAAACCCGCCCCAACCACGAACAAACTTTGTCCAAGGTATCACAAAAGTAGACAGCATGAAAAGCTGTTTCTTCGAGACCGCAACGCAAGCCATCCGCCTCCCTTACCAAAACCCCATCCTTTTTAAGACCGATTTGATGCAAAAAATCCCCATGACAAATCTGTCACCAATTCACAACCCTTGGTGCCAACTTAAGTTTACAAAACCCTTTCCCCATATTTCCCCCCCCAATTATACAGGGGAAAAACAGACAATCCCTTACAATTTCCCCACGACAACATATGCTGACCATTTCCCCCCACCCGGATCCGTGCGCATTTCTGAACTTTAAACAACAAACGCAGCATGTCCTCACTCGATTAATCCCCTGCCGCCCACCTTTTACGCATTTCAATCATTACCCGACCCACCCGGAGCCCTTCCACCGTCCGCCCTGAGGACCCGCTGCTTACATAGAGGGCCTTCACCCGTGGCCCCAAAGCCAAGAGACCTAAACCCCCACGCCCGAACAGGGGCCCAAAGACAACCTCCTGACTTAACCAAGCTCTCCCGAAACCCCAAACATAACGTAAACCCTTCTCTGCATTCCTGAATACCGTATTTCTTAAAGGGTACACCGCAGCCACACCCCACACTTTACTATAAACAAGTGTGTTAACCACTACTGTCCCCCTGTTGCAACGAGACATCCCCACTCTTAACCCCCGAAGTCGATCTAAAGCCTTGTTAACCACCAATTCAAAGTTTACCCTTCGCTCTCCCTCTCATCTGCCATGTACAACGAAACCACATATTCTAAGTTGCACCGCGACTGACCACCCATACCTTTCGCCCAACCTCCCCCCCCCCCCACCCATGTACCCACCTCCAATAATTTCGATTTTGCCTTATTAACGCACATGCCAGACCGGGCCCCAAAAAACTCAACAATCCATCCCACGATCTGCAAATCCCCCCCCCTTTAACAAAATTGTGTATCATCTACGTACCCAACCACACGCGCTGCAGGGTCACTGCTCAGCGTTCCACCCTCAAACCACCATCCACCAGCTCATAAAAGGGATTTTGCATACAAGCAAAAAGCAGCTGGGGAGGGGGCACCCTTGCCTCTAACCCCTTTCCATACGGACCGGCGACCCAATTTACCGTTTACCTGTACGCGTACCAAAGCCGTGACATAAAAGGGTATCAACCCACTTACAATTCCCCTCTCCAAAACCCTTTCAATAAAAAACCCCTCAATAAATCCCTATCAACACAGTCATAAGCTTTTTGGGCCATCAAGCCCGGGACACCCCCCCCCTTGATTTTCCCTCCAAAAACTCCCTAATACGAAACATGTCCGTCCCTCATGCCCTATCTGATATGCCTAGCTTCCCCGTGAATAACCGACCCCATAACCTTCCTCATTCTGTTTCCTAAAACTTTCGCAAAGATTTTTATAGTCAGAGCACATAAAGATTTTCCTCTATATGCACTCAGACCCCTCCCCCCTCCATTTTTGGGCACCAACACAACTACCCCGTACTTTGTGACATACCTAACCTCCCCTCCGTAGCATGCAATTTAATACATCAACCATACAATGTTTAAATTTACTCCCCAATGCGCCCTATAAAAATCATTCGAAATGCCATCTAACCTGGTGCCTTTCCTTTACTCATACTAAAAATCGCCTCCTCTACCTCCTCCACTCGAATTCTACCTTCTAGTACCGTTCTATCCCTGTCACTTATAACTTTCTGAAATCCCTCCTCACCGGGGCCACCCTCATGGACCCCCCCTACTCCCCTCCGTAGTTTTTTCCCCAAACCATAGATCAGCATAAAAACTCATGCTGACCGTGGTGTGGAGTTTTGACCCGGCAGGTAACCACCCAAACCCTGCATACTTCCAATTGCAAGAGGGATGTCGCCTGTTGCCTGACCCTAAATTTGTGAAAGACACAACCCAAGGGTTTGTCACCCCATAGCACTTCTTCCAAAACCTGCTCTGACTCTAACCGCATTGAAACGTTCATTGTAAATTTTCTGCAAGTCGACTACGAAGGTGTTCAATGTCGTCAAAACCTACTACTCCCGCCCCCTACATAGTAATCATTTAAGCTGCCCCTTCAGATAGTTTTGCAGCCCATACCCCACCTCGCCTCCTCTTTCCCCGCTTCTTATAATAACTCGCTATTCGGGTTTGGCACGCGTTTCCCACCATTCCAACAAAAATTCACCTGCCGTCGGTTTCCCAAATATTCTTCCACAGTCCTGAAAAGCTGACCCATCCCCCTCCCCCTCCAATACCGCACGTTCAGTTTCCAATAACCTGGATAAACCCTGATCATTCCATCCCAGTTCAAGTCCGCAGCACTGCTCAGTGATCTGAAATCCCCACATCAAAAGGGCTGTACGTGCCCAACTCTAATTCCTTGTGTTACATAAAGTCTATCCAGACGGGCCCCATAGCCCCTGCGAACGAACGTATGCTCCATCCCCCCACCCACCCCGCCCCACCACATCGTAAACCCCTTTCATCCTCCAGCAGATTCCGTAAGACAGGTAAAACGCACCCCGCCCCCCTCGGCTCAACATCGCTATGGCGGATAACGCAATTCCAATCCCCACCCATTTACGGTAATGAACGGCAAACCCCGAGTGTAAAACGTTAAAGCCTCCCTCACAAATCTATTTAACTTTAGTGTTGCTTTCCGCAGGCATGTAAACGCCAATAAAACAAACCCTCACCTCACCCCAGTACCCATCTACCCTCACCACCCTCCCACCTCCCCCCTCCTCCCATCTTAAGACACGCCAAGACACTCCCATCTTAAGACACTCCTTCACCGCTATAGCTACCCCACCCTTTAATTTTAAAGAACTGCTAACATACATTCGGTAGCCTTTTAACCGTAACTCTCGCCCAAACTTATAATTGTGTTCTTGTATGAAACATATGTCCACAGCGTACCTGCGCAAGAACCACTCCATCCACACACACTTAAACTCTGCCCGCAGGCCATTTACATTGATGGTAACACACTTGAATTCACAAAAGGAGGTTTTCCTCTATGTTTGTGGGTCTTTCCCGTTCCCACACAGTACATTACACTGACCTTCTTTTACCTTTGACTTCCCAAGGCCCCCCTCACCCCCCCGTGCCCTACCCATATGCTGGGCGCTTGCCATAACCCCGTCCATAATTTCTTCCCTGGACGCTGTCCCGGTGTCAGGACCTCGTCCATATCCGACACTCCTGCCGTCCGTTTGCGGGAACCCCCTTCCCACCACATCTCCTCACCACTGAAGCCTCCTGGTGGACTTCCACCAAACCCCCTCATGCAACCGTTCATTGTAGCCACGTCCAGGTCTCCCATATTTGGCGAATCATCCTTCACCACTTCTTGACACTCCGGGGAAACTCTGGGCTATGCTCTGCCCCCATCCAGGAGATCGTTTAGCACTTCTCCAGCAAACTTTCCTGTGACAACTCCACAGGCTCCGTAGGCCCCACAGGTGGGGTGGTCACGTTTGTAGTGTCCACCGACAGGGTGGGACACGCCATAGACCGCATCCTCCTCTTGTTGTACTTCTTCACTCCAAAGCTTTGGTCGTTGTTCAGGCGAGGGACCAGTCTCCAGATCAAAGGCCTCGGTTCTTAGGGCCACAGGAGAAGGTTCCCGGATGCGTACAACCAGGCGTCCGGAGCACTGAGCAGCCATATGGTCCCTACGAGTTGCATAACCTGCATGTCTTACGTTGGCCTGCATAGTGAACAAAAACTTGGGTCCTGTAGTGTTCTAGATAAAAGTAAGATGGGAAACTGTTGTTTTAATGTCATCTTTAGGGTGCAGGAGCCTCCAGGAGCCCCTCGTATGGCCCTCCCTCCACACTCCCTTGGTGGCTGCATGTACCGTGCCGTATTTACCAAAAACTTTCCAAATAACATACTCCTCCGCCTTGAAAGGCACGTTCCTTACTTTGACCCAGGTATGCATGTGGAGATGTCCCTGCAGGCATACCTCTACGGCTGAATTCACCGCCATTTTCCTCTCTTGAAAAGCTTCCACAATCTTGGAGTAAAAATTTTCGAATTTACAAAAAACCTCGACATCCCATTGAGAGCCACACCATATAATTCCTCAGTGGGGATGCCATAGACGTCGCGAATAATGGTAGGCAACAAGACATGCATCGTTGCACCACTGAGAGAGCCAAAGAATGAATTCAACCCAGACCGTGTTTACTCTTCTACCCTGACGATCCGCCATCTTTCGTACTGTAGTACACGGTTTGCCACCAGGTGTAAGCAAGAGCAGGCTCAGAAAGAGTCCTCTCAGCCCGCAGGTTGAGAGACGAATTTTAACTGGAAACTGCAGCATTAGCAGACAATTACGAGATTTCTCACAAACTTGTACGTACTAAAAAACAGAGAAACAAGTAACTAAAAATTGTCCTAGAACTGGCAACCTAAATCAAGCTGCTCATTGCCGGGCCCGATGTACCTGCTACTGTAACTTCTCGTACCTATACCAGAAAACTCACAATCCTGAATCTGTCTCTGGGGGCTAACAGAAATCTGATATCGAGAAGAAGAAAGTTTAAATGTACATATTGTAACAAAAAGGACATGCTAGAGAGTATTGCTATAAGTTGGAAAGAGATGCAGAGAAAAGTCGTGCGGCTGGCGCCCCCACACAAGTCGTATCCCCTTCCGAGCAACAAAGGCAACCAAAATCCTAGTAATACCTCTGATCCTACTGTTTAAGATAATATTACTTCAGGGTTTGATGACTAGCGTCAGAAAGTGTATCTGACGAAAAGATTTGTTCAGCGATGAGTCCTTACTTTTCAAGAGGTAGAATAGGATTTGACGAATCACATCTGACTGAGATAATTACTTTCAGAGACACTGGCAGTTATCTCACGTTATTAAGAGAAGATGTACTGCCCATAACTGATGATACCTATTGCAAGATAGATGTATTGTTAGAAGCCTATGGAGGGGCTGTTATAAAATTGCCTCTGCACAAAGTTTATATTCAAACAAGCTATTATACTGGTTATATTTCAGTGGGTATATCCAGTGGTGTATTTCCCATCAGGTCAGTGGACTTGTTGATAGGGAACGATATCCTTCATGCTGGTATATGTAAAGAACCACTTGTGATTGATAATAACACTGATGATAATTATGCCATTGAAGCTTGTAGAGAGAAGCCTATTTTATTTCCTCTCAGCGCAATTACTAGAGCTATGTCAAAGATTCAACAACCATCCTTGTCTCCTGTTGAGTTAGTTGATGACAATGATTTGGGGTTGAATATGTTGTTTAGTGACGCTCTGCGCCCAGGGTCATTAACACCAACTCCCCCCGGTCATTGACCTCATCGCTCTAGGGCCGTGAGGTTGTGCTGCGCCTTGCTACTGCATTCGTCACTCGGCCTTGGTGGAGGACGGACGTTGGCGGTTGAGCTAGCACCTGTTGGTAGCACTGAGTGATTTTCACAAAATGGCGCAGGCTATCAGGCGGAGAATCAACACTGTTTGTATTGAGGTGTTGAAAGAACAAAGACGATCTGTATGGTATTGCCTTAAATGGAGCAACAAGGATCTTTGTGAAATTTGTGACGGCTGCGACATATGACAAGATGGTGGAAAAATACCAAGACGCGTGTATGAAGGTTAATCCTGGTTTGGAAGTACGAATGAGGGACGTATCCAAGTATTATACTTGGGTAAAGTTACGGAATGTCCCATTTGAAGCGGATGAAGAAGATATAAAAGCAACATTCAACGAGTATGGTGTTATACATCATGCATCAGTTGGAAGGTGGTCTGATGATATGTATGCTGGACTGCGTGAGGGCTCCTTTACCCTCAAAATGTCTTTGCGCAAATCTATACCATCATATGTGACTCTGAGTGACTTTAGAATACAGGTATATGTAACATATGCGGGGCAAAGACGAACCTGTAGACTGTGTGGAGCTTTGATCATATGGCAGCAATGTCCTCGTCGATCGACACCTGAGAAATATGGAGAGGGAAAAGGTGTGTGGAAGGAGAGAGAGGTGACGACCCAGTCTACAGGGGAGCATCTTCAAGATCATAGAACATGGAGTAAAATCGTGGAGGACAATCCGGAAGAATGTGTAACATTACCGGAGGTCTCTCAGGTTATTGAGAATATGCGTATGGAGGATGAGGTGAGACGAGTGGAATTGGGTAGTCAGGTTACGGCTACAATAGACACTGTTATTCAAGAATTCTTAGGTAATCAGAATGAGGACGGGACACTAAGCATGGTGTCAGATGGGAAACTTATAGGTGAGGAAGGAATTCAAGAGGTGAGTAATGTGGGTGATGGGGATATGCAATCAAACAGGATTAGTGAGGTTGTGGTTGAAGTACACAACGTAGAATGTGAAGATGAGGGAATGCACATAGTAGAGGCAATACGTAAGAGAGAGGCAGGGGCTTCTGATAGTGATGATGTCCTCACACCAGCGCAACGAACTGGTAAGAAACTATCAGTGGATGTGCAAAAAAAAGTAACAGGGGGGGGGAAAGGGGCAGAGGAAAGGTGAGGCAAATAAAGGAAAATGTGAAAAGAATGTTCAGCAAAAACGTAAGGAAACGCAAGGATATCGGTCGATTGGTAAGCCCCCGATAGCATTTTTAAGTGTTAACGGGGTAAGGGCTGATGTAAAGCGTAAGATATTTAGTGATTTTTTAAAGAGACTTGGCATACAAGTAATATTTTTACAAGAGCATAATTTTAGGTATGGAAGGGATTTGTTGGTAGAAGGATATAAAGTTTATGCTGGGTATACTGGGAAGCTTAAGGGAGGTGCTGCTGTTTTAATAGCTGAGACCAGTCCTTTCCAATTGTTACATTGGGAAGAAGGGGGAGATGGGAGAGTAGCGAGGGTGGATGGGACATGGGGTGGGGTACGTGTGTGTTTTGTGAGTGTATACATGGCGGCAGACAGTAATAGACGTATTAAAGAGGAATTTGTAAGGGACACACTAATTTATCATATGCAGGGTTTACCTGTTTATTCATTATTTGGAAGGGATTGGAATAGTGTGATACGTAGAAAAGATGTGGAGCCGAGGGATGCAGGGTGTGTTTTGGGGGTCCTACGAGATGTTTTAGGGGGAGCTGGCTTCGCGGATGTAGTGAGGGGGGAGGGGTGGAACGTGGAGCATACTTATGTGAGGAGAGGATATGCAGCACGACTAGATCGTATTTATGCTTCTCCCGGGTTACAGGTGGCTAATACAGAAACTATAAATGTAGTGTTTTCAGATCATAGAGGAGTGGTTGTTGATGTGGGATGGGGAGGTTTACCAAAGCGTTTTACATGAGTTATTGGAAACTTAATGTGAGATTGTTAGATGAGCTGGAGGACGGTGATAGTTTTGTTGAGTGGTGGACAAATGAGTGGACCAAGGGGAGAAAAGGAGGTGATATACTACGATGGTGGGAGGAATATGCCAAACCAGGAATCAAAAATTTTTATTATGAGGAAAGGAAAGGAGGTAAGTCAATGGAAATATGGCTTACAGAGAATTTGGAGGGCAGCTGAAACAGTGCTATGAAGGTTTTAGTGGGGTTTTATCCAGTACAAAGTTTGAGGGCATCAAAGCGCAATTAATGGAAATGCAGAATGCAAGATTTGATGGTGAGAGAATGAGAGGTGGATTGGAAGATGTTTTATGGGGAGATAAGCCATCCGCCTGTGTATTGCGGCGATTAAAGACACGACAGAAGAAAATGACTATGATGAAGTTGGACGTACATACGGATGTGGGAGGGTATACGATGGGACAGAGGTTAGTAATTATGGAAAGTATGAGTGGTTATGCTGATAAGTGGTTTGAGATATATATGAGAGGGGGAAACAGGAAGATAGCAGATATGAAGATTTAGAGACAGGGGGATACAGAGAAACCTAGAGTCAGCAGATAGAGCGATGATAGAAGGGCCTATAGATGAAGAGGAAGTGTGGACAGCTTTAAAAGGGATGAGTGTCGGGAAAGCACCTGGGATAGATGGAATCCCAAATGAATTTTATTTGAGCAACTAGGATGTCATGAAGAAATTCTTGGTGCAGTTGATGAATGTAATGAAGATAAGGGAAGCATGAGTCTAACACAAAGGACAGGTGTAGTAGTTATGGTTCCAAAGGGGAAGTACAGAATAGCATCCTAGATTATAGAGGTTTATCATTAATGTGTGGGGATTATAAATTGTTTTGCCAGGTGTAGGTAATAGATTGCGTCAAGTAATTGGGAAGGTTATAGATGGGGGACCAGATGGGTGTGCCGGGGAGAACAATGTTTAGTGGGCATGGGAGGATAAAATTTTTATATAGAGGAGCTTTAGGATGGATGGTGGGGTTTTTTTTCTTGCTTTGGAAATGGAAGGCGGCTTATGATTGTGTAAAAGAAGGGGAATTATGGATAAATTTTTTGGATGGTTCGGTGAGGAAATTGTGCAGTGGGGGGGAAACTTTTTATAGGGGTTTAAAAAAAATACGAGTCCCAAATAAAGGGAAAGGGTGGGGGAAGATGGTTAGTATGGGTAGGGGGCTGGGGGGAGGGGAACCCCCCAGTCTCAGATCCTTTTTGAATTTTTGCAAAAAACCCATTATATGGTTGAAAAATTGTGGGAGTAAGGGGGGGGGGGGTTTGGGGGACTTAGGGGTGAAGGGGTTTATTTTGGTTATGTGGAGGGACAAAAGGGTTTCTTAGGGGGGGGAAGAGGGGGGGTTTTAAAAAAAATGTAAGTAGAATTTTTTAAAAAATATTTATTTGGAGCAACGGGTATGAGTGTTAATAGTAAAGGGCCAAAAATTACTGGGGGTGGGCCCAGGGGTGGGGGGAAGGGGAAAAAAGTATGGATGGCGGGTTTAGTAGAGCAGAAAAAAAATTTGGGGGAAAGTATTGTACAGAAGGGCAGCGCAGGGGGCTAGAGGGCAAATTCAAAAAGGGGTTTAGGGGCAAGAGTTTTTGTTTTGGTTGGGGGGAATAAAACGAGGGGTTTTGGGACTATACAACAGAAAATTTCATTGTGGTTAATCAACCATTTACCCTTAAATTGGGGCACAGGGCTGTGGTGTCCCCATTGTTGGTAAAAAACGTGCGGCAAGTGAAAAGGGAAAGTATTTGGTTTTTTTTGGGGGATAGGGGTTTTTCATTGGCTGAGGAAAACATTTTGAAATTTACCCGTTGGAAAAGGGGGGTTTGGGTTTTTAATTTCCTTTGGGGATAGCAACAAAAGGATGTACGTGAAGCATTTTTAAATCTGAGTTGGGTGGGGAAACGGGTGTCGGGAGGAGAGTTTGTGATGGAAGATTTTGAGGCGAAGGGGGGGGTAGGGACTTAAGGGAGTGTATGGGGAGTTGATATACTTATTAAAAGTAAGAAATCCGGAAAATGAAAGGGGCGTGTTTTTTTGGGGAGGTTGGTAAGGGGTGTAAAGAGGGTTTTGGGAAGGGGGAGATTTGTTTTTCCATTAAAATTTTGGCCCACGAAATCGGGGGAGACTTCAGTAAGTTACGGGTAAATCAAGGGGGGGGGAAATGTATAGGTTTTTCCCATGGGTTTTTTGCCAACAAAAGTACGACTGATCAGATGGGAATTTTCCCAGTCCCCAATTTTTGTTTTTTGGGTGGGGGGGGGGAAGGAAAAAAAGCATACATGTGGTAAATTTCTTGACATTCGAGGGGGGGCACGTCTAGGGTTTCGCAGAGTGTTGGATTTTGGGGGGGGGAGTGGTTAGGGGTTTTAAAGGGGGGCACTGAGTTTGGATATAGAGGGAGGGGAAGATAGTGGAGGGGGGGCCATCATGTATTTAGTGGCAGTTTAAAGGGTCTATTTTATCGTGGGCGATGGGGGAAAGGTGGGGGGGAAGGAAAACGAACAAGGGCTTTAGCAGGACATTTCTATAAAACAAAGTGTATAAATGAGGTAGTGTATGGACGTACATGGGCTATAGATTTTCCGGTATCGTATAGAGGTATGACTGTGAGAGGGTTGAGCGATTTAGTGTTGTAATGGCTGGGTGGACTGGTCTCTGTAAAAGGGGGGAGGGAAAAATGAATTACATGGATATAGAATATCATGATTATTAAGCAGAGTTTCCTGAGAAGCAAGAGGCGGCTTATCATTCGATTAGGGGCTATAATGTTGTATTATTAACCATAGTGTGTGAAAGAGCAAGTCTAAAATTGCTCTGAAACATGTCAATAAACATCTAGAATTTGTTGAACATGACAATACGTGTTTAATAATATACATTCTTGGTATATGTAATACAAGTGTGTATTTCAATATCCAGTGTACAGTTATCATATTGTTTGACATTGTTCACTATAGTAAAGTAGTGTTATTATTCATATATTGTCATAAAGTATAATAGTTGTCAGTATTTTAAAAGTTCTTTGAATAGTTTTAAGATGTTGTGGAGTCTATATTTCATGTCAGCTCATAGATAAACGTTTAAGTGTATTGCGAATATGTAATTTCATTTATTTCTGTGGAGGACCTGCTAAGGCGTCTTTTATTTATTAATGCACTGCAATGTTTTAAACTAAAAATGAGAATGTATGGAGTATATAAAACAGTTAAAGTACATGTTCACCATGTTCACCATTGTGGTTTAGCGCAACTTTTTGAGTATAATAATAACAATAACGTAAATGTTGGGGATGGGGGTGAGTCACCAGTATTGTAAGTGCTTTGTGTCATTTTACATTATGAAAAAAACAGTAATGGAAGCACTGTATATTTTGAAGTAGTGTGTTAGTTATGTAGTTAGGTGCATATCAGAATCATTATGAATAGTGTTACTTAGAGGACCGGAACAGAGCCACGGATAATGCCTCTTTTTATATATATTTATATTACATTTATATACGTAACTATCTATGTATATTGTATGAACTGCTTTAAATAAAATATAAAAAAAAATTACTAGAGCTATGTCAAAGATTCAACAACCATCCTTGTCTCCTGTTGAGTTAGTTGATGACAATGATTTTTTTTTTATATTTTATTTAAAACCAATACAGTTTAACATAAAAATAAAGAAACAGTATGGAACCTAATCAAATTAACTGACAAACGGATTGTACCTACATGCTCGCAAGATATTACAACAAAAACTTACAGCAAGAACATAGCTAAAAAAAAATTACATGTCACAGGGTCATGAATTGACATATATACAAAACCTTGCATATATATAAATTGTACATATAAATGACATCTGACAAAAGTTCACTACACTTGAACATAAAATATACAAAGAAGTTATATCAGTTAAATCCCATCCTTCACATTAATCAAAAAAACAAAACCTAACATCATAATCTAACTAGAAAATCTACATACTTACCCTTTAAAACCAATACAGCTGAACATATACCAACATACAAATAAACAGAAAAAGAATACAGCTTAGAACACAATAACTGAAGCTCTATACTGTTACAATACACCCATATACAAATTTCAGGCAAATGGACTACGTCACTAAACTGTCTAGATATGTCTGTATACCATACAGACTAAAACTTAACATCAAGAACTTGCATGAACACCAAACCGGTATCAGGGTACAGACCATAAATATAAACTTTAAAAAGAAACAATCATGCATATATAAAGTATTACATAACGTCTGACCCATGACAAGGCTCAATTTACATAGAAAGATTAATATATTTATATATATACACATACACACCCACACACCCACATCCCACATCCACACACACACCACACGTACACACAAAAATTTTCACAATCACATTAATCAGATGCACTGTATGCACAATTCAAAACAGTCTATAAGTATATCTCATCGTGCAAAAACCCAGCACGTAACATAAATACAAACTAAAACACACTTCATGTCACAAATAACTTATTTCTCAAGAATCATGTTATACAAGACTGATACACATCATAATTATACATAAAAAAATCTACTATATTATACCTACATTCTGAAAAGTGTTATATCTAACATAACGAGACCTTGAGCTCTACATCCACACTTGGCTGCCATAAAGTCTCAATGAAAACCAGGAAACCATTCCAAACCCACATTCACAACACTCTCACGACACCCCCCCCCCAGGGAGGCGAGCCCGCTGTGACCCCCCTGACTCCCTCCAACCTATGAAAACCCCTTCACTCACTCATTATCAATCACAGATTTACGAGAATCCCTAACGTTAGCATTCTATACCCCTCTGAGAAAGCCTGACCCCACCTCCTCCCATACAAATCTCTGTTACGACACCTCGTACGATAGAACGTTACTGAAAGAACCTTTCTTCTCTCCTCACTATCCCCTCTCCCCCTCATCACCCACGACATAATATATATAATCTACCATGATATAATCTAAAGCTCTTATGACACCCTCGTCTACACCCACCCATATCTAGACTTAGAGCACGCAAAACCGACACCCCACGGCCCCCCACCCTCTGTACCAACCTATTTAACCAACACCTAACCTCCTCTAGCCCTTCACAAAAGTAAACTACAGGGAAAACGCTGTCTCATCCCCTCCACAGATCCCACACCCCCCACCCTCTACAACCTGTCTGTTTCGTAATATCTCACCAGACGGCAGGATCCCATGCAGAAAAACGAAACATCACCTCACGCGCCCCGAGGTTTTAACTTCAATTTACTAAATCTAAACCAAATACTCTTCCACGCATACATGGGGAACAAACCCTCAACTGGGACAACGCACCTACCTACAAGTAACCTACACAAAACCCTTATACGAACCTTTCTCAGTTCCCTAACCAACATTACAGCCCTGAAAACTATTTCACATTCCCTCAACTCCATTCCTCGATACCACATACCCAGCCTGTCGTGTATCCCTCCCAAACGCCCCGCGTTCACACCCTCACGCAACACTTCCCATTTAATAAACACACATTTAGCTCTTCGTCTCAAATCCAACAACCCCAACCCACCCTGACTTACAGGTAACATTACAACTTCCCTCCGTAACCAATCACAACGTGAACCCCCATAAAAATTTGTACACCCGTCTTAGTATCCCCGCAATCGCTGTCCCTGTAATTGGGAACACAGCTGCAACATGCCAAACCTTACTATACAATAAAATGTTCACGACTATCACTCGCTGTATCAGAGTTAGGTGCTGGGGTCTCAGAACACCTAGACGCCCCACGATCCTTTCCAATAACCTATCCGAGTTTTCCTCCCGCGCCGCAACCATGTCATCCTTATAAATAATACCACAAATCTTTAAAGACATCGCCCATTCTTTAACAACATTACATCTCCCCCCCACACCCCCCACCCAAGAACCCAACCCCATGCACCTTGACTTCGCACTATTTACCTGCATACCCGTGGTACTTCCAAATAATTGCACCACCTCGTCCAACACTCCCATTGACATCCCTGCACGAATGAGAACAGTGGTGTCGTCAACGTATCCAATTAAACCCGGCCAGGCCCTCCCACCCCCCACACTTCCCTCACATGGCGTACGTAAGCTGCGGTCAACCATTCTATAAAAGCGGTCCTGGAAACACGCAAACAATATTTGGGACATGGGGCATCCCTGTCTAAGGCCTCTTCCCATTGCAATTTCCCTCCCCATACACCCATTAATCTGTATCCTCATTTTCGCCCCCTTGTACAACGTATTTACCCACTCGACTATTTCCTCCCCAAAACCCTGTCTCCTAAGTATAACCTGCAAAGCTCCCCTTTCCACTCTATCATATGCTCCCTGCCAGTCTAGAGCCAACAAAGCCGCCCCTCCACCCCCACCCTTAGCTTCCACAAAACTTCTCAGTATCCCATGTCCTTCAATCATCGACCTTCCCGGCAACCCAAACTGAGATTTTGACACCACCCTCTCCACTACACATTTGAACCTATTACCTAAAATTTTTGCAAACACCTTATAGTCTGCACACATCAGTGATATGGCTCGGTACTCCCGAAGGGTGGGCTGCCCCTTGACCTTCGGGACCAACACTACAACTGCTGTTTCCTGCTTCTCCCCCAACTTACCCTTCTCCTTCATACTATTAAATAACCTAACTATAAATTCCTTTATCAACGCCCAATGTTGTAAATAAAATTCTACTGGGAGACCATCAATACCGGGAGCTTTCCCCTTCCTCATTCCCCTTAACGCATTCTCTATTTCCTCTGCTGTAATCGTCCCACCTAAAGCCTTTCGATCACTATTTCCTAAATTACACGTCACATACGTACACACCTTGTCCAATGCCCCGTCACCCCCCCCCCCCACTGTTCCAGTACTTCTCGTACCAAGCCTCCGCATACGCACACATCCCCTTCGTGGTTCGTATCTCCTGCCCTACTCTATAATTCCCAACCATCTCCGTTACCTCTAAACATGGTATAGCTGTCAGCGCCTGCCTTTGCTTTTGATGCCGCAAAACACACGCTGACGGCTTGTCGCCCATAAGCACTTCCTCCACCCCTGCCTGCATCCTTACAGCTTGAAACCTTTCATTTTGCAACACCCTCAACCTCCCCTTTATTTCAGCTATTTCATCCATAGGAAAATTATTCCCACCCACTCCCCGTCCATAGCAACCTCTTAACCTATCCTCTAAATAGTTAGCCAGTCCATATTTTAAATTATTAATACGTTTTCCTTCACTCACATAAAACTTTCTAATCCTTTCCTTTGCGACACTATCCCACCATGTCACAATGTCATCCACTCCCTGTTCCTCCACACTAAGCTCCCTCCATAGGACTGAAAACCCCTCCAACCCCTCCTCATCACCTAACACACTTATATTTAATTTCCAATAACTTCTATATATTTCCGCGAGCGTCCCCCACCCAACCTCCACCACCACTGCCCTATGATCTGACATTGTAGCCTCAACAGTACTGAAAGATTTCACGTCCACTCCCTGAGAAAGGTACACTCTATCTAGTCTCGCAGCATAACCACTCCTAACAAACGTATATTCAGTCTCCCACACCGCTCCCCCAAAGGCATCACGTAACCTAACATCCCTTAATAAATCCCTAAGAGCCACAGACATATATCCAGCCCCTCTTGGGTCCACATCAGCCACCCTGATTACACTATTCCAGTCCCCACCAACTATCGCCACCTCTGGCAGTGCACTTAAGAAAAACACAAGATCCTCACACACAAAATCATTCTTTACCTTGATGTTATTTTCTGCCGGCGCATACACACTCACAAAAGACAACACGCTTACCCATCCACACCCATCCACACGCATGCACCCTCCCTCCCCCTCCTCCCTCGGTTCTCTGCAAAACAAATGGGCTCATCTCCCTTATTAAAATTCCCACACCACCTTTTAGACGGGGAGATGGCAGGGTAACTACTCGAAATCCTGCCACCTCCAACACCCTACCCTTTGAAATTGTGCTCTGCAGGAACACAACATCCACTCTAGATTTTATTCAGAAAATTACGAAACCAATCTCTCTTCATACCGCTACATAACCCATTAACATTTACAGACATACACCTAAGGCCTATTAAAGTTTCCACCCCTGCTTCCTCTCATCACTTTTTACAACTCCAGAGCTTGAATTTACGTTCGACACCTTCAGAGTGCTCTCTTTCCCTCCCCCCTTCTTCCGGTGCCTCCTATCATGGCTACCACCACCTACACCATACCTTCACACTCACCTTAGTCTGTTTCCCAGGCCTTTGTGCAGGCGTAAGGACGTCATCAGAATCTGATGGAGCCGCCCTCTTTCTCGTGACAGTCATGTTACACATATCTTGGTCAGATGTTACCTCTCGATGAACCTCCACCTCCACCTGAGAAGGTTTAAGAGTCAATGGACGACTCCAAACCACCATCACGTCCCAAATTAATCATGTCTCAGACTTTCTGGAAGTGACGATTCTCCAATGACACCACCTCAGATGTAACGTCCCTCTCTGGTGGTGACAACGTCTTACAACACCTCCACCAATTCCTCCTCAATCTCAAGAACCTTCTCTTGTACTTGCTGCTCCTCCTTATCCACAGGAGACGACACCTGATCAGGCAGTTGGGGGCGGGACTCCAACTCACCGCCAGTCCTGTGTGCCCGATCCACTATCTCGCTCCACAAAACACACGCCCTCCATCCGATGTTTGTTCTCACCTGCCACCTTTGAAGCAGGGCTGCGACGTCCACCACAGGTCCAGGCACATGTCTTCGCTTGTCACAGGTCGCCGCTATTGATCATACTCACCACATAGTCCCGGGACGTACGTCGTTGTCCTGGGTACATTATCATTACCTGCGTCCGAAATCTTGTAGGTACACATAGGATGGTATTGGGTGCCTCAAAGTCATTTTGAGGTTGAAAGAACCCTCTGGAAAACCAGCATAGGCTCCTGCCGCCCACGTACCATGTTTAGCAAAATGCACCGTCCCATACTTCTCAAAAACTTTCCTTATATCCGCCTCGTCCGCCTCAAAGGGAACGTTGCGTAACTTGATCCACGTATAATACCGTGAAACATCTGTCATTCTTACAGTGACAGCTGGTGTGACGTAAGACTCACGTCCTGAAACCTGGTGACTAACGATTCATAACCGTTGCTGATAGCAGTTTGACGAAAATTCGTTGTCCTCCGTTCAATGCTACACCATACAAGTCACTATCTTGTACTCCATATGTCTCAAGTATGATCTTTGGCAATAATGACTTGCGCAGAACTGGGCGTTATCGTTCCTTTAAGTAGCTCAATGCTACAGTATTTATCCCTTTGTCTCAGACTAACCGCCATCTTGACGACACAGTGCACCTAGTTGTTAGCCGAGTGTGACCGCACCACTTCACACCACTGCAGCCAGGTAACTGACAAGGGCGCTCGCCTACAAACGAAAAAATGGGGAACGCTTCATTTTTTGCGTGTCATCCTTGCGCAGGGGCCATGCTAATCTTCTCTTATCGTTCCAATTTTGTATATTACTGCCGAAGCAATTTCACGAAAATGATTTGGGGGTTTTGAATATGTTTTTTTGACGCCTGCGCCCGGTAATTAAACCCACCAACTCCCCCCGTATCAACCTAGTGGGACACAACGATTAAATTTTTCTAACTCTGATGTTTTTATCAAGGATCATTTTGTTGATCAGTCATGGAAGATGAAAGATATGGGTTACTGAGAGTGAAAAAAGGGATTCCCCGATAATTGTTCCCTTTTATAGTAAGGGTTTTACTGTGGAAGAAAAATCAGTAAGCTTCGCTGATAGTGTTTCCACCACAGTCAAGCATCTCGTAGTGTACCAATACATTTCGCGAAAAAGCCATTGATTTTGCTCCAATAGTCCCTTGGAGGACTTTGGGTGTAAAGAAAAACCCTCGGTAAACTGGCAAAACATTTTATTTGGCCAAAAGGAAGGAAACAGTAGCTGTCTGTGCGATTTTTGCCCGGTGCAAGTGACAGGCAACCAGCATAACACCCCCACCTACACCTCTCCTGTGTTCTTAGTAGCAAAGTTCAGTTCATCTGGACTAGACATTTTTCAACTCGTTCAAAAGGTGAAGATCTGCTTTCCTCTCCCAGTGTTGAGTCCTAATTTCAATCTTTTCCATCTTTTTCATATACGAGTTTACATGGGTGCTGTGCCCCAACAGCCCAAAAACCCCTGTATTTCCCAAACCTGTTGTTCTATTCACAAACTCAAACGACACCAAAAAATTATGCCCTATTGAGAAAGAGGCTCAGTTTGTGGGGTCCTATGAACATTTGAGAGTATTTTGGGGACTTCCCTATTAAAAATTTTGAAATTTTAAAGCCCAAAAACTTTTTTTTATTTCTATGTCAAATTTAGTACAGTAAACTTTAATCCCTCCAGCCCCTATTAACTATATTACTCATGTCTAATTATTATATTTATATTTCACACATTGTTGTGTGTAAAGGGGACATAAGCGGTGATGATGGGTAGCGTCGGGGGGGTGTTATGCTTGGCGGAAAACTGTCCTGCCGCAGACCCCCCCCCTTTACTAACACCCTTAAGCTGTTTCATACTCAATGTTCTACTGCCTCGCTTCCACAACCATATTAAAAGTGGAAAAAAACAGTTCCTCTACTAGATCGAGCCTCAAAGTGCCCTGCTCATCTACGCTATCCCGCTCTGCTTGATGTACAAACCCCGAAAATCAGAGATACGTACTGTGTATGCCCTAGTTAGGGCATATCCTATGCAAAGCTGTGAAAAATTTTAGGGTGCTTGGCCAAAAGAACTCTGATTAATGTTTATATTAAATTGTATTGATATGGTAATCATAAAAATTGAAAGACTTAATGCAACACCTAGTGGACCGCTGTCGTGTTGGGGGGTGTTGCAAAACCCCCAACGGGGTTTCAATTTAAAATAAGTATATTATGATATGAAAAAAAGTAAAAATTTCATTTTATTAATTTTAATTGCTTATATTTGCGATAAAAGCTAAATCGTAAATATTTGACTTATGTTGTTAGGTAGGATGTAAATATTATGTGCTCATTTTAAGTTAAAATTTTTTTAACTACTGTAATTCGCTTGTGGGTCGTTTTTGACTGCCGCTTCTTCTGGCGCGACCCACGGAGCTATCACGTGACAGGGGGGTGCCTCACCCCACCCGAAGTATTCAGTCTGGCTAGACTCTTTGGTGGTTGGACAGATTGTCTGTCTCATTATTCTTTTTTAGTTCTGTAAACTATGTTACGAACCTTTT
>NC_069452.1:37037979-37084111 GCF_026875155.1 Cherax quadricarinatus | reverse complement strand
CTCTGAGAAAATCAAAAAATTTTACACTTCTTGATGGGACCCTTTCACTCAAATTTGATGATACAGTGAACAAAATTGCTCAGTACTATGTGTTTACACAATGATCTACAGAGTGCCTACATCAATCCCTAAAGGGAAAATGAAGAAAAACCAACACACTTTTCAGGCTGTGGGCCGATCATTTTTACAGAGTCCCTTTTGAGCCCCAAATGGGTAGCCTCTTCCAACGAATTATGGTTTCACTCATTCAGGAAGAGAAACTCAGGAACTTAGGTTTTTTAGATAATTTACCATTTGGGCAAGACCCGGGGAGGAACAATCAAACCTTGATAAGTTTTTGGGAACCGCAAAAGAAAAAAAATACAGTTCAAGAGAAAAGTCACTTTTTCAACTAAAAGGCTTAGATCCTTGGTTATTTAGTGGAAGGGGTTCAATTTCCCAAAACCCTAAACGACTACGACCTCAGGGAACTTCCAAACCTCAAGACAAAAAGTCCTCCAAAAAAACTCTTGTCTTTTTGTTTTACTCACAATGGACTACAACTATTTAAGTAAAGTCCGCCCCTTGAGTGCAAAAAACATTTCCTGTACAAAGAACAGAAGCCGTTTTCCCCCTCCTCAAAAAGGACATTGAAAACTCAGATTCAAACCATTGATGGTCCCCAAACCCTTGAAGTGGAAAGGGGATCTACATTGCCATTGCTGCAGTCTTACTCGCAGGACGACCATTTGCCTTCTTTTCGAAAACTTTTCAAGGGTCAAAGAATGTTCCCTGCTGTAGAAAAGGAAGCCCAGCCATCAAAGAGCATTCGCCACTGAGGCATTATTTAACTGGTAAACATTTTACCATAAGACTGACCAACGGTCCTGAGTATATGTTCGACAAGAAGTCAGCAAAAGTTAGATAAGGGAAAGAATGACAAGATATTACGCTGGAAGGATGGAACTATCGTGTATGACTTTGATATTCTGTACCGACCGTCAAGAGAACATCCACCTGATGCATTCACTAAGGTCCCACTGTGGAGCAGCATGTCATGATTTGCAAACATACTAGCCTCCACACAGCTTTGTGTCATCCCAGGAGTTTACACGCCTGTACATTTTGTCAAATCAAAGAACATGCCCAACTCAGTGGAAGATAGTGCGACAAGTGATCAGAGCAATGCAATATCTCAGAGTGCAAGCCCAACCTTTCAATCAGCCAGAGAAACTAATCTTCTCATAAAAAATCCACCCACCTTTCGAGAGGCTGAATATAGATTTCAAGGACCTCTACCAAGCACAAATACCCAAATAGGTATTTCCTTAACATTAAGATGAAATATTCATATGTTTCCCTTTGTTTTCCCCTGTGCAGATATGACTGCTTTCAAACTGTATAAGTTGTACCTTTCTCACAGTTGTTCTCTATTTTTGTATGCCACTTAATATCCATTCAGACAGATGATCCTCGTTCCATGAGTAACGAACTTCAGGATTTTTGTCCTTAGAGCAAAGGTATTGCCTGCAGCAGAACAACAACTACAACCCTCAGGCAATGGTCAAGGGAGCGGACAATGGTACATATGGAATGGCAGATACAAGACATTGAAGTCGCCAATCTCCCTTTCAACACTGCAAACTGTCCTACCTGATCTCTTCACTCTATAGATCATTGCTGTGCACAGCTACTAAGTGCAACCCCTCATGAACGACTCCTCAACTATCATGTCGTTCCTCTACGGACCCTCCATGCCCCTTGGTTTATGTCATCCGTGGACCCGTTCTTCTGAGATCACCTAAAGAACAAGACGGATCCTTTAGTGGAAAGAGGTAGAGCTCTGCAAAGCTAATCCACATTACGGCCCACATTTGCTACCAAATGGTGAAGAGACTCAGTATCTAACAAGACATTTAGCCCCAGTTGAAATCCTCATTAGTGTGGAATCTCAAGATACACCAATAGTATATGAAAGATGCTTCGTTGTCCTCTCTGGAAAGCCCCTTAGACTACCCGCTCCAGAAAATAGAGGATTCCTGCTCCAGCAGTATTCCAAACCCCGCTGGAAAAATGAATGACCTGTGAAGAGCCTCAAGGGCTACGAAGGTCGGGACGTATACGTCGCCCACCTAACAGTTTGGGAGATTACTGTCTCTGATATTTTAGAAGGGGGAGATTGTAGTGATACTGCTCCTGTGGGGAGCAGCAACAGGATAATACTGCACCACCTCTCGGGGCCCTTAACAACAACAACAGTTTGGTGTGTGTCATGGGCGCCAACACATGGTGTGCGATTCTCTTCTTTTATATCAATATATTAGTGATGCAGATTACATGGTGAGTTTAAATATGTGGCCTCTAGTTATAACTTTTCTCTTGTCATATGCAAGACATCACCATCCCTGTAGAAGCAGTTATTAGATGTACTAGTCATTATA
Source organism: Cherax quadricarinatus (assembly GCF_026875155.1). NCBI lineage: Eukaryota > Metazoa > Arthropoda > Malacostraca > Decapoda > Parastacidae > Cherax > Cherax quadricarinatus. The sequence goes on along the minus strand of NC_069452.1, from coordinate 37,081,691 downwards.
TTTTGTTGTTGCAGAAGTACTATGAAGATTCTATGTTCAATAAAGCCTAGAGATAAGGCCTGTGTTTCTATCACAACACGATAGAACGTAACCACAAGAACCTTCCTTCTCTCCTTACTATCCCCTCTCCCCCTCATCACCTACGACATATACATATATAATCTACCATGATATAATCTAAAGTTCTTATGACACCCTCATCTAACCCACCCATATCTAGACTTAAAGCACGCAAAACCGACACCCCACGGCCCCCACCCTCTGTACTAACCTACTTAACCAGCACCTAACCTCCTCTAGCCCTTCACAAAAGTAAACTACATGGAATGCTGTCTCATCCCCTCCACAGATACAACACCCCCCACTCTCTACAACCTGTCTGTTTCGTAGTATCTCACCAGACGGAAGGATCCCATGCAGAAAACGAAACATTACCTCACGCGCCCGAGGGCTTAACTTCATTTTACTAAATCTAAACTAAATACTCTTCCACGCATACATGGGGAACAAACCCTCAACTGGGACAACGCACCTAACTACAAGTGACCTACACAAAACCCTTATACGAACCTTTCTCAGTACCCCTAACCAACATCACAGCCCTAAAACGATTTAAACATTCCCTCAACTCCATTCCTCGAAAACCACATCCCCAGCCTGTCGTGTATCCTTCCCAACTGCCCCACGTTCACACCCTCATGAAACACTTCCCATTTAAAAAAACACACGATTAGCCCTCTGTCTCAATCCATCAACCCCAACCCCACCCTGACTTACAGGTAACATTACAACTTCCCTCCATAACCAATCACAACCGTAAACCCCCACAAAAATTTGTACACCCGTCTTAGAACCCCGCAATCGCTGTCCTGTAATTGGGGAAAACACAGCTGCAACATGCCAAATCTTACTATAAAATAAAATGTTTACGACTATCACTCGCTGTATAAGAGTTAGGTGGCTGGGTCTCAGAACCCCTAGAGCCCCACGACCCTTTCCAATAATCTATCCGAGTTTTCCTCCCCGCCGAACCATGTCTTCCTTATAAATAATACCACAAATTTTTAAAAGGGACACCGCCCATTTTTTAAAACAACATTAACATCTCCCCCCACACCCCCCCCCAAAGAACCAACCCCATGCACCTTGACTTCGCACTATTTACCTGCATACCTTGGCACTTCCAAATAATTGCACAACCTCGTCCAACACTCCCATTGACATGCCTTCACGAATGAGAACAGAGGTGTCGTCAACATATCCAATTAAACCCGGCCAGGACCTCCCACCCTCCACACTTCCCTCACCTGGCGTATATAAGCTGCGGTCAACCATTCTATAAAAGGGGTCCTGGAAACATGCAAACAATATTTGGGACATGAGGCATCCCTGTCTAAGGCCTCTACCCATTGCAATATCCCTCCCCATACACCCATTAATCTGTTTTCCTCATTTTCGCCCCTTGTATAATGTATTTACCCACTCGACTATTTCCTCCCCAAAACCCTGTCTCCTAAGTATAACCTGCAAAGCTCCCCTTTCCACTCTATCATATGCTCCCTGCCAATCTAGAGCCGACAAAGCTGCCCCTCAATCCCCACCCTTAGCTTCCACAAAACTTCTCAGTATCCCATGTCCTTTAATCATCGACCTTCCCGGCAACCCAAACTGAGATTTTGACACGACCCTTCCCACAACACATTTGAACCTATTACCTAAAATTTTTGTGAACACCTTATAGTCTGCACACATCAGTGATATGGCTCGGTACTTATCTTATCTTACTCCCGAAGGGTGGGCTGCCCCTTGACCTTCGGGACCAACACTACAACTGCTGTTACCTGCTTCTCCCCCAACTTACCCTTTTCCTTCATACGATTAAATAACCTAACTATAAATCCCCTTATTAACGTCTAATGTTGTAAATAAAATTCCACTGGGAGACCGTCAATACCTGGTGCTTTCCCCTTCCTCATTCCCCTTAACGCATTCTCTATTTCCTCTGCCGTAATAGTCCCACCTAAAGCATTTCTATCACTATTTCCTAAATTACACTTCACATACGTATACACCTTGTCCAACGCCACATCACCCACCCCCCCACTGTTCCAGTACTTCTCGTACCAAGCCTCCGCATATGCACACATCCCCTTCGTGGTTCGTATCTCCTGCCCTGCTCTATAATTCCCATCCATCTCTGTTACCTCTAAACATGGGATAGCTGTCACCGCCTGCCTTTGCTTTTGATGCCGCAAAAGACACGCTGATGGCTTGTCGGCCCAAAGCACTTCTTCCACCCCTACCTGCACCCTTACAGCTTGAAACCTTTTATTTTGCAAACCCCTCAACTTCCCTTTATTTCAGCTATTTCATCCATAGGAAAATTATTCCCACCCACTCCCCGTCCATAGCAACCTCTTAACCTATCCTCTAAATAGTTAGCCAGTCCATATTTTTTTAAAATTTTTAATACCTTTTCCTTCTCTCACATAAAACTTTCTAATTTTTTTTTCCTTTGCAACACTATCCCACCCCTGTCACGATGTCATCCACTCCCCGTTCTTCCACACTAAACTCCTCATAGGACTGAAAACCTCCAACCTCTCCTCATCACCTAACACACTTATATTTAATTTCCAATAACTTCTATATATGTCAGCGAGCGTCCCCCACCCAACCTCCACCACCACAGCCCTGTGATCTGACATTGTAGCCTCAACAGTACTGAAAGATTTCACATCCACTCCCTGAGAAAGGTACACTCTATCTAGTCTCGCAGCATATCAACTCCTAACCAACGTATATTCAGTCTCCCACACCGCCCCCCCGAAGGCATCACGTAACCTAACATCCCTTAATAAATCCCTAAGAGCCACAGACATATATCCAGCCCCTTTTGGGTCCACATCAGACACCCTGATTACACTATTCCAATGCCACCTCCAACACCCTACCCTCTTTAAAATTGTGCTCCTGCAGGAACACAACATCCACTCTAGATTTATTCAGGAAATTACGAAACAAATCTCTCTTCATACCGCTACATAACCCATTAACATTTACAGACATACACCTAAGGCCTATTAAAGTTTCCACCCCTGCTTCCTCTCATCACTCTTTACAACGCCAGAGCTTGAATTTAAGTTTGACACCTTCAGAGTGCTCTCTTTCCCTTCCCCCTTCTTCTGGTGCCTCCTATCATGGCTACCACCACCTACACCACTACCTTCACACTTCACCTCAGTCTGTTTCCCAGGCCTTTGTGCAGGCATAAGGACATCATCAGAATCTGACGCAGCCGCCCTCTTTCTAGTGACCGTCATGTTACACCCTGTCTTGGTCCGATGTTGCCTCTCGATGAACTCCCCCTCTACCTGAGAATGGTTTAAAAGATTCAATGGACGACTCAAAACCACCATCACGTCCCAAATTATCATGTCTCCCACTTTCTGGAAGCAACGACTCTCTGATGACATCACGCTCAGATGTAAAAGTCCCTCTCTGGCGTGACAACTCTTCAACACCTCCACCAATTCCTCTCAATGTCAAGAACCTTCTCCTGTAATTGCTGCTCCTTCTTATCCACAGAGACGATTTCCTGATCAGGCAGCTGGGGGGGGGACTCCAACTCACCCCCAGTCCCGTGTGCCCGATCCACTATCTCGCTCCACAAAACACCACCAGGGGCCCCTCCATCTGATTTTTTTTCTCACCTGCCCCCTTTTTGATGCAGGGGCGCGACGTCCCCCCAAAACGGGTCCAGGCACATGTTTTCGCTTGTCAAAAGGTCGCTGCTATGTGATCTTTTAACTCACCACATAGCGGCATTTTTACGTCTTTGTCCTGGGTACATTACCTTTACCTGGGGTCCTGAAAATCTTGTAGATACACATGGGAAAGGGTATTGGGTGCCCCCCAAAAAGCCTTTTTTTGATTTTTGGAAAAAAACCCCGGGAAAAACCCAACATGGGGCACCTCCCCGCCCATGTACCATTTTGACAAATCCCAACCGGGTCCCATACATCTCAAAAACTTTCCTTATTTTCCGCCCGCCCCCCTAAAAGGGGAAAAGTTGCGTAATTTGATCCACGTATAATCCCGGGGGAAAAAATTTTAAAAAATTTTTCTTACAAAGACAGCGGGTGTGACGCTAAGACTTACCCCCTAAAACCCTGGTGACTAAGGGTTTTAAATAAACAAGCTGATACATTTTTGACGAATATTTTTTGGGCCTAATTTTAATGCTCCCAACCATACAAGTCACTTCTTGTTGCAATATGTCCCCCCGGATGATTTTTGGGCAATAAAAGGGCGCAAAACGGGGGCGTTACTTTCCCTTTTAAGTAGCTAAATGCCTACATTATTTATCCGGCGCCCTCAGACTACCTGGATTTAAAAACCTGGAGAGAGTTCTGGGGGGTCAACCCCCCCGCGCCCGGCCCTGTGACCCAGCCCCTGGGGGATCAGAGCCTGATAAACCCGGGCTTTTTTTGCTGCTGGCTGCACGAAAAAACCCCCCTACGATCCAAACACCCCGGGCCCTGTCAGGAACCGACTTTAGGTGCTTGTCCAGTGCCATTTGAAAATTTGCCGGGGGGCTGATGGAAATTTTCCCCCCTTTATGTATGCTGGGGGGGCAGTTAAAACCCCCGGGGCCCCCTTTCACTTATTGAAAGGGTCTCTTAACGTCCCAGTGACACCCCTGTTTTTTCTTTGGGGGGGATGTTGCATCGCCCTGCCAGTCTTTTGCTTTCGAAGTAGTGATTTTCGGTGAAAATTTCGGAAACTATTTCCCTCTGGATTTTCCAGGTGAAAATAATCATGTATCTCTCCCCCGGGCATTCCAGGGAAAAAGGGTTTCCCAAAAAACCTAAAAAGGGGCCTCCCAGAAATTTAAAGGTTTTTTATCCCCCTTTTATGCGAGCCGTAAAGGGTTTCCTGTACATTTTCTGGGTCGGGAAATTTTCACCTGCCTTAAAAGGTGCGTTAGGTGCAGCAAAAATTCCCCTAGATAGAACAAGTGCCCCTGAAGATAGTCATCATGGGTTTGGGGCCCCCCTTTTTTTAAAGGGTTTTCTCATTTGCATCCTGTCATTTTTCTAGCAGTGCATTGATACAATTTTTGGCCCCTTGAAGGTGAATCCTCCGACATGACACTCCCGGGGTTCTTTGACTTTTGGTGTTTCGCTCTTTTTTTGTGGCCGGGAAATTTTTTTTGTACTCTGTTTAAAGTTTTAAATTTTTCCTCATGTTTACCATATCTAGAAATTAAAAAATTTTCATTGTTGAATTTTAATTTTTGTTTTTTTGCACCCCCCTGAAAGATTCGGTTGATGTCCCCTGGAGCCTTGCAGTGTCTCAATGGAAAACACTGTCATGCAGATTCGTGAAACATCTGCAAAGGAAAACCCCGGTTTCTGTTTTTCCTGGATTTACCTGGGGAAAAGTTTCCGGGGGGCAAAAGCCCCCGGGGGCCCGGTCTGTACCATGCCTCTTGGGAAAACCCGAGCCTGATCAACCAGGCCCGTTGCTTTCTGGGTGCACGCAAAACCCAACGAAAAAGCCACACCCGGCTGATCAGAAACTGACTTTAGGGGCTTTTCCAGTGCCAAGCTTGAAGAAATGCCAGGGGCTTTTGGTAATCCCCCTTATGGTGGGGGGGGCAATTGAACAGTCTCGGCCTCTGAAAACTTTTTGTAAAGGTCTCTTAAAAATGCTTTGTGACACCCCTGCTTTTTTTTTGGGGGGGGGTTTCGTCTGCCAAGTTTTGGCCCTTTTGTAGTGAGGATTTTCCCTGTTTCAAGTTTGGTACTATCCCCCGTAGGGTTTTTTCCGGGGTAATGATCATGTATTTTCCCCCCCCCTCCCCGCGTTCCAGGGAATACAGGTTTTTGGGGCCTCCCAACGCTCCCATAAATTTAGGTGTTTTATCTCCGTTATGCGCGCCGTGAAAAATTCCTGTACATTTTTTCTAGGTCCGGGGAATTTTCACCCCGTCCCTTTAAAGGTGCGTTTTGTGTGCAGCAAAACTCCAGCCTAATAGAAAAATTTACCTGAAGAGTGTCATCAAGGGCTTTGGCCCCCCTAGTTTTGAAAGGGTTTTCTTTTCCATCCTGTCATTTTTCTAGCAAAATGCGGATGATACAATGTTAGGGCCTTTAAGGTGAAAAAATCCTCCGACCCTGGGTCACTCCCAGGGGTTTGACGTTGGTGTTTCGGGTCTATTTTTTGGGCCCAAAATTTTTTTTGTTTCCTGATGAAAAATTTTTAAATTTTCCCCATGTTTTCATATTTGAGTAATTGAAATTTCTCATCGTTTAACTTCATATTGTTTTTTTGCAAGCCCCCCCTGAAAGAATTTTTTTGATGTCCCCCCGAGCCTTGCAGTGCTGCCCAAAGGAAGACCTGTCATGCAGATTCGGGTGACAGCTGCAAAGGAAAAACACGGTGCTGTGGGTGACAATCCTTATCTATGTCGGATAAGGATAGGAAAAAGATTTGGGGCGAGTACTGTGCCCCTTTTGGGAAAAAGCTTTTCCCCCGTACTGCCCCCGGAAATTTAAATCTGTTGACACTAATCTCTGTGTTTTGTTAGGAGGGGAAAATTTTAGATCCATTTGACCGACTTTTTCCTGTTATTTCCTTAGCAACATTTTTTGCCCTATTACGGCCCCATGGGCACAACCCTTTTCGAAGGCTTTTGCCAAAAGTCTGTAAAGTATTACATCTGGGATTTTTTTTTTTATCTTCTAGTGCAAATTTTTGGACCTTGGGCGTAGTATCCAATAGTTAGCAGACGGAGCACCCGTTCAAAACCCCCCTGTTGCCCTGGGTTTTGTAACTGATGGGGTTTTTTTGAAAGGGTGGTTTAAACTTGCTTCTTAGGACCCTTTTTCCAAAAAAATTTTTAAAGATATGGGATGTTTGTGCTATCGGTCTGTAGTTCTTTGCTGTTGCTTTCTGCCCCCCCTTTTTGGGGGTGGGGCTATGTGTGTTGTTTTTAGTAAATGTTGGAAAGACCCCCCCCATTCCTGCCCCTTTCCCCTAGGAAAGGAAAAGGGCCCTGGGTAGGGGGTTCTTGAAATTCTTTTATGAACACAGATTCCTAGTCTGGCCCTGGGGGAGAGTGCATGGGCATGTCATTTTTGGGCCCGTTCGAAGTCATTTGGCGTCAGGATAAAATCGGATAGGGTTGTGTTTTTCCAAATTTTTTTGGGGTCTCATAGAAAATTTTTCCCTTTAAACTTCGACTCTTTTGTCCCGGTTTTAGCGGCTTTTCTAAAAACTGGGGTCCCTATTTTGGGGCTTGAGTACTCACTTTATTTTCCCTTTCTGCATCTGTGGAGGAAAACCCCCCCTCTTGTTTAAGTAGGGGCCCAATACTGGATTTGGTTTTCGCTTTGATTTTTGGGATTGGAGAAGAAAAACTTTGGGTTTTTTTCGAATTTTATTTATGGCTTTTTTGTTCTTTCCCCCCGATTTTCCCGACTCCTAAAATTCCTTTAGCTTGAGTTCGATGCTTTCATTTTTTCTGACCCGTGGGCTCCCCTACGCAAATTTTAGATATTTTTTACCTCTCTTTGCCGCTCTGTTATTCTTTTTTTTTTTCCCTGCCCAAAGGAGCGGCTGTCTCTTTTTTTATTTTACATCTACTCCTCCTTTTCTTAGAGGAATAAGCCTTGTGCATACATCGAGTGCCACCAAGTTAATCTGTTCTAGGCATACGTTGGGGTCTGTGTTGCTTAGTATATCTTCCCAGCTTATATCGGTTAGGACTTGGTTTACTTGGTCCCACTTTATGTTTTTGTTATTGAAGTTGAATTTGGTGAATGCTTCCTCGTGACTAGTCTCATTATGTCGGTCTGGGGCTCCACACATACATGTCTGAACCTCAATTATGTTGTGATCTGAGTATATTGTTTTTGATATGGTGACATTTTTTATCAGATCATCATTGTTAGTGAAGATGAGGTCTAGTGTATTCTCCCGTCTAGTAGGCTCTATTATTTGCTGGTTTAAATTGAATTTTGTGCAGAGATTTAAAAGCTCGTGAGAGTGTGAGTTTTCATCAGAGCTGCCTCCTGGTGTTGTTACTGCAACAATATTATTTGCTATATTCCTCCATTTTAGGTGCCTTAAGTTGAAATCCCCCAGGAGCAAGATGTTGGGTGCAGGAGCTAGAAGATTTTTCAGGCAGTGGTCAATTTTTAACAGCTTTTCTTGGAATTGCTGGGATGTTGCATCTGGAGGCTTGTAGACTATCACAATGACTAGGTTTTGGTTCTCGACCTTTACTGCTAAAACTTCCACTACGTCATTTGAGGCATTAAGCAGTTCTGTGCAAACAAGTGGCTCTGCAATGTACAGGCCAACCCCCCCATTTTGACTGTTCACTCTGTCACATCTGTATAGGTTGTAACCTGGGATCCATATTTCGTTGTCCAAGTGATCCTTTATGTGGGTCTCAGTGAAAGCTGTGAACATTGCCTTTGCCTCTGCAAGCATTCCACGGATGAAAGGTATTTTGTTGTTTGTTGCTGGCTTTAGACCCTGTATATTTGCAAAGAAGAATGTCATCGGACTGGTGGTATTGTTGGTACTGGGGGATGATTTTTTATCCGGCATTAGTATCTGTATCTGTTGTTTTGGAGTGGAGGCCATCGACTGTGGTTCCACTCTAGGAATGACTGGATTTGGTGTACGATTTCTGCCATTTCCTGCCAGTTTTTTTTCCTTCCTGGCACTAAAAAACCTCTCCCTCTTGAGTGGCTGTGGCTACCCAGGTTTTCCCATGGCCTGGATGTTTTGTATCTTTTTGTACCCTTTAGATGGTGTGCCTGGCAATTTAAGTTATAGCACAGTCTTTCCTTTACTGAAGAGGTACACATTTCAGGGTGAAAAAGCTTACAGGAAGGGAGTTTGCATTTTCCTGTTGTCATATGTGCATGGCATTTTCTAGGGTGGTCATAGTTGCACGTTCCGTCTGTTTTTCCAGATTTCCCATGTCTGCAGATACCAAGTGCATAATATGTGCACAGGCTTGGTTTCCGTTTGCCTTGGGTTTCTGTGACTGTATTCCCTGTTGGTGCATGTTTCCCTGTCTTATTCCTATCCTCCCTAGCTCCAACAATGGAGCTCCCACCAGTTGTTTTTGGTAATATATCCTCACTATAGCTAGTGGAGTCCTCTTGTTTGCTATTTCCTGTGGTATTTCTAGTTTGCAATATTGGTTTTATCTTAACTTTGACTACACTTGTTTCCCCACTACGGCTCCTGTCCCCTATGAGGTCATTTATATGTATTCCTTCCTGCGTATAATTCCCGACTACCTGGACAAAATCTCCAGCTTCACCATTACTGTCTCCCAGGACAGCACCTCCAGCTTCACCATTACTGTCTCCCAGGACAGCACCTCCAGCTTCACCATTACTGTCTCTCAGGACAACACCTCCAGCTTCACCATTTCTGTCTCCCAGGACAGCACCTCCAACTTTACCATTACTGTCTCTCAGGACAGCACCTCCAGCTTCACCATTGCTGTCTCCCAGGACAGCACCTCCAGCTTCACCATTATTTCTCCCAGGACAGCACCTCCTGCTTCACCATTACTGTCTCCAGGACAGCACCTCCAGCTTCACCTTTTATTGTCTCCCCGGAAGCACCTCCAGCTTCACCATTACTGTCTCCCAGGACAGCATCTCCAGCCATCTGACAATCACGTGCCCTATGTTGTTAACAGAGGCGTGACAGCACCACTTCACACCGCTGCAGCAGGTAATGACAAGGGAGCTCCCCTACAAACAGCAGAGGGGTGCAGAACCAACTGCACTCTCCCGTGTCAGGCAGCGAATGTGCCAGTGTTCTTATTTGGGGTTTAACCTGCTTAGTTCTTAATGCACAAAGTCATGAGATACACTTACTAGTTGACAACTTTATTGGTATTAGTATGTTTGAAACTTATCATAGTCTGTGTTAAAGGTATTTGATGCAGCTGGTAGTTTTGTTTACTAGTGTTGATGCGGAAGATGTGTAGTAAATTTAAAAAAGTTTACCACCTTAGTTGTTTTGTGGCATACCTCTTATTGGACATTTAGTACTGTTGTGATAGAAACACAGGCCTTATCTCTAGGCTTTATTGAACATAGAATCTTCATAGTACTTCTGCCCAAAAACAAAAAAAATAAAAATGGTTCTACAGGATGGTGATGTCTTGCTTTTGTCAAGAGAAAAGTTATAACTACAGGCCACATATTTAAACTCACCATGTAATCTGCATCACTAATATAATATAAATAGAGAAAGGAGGGGAAAACACACACCATGTGTTGGCGCCCAAATGACCACCCCAAACTGTTGTTGTAAGGGGCCCCCAAGAGGTGGTGCAGTATTACCTGCTGGCCCCCCACAGGCCTACCCTACAAGTATTTGTTGATTATTAGGTTTATGGCATCCCCCAACTGTTTTAGTTTTGCTAGAGTTTATAGGGTTTTTCTTGTACTGTTCGTTTTTTCAATAGTCCCTTGCTTTTGCTCTATTGTGTCTCTGCACTTTTTCCCCCCACCTTTGGAATTTTATTTAGCTCGCAATACCCTTTTGTGTCCCTTAAATTTTTTTAAAAATGGTCTCTGATTTATATTATCTAATTTCAAGTCATCCCGGGGTTCATTCTCCTTTGGGACAGTATCACAACTTATTTTTTTTTTTGTCTGTGATTTCTTTCTTTTTGGTGTAAACGACAAAGTGTTCACTCATTTAAGTAAATTTTAAAATAAGATAGGCCAAAACAAAAAGAAGAAAAACTTTACCCAAAATGAATTTGGCAGGGTTCGAAAGGCCTTAAAAGGTACAAAAATAAGGTTGTTTCAAAATTTAAAATTTAAAATTTTTTTTATGAGGATTCAATGGGGTTTACAGAAGTTTGGGTTTTGTGTGGTTTTAAAATATAAAAAAATGATTAAGAGGTACCCAGAACACTAGTGGTAGGCATTTGGGCAACTTATTAAAATTTTAATTTTAAAATATTACAAATTATGAGGTAAGTTGGTATTATGGGTAAGTGACTAAAAATGTTTGTGAGTTTAGCAATGTAAATGCTTTTGTTTTCGCACAGTAAATAGTTTCAGTATTGAAGTATCACAGGATTCATTATTTTAGATTGAGATTAATATTTCTATTTATGGTCAAATGGTGAGTGAGTGAAAAGTGTAAACCCACCAGGTGGTATTCGTGTAGTTGTTGATGGGGTGTATCGGGGAGATAAGATGTTTCTAATGGTAGTTTTGAAGGTGATGAATGTGTCTGCAGTTCTAGAGTTCTCAGGTAGGGTTTTTCCAGATTTTAGGGCCTTGACCATACATTGAATTTTTGTAAAGGTTTTAGTTGGACACGGGGAATGTCGTAGAGATATTTGTGTCTGGTGTTATGCCTGTGGTTCTGTCACAACTATCAAGAAAGCGTTTTAGGGTCAAGGTTGATATTGGAGTTTAAGGCCCTGTAAATGTAGATTGCACAGTAGTAGTGTGGATGTACTGAACGGGGAGTAAGTTTAGTCTATGAAGAGTGGGGAAGGGGGTGTTGCCGGGGATGGGATTTAGTGATTATTCTTACTGAAAGCTTTTTGTTGGGTTATTATTGGCTTTAGATGTGTTGCTGGAGTTGATCCCCAAGCACAAATAGCATAGGTGAGGTAGGTAAAAAAGTGAGTGGTATAGTGGAAAAGGGGCATTTTGGGGCACGTAGTTATCGTATCTTGGAGAGGATCCCAACCGTTTTGGATACTTTTTTGGTTATGTGTTGGATATGGGTGCTGAAATTCAGGTTGTTGTCAAGGTATAGGCCTAGGAATTTGCCCTCATTATGTCTGGTAATTAGAGTGTTGTCGATCTTAATGCTAATTTGTGCATCTCTTGCTCTGCTACCAAACATAATATAGTAGGTTTTGTCAGTGTTAAGCGTAAGTTTTTTGGCTGTCATCCAAGTCGATATTTTGATCAGCTCCTCGTTAACAATGGTGTTTTAGGTGGCAAGATTAGGGTGAGAGATGACATAAGTCGTGTTGTCAGCAAAGAGAATGGGTTTCAGGTTGGGATATGTTTCTAAGATCATTGATGTAAATGAGGAAGAGTAGGGGACCAAGGACACTTCCCTGCCCGGGAACTCCATTTTCAAGTGGCCGTGTTGTTGATGCTGTGTCTTTAATGGTGACATACTGATACCTATTAGTAAGGTAAGATTTGAAATAAGCAAAACGCATGGCCTCTTGTACCCTAATGGTCAAGTTTGTGGAGTAGGGGTCGTGGTCCCACTGTGTCAAAAGCTTTTCTTAGGTCAATAAAAATTCCTAGTGGATATTCCTTATTTTCCAATGCTGTGTAAAGCAGATTTAGCATTTTTATGATTACATCATTAGTGCTTTTATTTTTCCTGAATCTAAATTGGCAGGGGTTGAGTATGTTTTATGCCGTTATAAATGAATATAGTCTCCTGTTTACCTGGAGTTTACCTGGAGAGAGTTCCGGGGGTCAACGCCCCCGCGGCCCGGTCTGTGACCAGGCCTCCTGGTGGATCAGAGCCTGATCAACCAGGCTGTTGCTGCTAGCTGCACGCAAACCAACGTACGAGCCCCAGCCCGGCTGATCAGGAACTGACTTTAGGTGCTTGTCCAGTGCCAGCTTGAAGACTGCCAGGGGTCTGTTGGTAATCCCCCTTATGTGTGCTGGGAGGCAGTTGAACAGTCTCGGGCCCCTGACACTTATTGTATGGTCTTCTAACGTGCTAGTGACACCCCTGCTTTTCATTGGGGGGATGGTGTATCGTCTGCCAGGTCTTTTGCTTTCGTAGTGAGTGATTTTCGTGTGCAAGTTCGGTACTAGTCCCTCCAGGATTTTCCAGGTGTATATAATCATGTATCTCTCCCTCCTGCGTTCCAGGGAATACAGGTTTAGGAACCTCAAGCGCTCCCAGTAATTGAGGTGTTTTATCTCCGTTATGCGTGCCGTGAAAGTTCTCTGTACATTTTCTAGGTCAGCAATTTCACCTGCCTTGAAAGGTGCTGTTAGTGTGCAGCAATATTCCAGCCTAGATAGAACAAGTGACCTGAAGAGTGTCATCATGGGCTTGGCCTCCCTAGTTTTGAAGGTTCTCATTATCCATCCTGTCATTTTTCTAGCAGATGCGATTGATACAATGTTATGGTCCTTGAAGGTGAGATCCTCCGTCATGATCACTCCCAGGTCTTTGACGTTGGTGTTTCGCTCTATTTTGTGGCCAGAATTTGTTTTGTACTCTGATGAAGATTTAATTTCCTCATGTTTACCATATCTGAGTAATTGAAATTTCTCATCGTTGAACTTCATATTGTTTTCTGCAGCCCACTGAAAGATTTGGTTGATGTCCGCCTGGAGCCTTGCAGTGTCTGCAATGGAAAACACTGTCATGCAGATTCGGGTGTCATCTGCAAAGGAAGACACGGTGCTGTGGCTGACATCCTTGTCTATGTCGGATATGAGGATGAGAAACAAGATGGGAGCGAGTACTGTGCCTTGTGGAACAGAGCTTTTCACCGTAGCTGCCAGCTGCCTCGGACTTTACTCTGTTGACGACTACTCTCTGTGTTCTGTTAGTGAGGAAATTATAGATCCATCGACCGACTTTTCCTGTTATTCCTTTAGCACGCATTTTGTGCGCTATTACGCCATGGTCACACTTGTCGAAGGCTTTTGCAAAGTCTGTATATATTACATCTGCATTCTTTTTGTCTTCTAGTGCATTTAGGACCTTGTCGTAGTGCACGAGTTTCTCAAAGATTTTGAATAGCAATGGTAAGTTTGATATTTTTTTTTATATTTCATTTAAAACTAATACAGTTTAACATAAAAATAAAAAAACAGTATGGATGTCAATCAGATTAACTGACAAACGGATTGCACCTACATGCACGCAAGATATTGCTGCCAAACATACAACAAGAACTTACGACAAGAACATAACTAAAAAAAAATACTGTTACAGGGTCATGAATTGACATATATACACATTCATTAATGCAAAACCTTGCATATATATAACTTGTATATCTGACAAAGGCTCAATACACTTGAACATAAAATATACAAAAGTTATGTCAGTTAAATCCCATCCTTCGCATTAATCAAAAAACCAAAACCTAACATCATAATCTTACTAGAACATCTACATATGTATCCCTAACAATACAGCTTTACATATACCAACATACGAAAAAAAAACATAAACCGTCTAGATATGTCTGTATACCATACAGACTAAAACTTAACATCAAGAACTTAGCATTGACACCAACCGGTATCAGGGTACAGACCATAATTATAAACTTAAAAAGAATCGAGTCATAATATATAAAGTATTACATAACGTCTGACCCATGACAAAGGCTCAATACAATAGAAAGGGATATATATATATATATATATATATATATATATATATATATATATATATATATATATATATATATATATATATATATATAATATATATATAATATATATATATAATATATACACACACCCACACACACACACCCACACCCACACACCCACACACACACCCACAACACCACACCACACACACACCCACACGCACACGTACACACAAAAAGTTTCACAAAATCACATTAATCAGATGCACTGTATGCACAAAGCAAAACAGTATCTAAGTATATCTCATCGTGCAAAAACTCAGCACGTAACATACATACAAACTAAAACACACTTCATATCGCAAATAACTTACTACTCAAGAATCGTGTCATACAAGACTGATACACATCAAATTATACATAAAAAAATCTACTATATTATACCTACAATCTGAAAAGTGTGTATCTTAACTACGAGACCTTGACGCCTTACATCCACACTGGCTGCCATAAAGTCTCAATGAAAACAGGGAAACCTTCCAAACCACATTCACAAACTCTACGACCCCCCCCCCAAGGAGGCGAGCCCGTTGTGACCCCCTGACTCCCTCCAACTTGGAAAACCCCTTCACTTACTATTATCAATCACAGATTACCGAGAATCCCTAACGTTAGCAGTTCTATACCCTCTGAGAAAGCCTGATCCACCTCCTCCCATACAAATCTTCTGTTACGACAAATCCATATGATAGAATGTTACCTCAAGAACCTTCTTACTCTCCTCACTTTCCCTCTCCCCTTCATCACCACGACATATATATTATATATACCATGATATATCTAAAGCTCTTATGACACCCTCGTCTAACACACCCGTAATCTATGACTTAACAAGCTCGCTGAACCGACACCCACGGCCCCCTACCCTCTGTACCACACATACTAACCAGCACCTAACTCCTCTAGCCCTTCACAAAAGTAAACTACATGGAACGCAGTTCATCCCCTCCACAGGATACCACACCCCACACCCTCTACAACCTGTCTGTTTCCGAGTAGTAATCTCACAGACGGAAGAAAGGATCCCATCAGGAAAAGAAACATCACTCACGTGCCCGAGGGTTTAACTTCATTTTATAAATCTAAACCAATTACACTTCCATGCATCATGGGGAACAAATACCCTCAACTCCGGGATAATGCACCTACCTACAGTAACCTACACAAAACCCTTATACGAACCTTTCTCAGTCCTTAAACCAACATCACAGCCCTCAAAACGATTTTGCCATTCCCTCAACTCCATTCCTCGATACCACACACCCAGCCTGCGTGTATCATTCCCAACTACCCACGTTCACACCCTCACGCAAACTTCCATTTAATAAACAACATTTAGGCCCTCCGTCTCAAAATCCATCAACCAACCCAACCCTGACTTACAGGTAACATTACAACATCCATCGTAACAATCACAACGTGAACCCCACAAAATATTTGTACACCCACTCTTAGAATTCCCGCAATCGCTGTCCCTGTAATTGGAGACCAGCTGCAAACATGCCAAATCTTACTATACAATAAAAATGTTTATGGACTATCACTCTTGTATAGAGTTAGGTGCTGGGGTCTCAGAACACCTAGACGTCCCCCACGATCCTTTCCACTAACTATCCGAGTTTCTCCTCCCGTGCCGCAACCATGTCAACTTATAAATAATACCACAAATCTTTAAAGACACCGCCATTCTTTAAACAACATTACATCTCCCCCCCCACTCCCCACACAAGAACCCAACCCCATGCACTTGACTTCGCACTATTTACCTGCTACCCGTGGCACTTCCAAATAATTGCACAACCTCGTCCAACACTCCCATTGGCATCCCTTCACGAATGAGAACAGTGGTTTGTAGTAAGTATCCAATTAAACCCGGCCACGGCCCTCCCACCCTGCGTCTCGTGACCAGGAGGCCTGGTCAATCAGACGGGCCCGCGGGGGCGTTGACCCCGTCGAAACTCTCTCCCAGGTAAATCAAGGTAAACACTCCCTCACATGGGTACCATAAGCTAGCGGGTCAACCATTCTATAACAGGGGGTCTGGAAACACCGCAAAACTAATATTTGGGACAAGGGGCATACCCTGTCTAAGGCTTTACCCATTGCATTATCCCCTCCCCATACACCATTAATCTGTCTCCTCATTTTCGCCCCTTGTATAGTGTATTTACCCACTCTACTATTTCCTCCCCAAAACAGCCTGTCTCCTAAGTATAACCTGCAAAAGCTCACCTTTACACTCAATCATATGCTCCCTGCCAAACTAGAGACAACAAAGCCGCCCCTTCACCCCCACCTTAGCTTCAACAAAACTTTTCAGTATCCCATGTCCTTCAATCATCGACCTTCCGGCACCCAAACTGAGGTGATTTGACCACGACCTTCCCACAACACAATTTGACCTAATACTAAATTTTGCGAACACCGTATAGTCTGCCATAACATCAGTTGATTATGGCTCGGTTACTCCCGAAGGGTGGGCTTGCCCCTTGACCTGCAGGACCAACACTAAAATGCTGTTACCTGCTCTCCCCAACGTTACCCTTCTCCTTCATACCGATTAAAATAATCCAAACTATAATATCCCCTTATTAACGTCCAATGTTGTAATAAAAATTCTACTGGGAGACGTCAATACCGGCCATTTCACTTCCCATTTCCCCTTAAGCAATCTCTATTTCCTCTGCCGTAATAGTCCCAATAAAGCCTTTATATCACTATTCCTAAATTACACGTCACATACATACACACCTTTGTTCCAACGCCACATCACCACCCCCACACTGTTCGTATTTCTCGTACAAGCCTCCGCATATGCAACACATCCCTTCGTGGTTTGTAGCTCCTGCCTGCTTTATAATCCAACCATCTCCGTACCTCCTTAAACATGGGATAGCTGTCACCGCCTGCCTTTGCTTTGATGCTGCAAAACACACGTGACGGCTGTCGCCCCAATGCACTTTCCTCACCCCTGCCTGCACCCCTTACAGCATGAAAACTTTCATTTTGCAAGACTCAACTCCCCTCTATTTCAAGCTTATTTCATCATAGGGAAAATTATACACACCTACCCCCCGCCATAGCCAACCTCTTAATATCTCATAAAATAGTTAGCCAGTCCATATTTTAAATTTTAATTCGTTTTCCTTTCGCTCACATAAAAAACTTTCTTATCCTTTCCTTTGCAACACATATCCCACCATGTCACAAATGTTCATCCACTCCTGTTCTTCCTCACTAAGCTCCCCTCATAGGACGGAGGACCCCTCCAACCCCTTCTCATCACCTAATACAACTTATATTTAATTTCCAATAACTTCAATATATGTCCGCGAGTGTCACCCACCCAACCTCCACCACCACTGCCCTATGATCTGACATTGTAGCCTCCACAGCTATGAAAGATTCACATCCACTCCTTGAGAAAGGTACAACTCTATTCTAGTCTCACAAGCATATCCCTCTCCTAACAAAGTATATTCAGTCTCCCACACCGCCCCCCGAAGGCATCACGTAACAACATCCCATAATAAAATCCTAAAAGAGCCCACAGACATTTATCCAGACCCTTTTGTATTCCAATCAAGAAAAACCACTTGATTAAACTATTCCAATCCCCACAACAATTGCTACCTCTGGCAGTGAACTTAAGAAAAACACAAGATCCTCACACACAAAAATCATTCTTTACCTTTATTTATTTTCTGCCGGCGCATACACACAAAAGACACCGCTTACCCCATTCCACCACCCACTCCACTCGCAACACCTCCTCCCCCCCTCCTCACCTTTCTCTGCAAAACAAACGGGCTCATGTCTCATTTATTATAATTCCCACAACCACCTTTTAGATAGGGGAGATGGCAGGGTAACTACTCGATATCCTGCCACCTCCAACACCCTACCCTCTCTTAAAATTGTGCTCCATGCAGAACACAAATCACTCTAGGATTTGTTCAGGAAATTACGAAAACCACATCTCTCTTATACCGATACAAACCCATTAACATTGAAAGACATACACTAAGGCTATTTAAAGTTTCCACCCTGCTTCCTATCATCACTCTTTACAACTCAGAGCTTGAATTTAAGTTTGACACCTTCCAGAGTGCTTTCTTTCCCTCCCCCCTTCTTCGTGCCTCCCTATTCATGGCTACCACCACCTACACATTACCTTCACACTTTACCTCAGTCTGTTTCCAGGCCTTTGTGCAGGCGTCATGGGACATCATCAGAATCTGAACGTAGCCGCCCTCTTCCTCGTGACCGTCATGTTACACAATCTTGATCAGATGTTGCCTCTCGATGAAACTCTACTCTACCTCTACCTGAGAATGCGTTTTAAAGATCAACGGACGACTCCAAACCACCATCACGTCCCAAATTAGTAAATGTCTCGACTTTCTGGGAAGCAAGCTCTCTGATGACACACGCCAGATGGTAAACGTCCTCTCCTGGTGGTGACAAAGTCTTCACACCTCCACCATTCTTCTCAATCTCGAGAACCTTCTCCTGTAATTGCTGGCTCCTCCTTATCCACAGGAGACGATACTGATCCAGGCAGCTGGGGGAGGGACTCCAACTCACCACCAGTCCTGTGTGACGATCCACTATTCGCTCCACAAAACACCACGCCCTCCATTGTGTTTGTTTTTCACCTGCCACCTTTTGAAGCAGGGACTGCACAAACATCACACAGGTCCTGGAACATGTTTCGCTTGTCACAGGTCGCCGCTATGTGAATCATACTCACCACATAGGCGGCATGTACGTCGTTGTCCTGGGTACCATTACCATTACCTGCATCCTGAAATCTTGTAGTTACACCATATGGACGGTATTGGGTGCTCAACGTCATTTGAGGTTGAAAAGAACCCTCTGGATATCCAGCATAGGCCAACTTGCCGCCAATACCATGTTTGAGCATAATGAGCGATCCCATATGTCTCAAAAACTTTCCTTATATCCGCCTCGTCGCCTCCAAAGGGACGTTGCGTAACTCGATCACGTATAATGCGTGAAAACATCTATCATTCTTACATGACAGCTGGTGTGACGCTAAGGACGTTACGTCCTGAAACCTGGTGAACTAACGATTCATAAACCGTAGAGATAGCAGTTTGACGAATATCTTTGGCTTCCGTTTATGCAACAACCATAAAAGTCACTATCTTGTACGCCATATGTCTCCCAGATGATCTGTGGCAATAAGACTTGCGCAGAGCTAGGCGTTCATCGTGCCTGAAGTGAGCTCATGCCTACAGTATTTATCCTGCGTCCTCACCGCCATCTTGACACATCACAGGACTTATGTTGTTAACGAGGGGTGACAGAACCACT
This sequence comes from Cherax quadricarinatus, assembly GCF_026875155.1. Taxonomy (NCBI): domain Eukaryota; kingdom Metazoa; phylum Arthropoda; class Malacostraca; order Decapoda; family Parastacidae; genus Cherax; species Cherax quadricarinatus. The sequence goes on along the minus strand of NC_069452.1, from coordinate 37,061,893 downwards.
TCACACCGCTGCAGCCAGTGTAATGACAAGGTGTGCTCTGACTACAAACTACCAGAAGGGTGCAGAAGCACACGCCACTTACGTGGTCAGGCACTGAATCATGTAAGTCTTGATATTGGCCTATTAGTTGTTTAAGTCTGTGGTCACCACCTTTTTATTATTGGTGTAACCCTTGCCATCTTGAGAAGTTTCGGGAAGGTGCTAGTTTCTAGTGACTTGTTCAAAGTTCAAATTCAAATTCAAAGTTTATTCTCTATGAGATTACAATGTGTTGATTTACAGAATTTGGTTGTTTGTGTGGTTTACATGTAGTAAATAATGATTACAGAAGTGTACCAACTAGAACGCTAGCCCCCCCCATGGCTAGGCATTTCGGGCAGACTTAGTTTAATTCTTTATTTTAAAATATTACAAATTATGAGGTAAGTTGGTATTATGGCTAAGTGACTAAATACTAGTTTGTGAGTTTAAGCAATGTAAGCTTTTGTTTTGGCAAAGTACATAGTTTCAGTATTGGAGGTAGTATCATAGGATTCATTATTTTAGATGGATTAATATTTTGTTTGTGCGTTAAATGGGTGAGTATAAGAGTTAGTGTGAACCTCCAGGTGGTATTCGTGTAGTTAGTCTGATGGGGTGTATCAGGGAAGATAAGATGTTTTCTAATGGTAGTTTTGAAGGTGATGAATGTGTCTGCAGTTCTAGAGTTCTCGGGTAGGGTGTTCCAGAATTTAGGGCCTTTGACAATCATTGAATTTTTGTAAAGGTTTAGTCGGACACGGGGAATGTCGTAGAGATGTTTGTGTCTGGTGTTATGCCTGTGGGTTCTGTCACAACTATCAAGAAAGCATTTTTAGGTCAAGTTGATATTGGAGTTTAAGGTCCTGTAGGTAAGTTGGTATTATGGCTAAGTGACTAAATACTAGTTTGTGAGTTTAGCAATGTGAATGCTTTTGTTTTGGCACAGTACATAGTTTCTGTATTGGAGTATCATAGGATTCATTATTATTTAAGATTGAGATTAATATTCTGTTTGTGGTCAAATGGTGTGAGCGAGAGTAAGTGTGAACACCAGGTGTATTCGTGTAGTTAGTTGATGGGGTGTATCAGTAGAGATAAGTGTTTTACTAATGGCAGTTTTGAAGGTGCATGACATGTCGTTGCAGTTCTAGAGTTCTCGGGTAGGTGTTCAGAATTTAGGGCCTTTGACCAATCATTGATTTTTGTAAAGGTTTAGTCGGACACGGGGGAATGTCGTAGAGATGTTTGTGTTGGTGTTATGCCTGTGGGTTTCTGTCCAAAACATCAAGAAGCAATTTATAGGTCAAGGTTGATATTGGAGTTTAAGGTCCTGTAGTATGTAGATTGAACAGTAGTAAGTGTGATGTACTGAACAGGGAGTTAGTTTAGATCTTTGAAGAGAGGGGGGGGTTTGTGTTCGCCAGGGATGGGATTTAGTGAATATTCTTACTGCATCTTTTTGTTGGGTTATTATTGGCATTTAGCTTCAGGTGTGTTGCTGCAGTTGATCCCCAAGCACAAATAGCAATAGTGAGGTATGGATAATATAAGTGAGTGGTATTGTGTGAGAAGGGCATTTTGCTTGCACGTTGTATGTATCTTGGAGTGGATCCCATCCGTTTTGGATACTTTTTTGGTTATGTGTTGGATTATGGTGCTGAAAATTCAGGTTGTTGTCATGGTTATAGGCTAGGAATTTGCCCTCATTATGTCTCGGTAATTAGAGTGTAGTCGATCTTAATGTTAATTTGTGCATTCCTGCTCTGTACCAAAACATAATATAGTAGGTTGTGTCAGTGTTTAAGCGTAAGTTTATTGGCTGTCATTTACCAAAGTCGCGAGATTTTGATCAGCTCCTCGTTAACATTGGTGTTTAGGGTGCAAGATGAGGGTGAGAGATGACATAAGTTGTGTCTCAGCAAAGAGAATGGGTTTCAGGTGTTGGGATACGTTTGGAAGATCATTGATGTATTTTGAGAAGAGAAGGGGACCAAGGACACTTCCCTGCGGAACTCCAGTATCAAGTGGCCGTGTTGTTGATGCTGTGTCTTTAATGGTGACATACTGATACCTATTAGTAAGGTAAGATTTGAAATAAGCAAGCGCATGGCCTCTTATACCGTAATGGTCAAGTTTGTGGAGTAGGATGTCGTGGTCTACTGTGTCAAAAACTTTTCTTAGGTCAATAAAAATTATCCAATGCTGTGTAAAGCAGATCTAGCATTTTTATGATTGCATCATTAGTGCTTTTATTTTTCCTGAATCCAAATTGGCAGGGGTTTTGAGTATGTTTTGTTTGTTATAATAATATAGTCTCTGTGCACGAGTTTCTCAAAGATTTTGGTTTAGCAATGGTAAAGTTTGATTTTGGGCCTATAGTTGTTTAAGTCTGTAGGGTCACCACCTTTATGTATTGGTGTAACCCTTGCCATCTTGAGTAGTTTCGGGAAGGTGCTAGTTTCTAGTGACTTGTTAAAAAGTAATGAAATAGCATGCGAAATTATATGGGCCGCTCGCTTGTACAGTAATGGGGGACATTAGACAGATTCCCTGAGTTTTTTTAAGTGACTTTATAATCTCGGTGACTTCCGAGGGCCCCAGTTGGTGCAAAATAGAAGGAATTTGGGAAATTCCATCTAGGAAAGTCCCGGGCATGGGCATTGGTATGTGGGTTTTTATTGGCGAGATTAGATCCTATGGTTGAGAAGAAGTCGTTTAATCTTGTTAGCAGTGTCAGTGGGATGTAGTGGTGTTTCATTAGGTTTAGTTAGGACAATATTCTTGTTTTTTTTTCAGTTTGTGGGTCCCTAGATCTGAGAGAGTGTTTTCCAGGTCTTTTTTATATCTCCTCTAGGGGTCTGTGAATCTACTGGAGTAGTATAGTGTTTGGCTTTCTTTATTACTTTGGGGGGAAAAACTGATGAATAGTGTTTAAGAATATCTTTGTGTATTAAGCCCTGTCTATATTGCTTTTCATATTGGTGTTTTTTGTCAATGGGGTTTAGAATGGTACTGGTTAGCCATGGGCAACCAAGCCGTTTGTTTGTGATCTGTTTCGTTTTTATAGGACAATTTTTGGGTTGTAAGTCTAAGTAATTTGTTAAGAAAAATGTCTGTCCAGTCATCAATACCATTGGCCTTGGAGAATTCTGTAGGCCAGTCAACAATCTCTAGGTCAGCTGTGAACTTCCTTATTGAGGCCTCGTCATGGAGTCTAAATGAGACTTTGTTGTATTCAAGTGGTGGTTTACTAATGTTTGTCAGGAGGAAGGTAGGGTAGTGGTCTGTAGTGCTATCTGTGATTACCCCTGATTTAAGGGGGGCTAGTATATTGGTCAATATGTGGTCTATTAGGGGTTGCACTTGTCTCAGTGAGCCTGGTTGGTTTAGTTATTGTTGGAAATGAGAAGTGTGTTTTTCCCATATTGTTGATGAATCAGTTACGGGCTGATCATCTAGTAAGCCTGGTTGATTTGAAGTTTCCAGCTAAGAGAAGGTGGTGCTTATTCATTTGTCTGTTTGTTATTAGTGACTTTAATTTTTCACTAAAAATTTGGATGTTTGTGTGAGGTATCCTGTAAATGGCACTGATTGTTATAGGTGTCCTAAGGTTTCTTACAGTAAAATTAGCAAAAATGTATTCCCCATATTCATCACTAAAGCAAGTGGTGCTAATACAAGATAACTGGTTAAGTAATAGATTGCAATACCCCCCCCAACTTGGTTTGGCCCTGCAGTTGTGAATTGCTGTGTATCCTGGTAGGGGTTTAAATATCTATTGTGTCCTGCTTAAGCCAGGTCTCAATAAGAATAATGCAGGAGAAGGGTGTCTTTAGTGATTCGAGGAGTGCCAGGAGGTCATCATAGTGTTTGCTTAAGGACCTGATGTTGTAGTTAAGTACTGATAGACTTTTAGCATTGTTTAGGATAGTGCTGGCTTGTGTTGCTGTGTAATAAAGGCAGTTATTTTCCCCAATAGGTTTTGATTGGGTGCCCAGATTATGGAGGTTTAGATCAAGGTAAACATGATCAATCATCTTCTGGGTTTTTAAATTATGGTTATTTTATATCCTGAGTTGTGTGTTGAGTTCTAGTACTGATATCTGTAGTGGTGGGAAGTTTGGATAAGTATATAGCTAGAGTATTTTGGTCATATAGAGTATAGTCACTACTACACCCTAATGAAGTTGATGTTGTCTATGTGTTGTGCTGGAATGAAAATAAAAATACAACTAGATTTATTATCTAATATATAAAAATACAAGTTAAAAATAGCACCAGTCTCTCACTAGTAATTGCACTATGGTCTAATATAATGAATTTGGTATTGACTATAGTACAACTGTGTTTAATCTAATAATATAAAAAAGGCACAAGACTCTCAACTGTAATTGCACTAAGGTCTTGTATAAGTTGTTTACAAGAATTAGAGTATAACTAGATTTAAATTGACAGGATAAAATACACAAGTTAAGTTAGCAAAAGAATAATAAAAAAAAATGATACAAATAAAAATGGCAATGACTTGGTTGTAATATGCTAGTAAGATGGTAGACAGGATAATATAAAAGTTGTAGTTGAAAATACTAGTTTAAAAAAGTATAGAATAAAATGGTCAATAAAAGAAGTTTACAATAAGTTTGATCAATATAGTTTAAAGCAAAATTGGGCAATAATAGTGATTTTAGAATAAAATTGGGCAATTGAGTATTTCTTAAAGTGAGGTAGAATTTTGGGAAAAAGTTATGGCTAGTTTATAATAAATAAGATGGAACAGTGATGCGGTAAGTTGTAAAAAAAAAGGGGATAGATTCTGTAGATATTAAAACAAATTAAGACTATGAGGTAGAATGGTCGTTGAATACAACAATACAATCAAAAGTAGTTGGGGTATTAGAATTTAAGGGGGGCACAAATTTATGACAATATAAACTAACTGTGGACTGTGGGTATTATCTGCACTTTACTCTGATTCTGTTAGTCCAGCCTCACTTAGGAATGTTTTTAAGGTCCCTGTTCTGTAGAGATGAAAATATCTCTTCCCAGTGGCTGTTTCCTAACTGCTATTTTTTCCCTCCCTCACAAAGCACTGGTGGATTTTTTGGGCATAGCGTAATTTTTTAGCCCCAAAAAGATTTTGTCTTGTTTTTGGTATGGCACTCATTGACATAAAACATCAGTTTTCATAGAAATAGATGTTTTTAGTAGTTGTTTCTTTGTAGGCTAGTTTTTGGGAAATTTTTTCAGCACTGTTTTTTTTACCTGCTTGGTAGCCCATCAGTTTGCAATCCTTTAGGAGTTTAGGTCATCACTATGTATGTTAAGGCGAAGGTGGTCCTTGATAAGCTGTAGGGTGGTCTCCATGCAGGTTCTCTTGGTGACTGTGGCTGGGAGATGTTTGCGTTAACACAACAGCGTCAGATAGCTGCTGTTGGTCATTATGGTTTTGGAAGTTGGTTATGACATTGGCAAGTTGTTGGTCCACTCTTGATCTTTCCTCTGTAATGTTGGTAGTAAGTAGGGTGACTTGGTCTTTTAGAGTGTTGATAGTGTCTAGGGACTGGGTTTTGGGTGTTGCTTTGTTTTCCAGAGTGTCTAGTTTTGTTCAAGAGCAGTGATCTTGTTGAGGTAATCTGCATTGCTAGTTTTTAGTTCCTGCATTTCTTGAGTTAGTTTGGTGATCGTTTGGTTCTGAATCATAAGGAGTTTAGCTATTTCTGGGTCGGTGATCTTCTTGACATCAAATACTGGGAAGGAGTTATCTTGGACTGTGACAGCGGCCATGTTTGTTGTTGTCTGTCGTGTGTTGTGGTGGTGCCGGTGGGTGATGAGGGTTGTGTCCTGGCTGCCAGTACCACAAGTTTTCCTCGTGTTATGACTGCTCTCACCTTTGATGTTAGGAGTCCTTAGCTGGTTACTGGATCTTCTTTTATTGCTCTGACCCTTGTCCATTGGCTGTGGCTTCAAGTGAATAATAGGCGTTGGGTGAATGTTGTGGAGTATCACTTCAGTGGCAGCGGGGTAGGACGTGGTAGTACGAGTCCTATTAGTTGGTAATTTGTGAACTTTTGGGTGATTTCTGCAGTTGATTTATATCATTCTGGGTATCCACACATGTTAGTGTTATGTGGGTCTTGATTAGGTCATCACTGGGCTGCTTGGAACCTCAGGTAGAAGTAAAAATAGTGGACAAGGTTCCTGTTGCTGCTGCCGCTGCCGCTGTCCTGCATGCGAAAGGACATGGGCCGCTCGCTTGTACAGTAATGGTGGGACATGAGACAGATTCCCTGAGTTATTTTTAAGTGACTTTATAATCTCGGTGACTTCCGTGGGCTCAGTTGGTGCAAGATAGAAGGAATTTGGGAAATTCCCATCTAGGTAGTCCCCGGCATTGGCATTGGTATGTGGGATTTTATTGGCGAGATTAGATCCTATGGTTGAGAGAACAATGCTAATACGATTTTTAGGTGATGCACTTTCCTGTAAATATCTTATCTTTATTTCACAAACAAAAGTAAAGTCTGTAAGATCTTTTACTGTTGCAAATTATCTGCCTTTTACTCCCACACAAATCCCAAAATATTTGCAATATTTCCAAAAGTGCGCCATGTAAATTAAAATCAATAATTATCTTGCGATTCCTGTGAATATTATTCCACTTAATTAAGTAGTAAAGGCTCAGTGTAGTGAAATAAGTGAATAACTTCCGAGATATTCGCCTGGAATGCGGGCTGGACTCCCGCCTCGAATTTTTTTTCCAAGAAAATCGCGTTTTGGTGGTTTCCTTATAAGTTTTATAACCTGCATGAACTGTATCACTGTAGGCAACAATAGCATTTCACCCCTCCATGGAAGATGTGTTCATTTAATATCACATACCTACAAGTCCCTCCCAAGAAGCTCATTGCTAGTAATCCCTTCCTTAAATCTCTTGTTAGAGCAACTGCTCAAGAAGAAATTTCTCACCTAGCTGGTAGTAACAAGTTATCACAAGTTATATACACTGATGGATCTAAACAGGAGTCGTCTGGCAGGGCTGCATCTGCTCTTGTTGCCACCTCCCTAGTTAAGAACGATAATAAATTTGTTGAGTTAGGCATAAGAATTAACAACTAGGCGTCTACACTGCAAACTGAATTTTTGCAATCCTAATGGCGCTAAGTAAACCCATGACATGAGCTTTATCTATCATCATTACTGATTCTTTGTCATCATTGAAGGCTCTTGGTCATATAATGACTCCAACAACATGCCATTGGGGGAAACCAGGTTTTAGATACTCAAAAATTAGGGACAAAGGGAATTAATGTACAATTGCTATGGATCCCATCACACATTGGATTACTCCTTCAGATAAAGTTGATATGTTAGCCAAGAAGAGTATCGAGAAGGAGAATGTAGAATAAACTTTGGTATAACGTGTCAGCATTAGGAATAATATTAGGAGAGAAGTAAATAATAAAAAATGATTTTTTAGGAATGCAGTTAGAACCGAGTAGATCATAACCCACTAGATAAATGAACGTAGATAAGTATGTTTATGGAGCAATTGCAAAGTGAACAACTGACTGATGTTGTATGGCCAGGCTTGGGGGTTTTGGTTACAAGTAATTCTGGGAGTTTGGGAGACCCTACAGATGTGATCAAACTAAATGTAAAATTTTTTTTGATAGGCATTGGTACTCCTTGAACACTAGTGCTTAATTGTCCCCTTTTTAGGGAAAACAGAGACAGACAGTATAAACCTTGTGACTGTCAAGAATCTTATTAAAGAAAATAAGATACCAATATATAAGCAAAATTTCCTAAATTTGCTTGTAACAGTAATGAACTATAGTTTTAATTAAATCCATATGTATTTCCCGTTTTTAACCTTTGGGGCCTAGTTCCCAGGCCTTTTGTTATCCATATGCTCCGCGCTCCGTCCACAGATGGTATGGGGTGCACAAAAAAACTAGCCACTTCGGTGGCAAAAACTAAAAACCCTTTTAAAACTGGTTTAGTGCGTTTTTCTCTTCAAAAAATCCCTTTTTCTTTAATCAAGATCAAAGAATACGATATAGGAAAAAGAGGCATTGATTTTATTTGGAAAATTGTGGTGGACCTCGCTATATTTGGCCCATTTTATTCATTTAGAGTATGTAAATGTTTATATGTTTTTTAATTGTCATTTTTTCAAATTTGATTAAAAATTTATCTGAAGGAGTAATCCAAAGGTGAGGGATCCCTAGCAACTGTAAATTAATTCTTTTCCCCCCTGTTTTTTGAGTATCTATACCTGGCTTTCCCAATAAAGCTTTGTTGTTGGAGCATTATATGATTAAAGACCCTTTTCAATGATGACATAGAATCAGAAATGATGATAAAAATAAAAACCTTTGCAGAGGTTAGCTTTGGGCCGCCATTGGGAAATTGCAAACAATTCAGTTTGCAGGGAAAGGAACCCCCCATTTTTGTTAATTTTTATCCTAACTCAAAAAATTTTATTATCGTTTTAAAAAGGGAGGGGGCAACAAAAAAGCAGATGCACCCTTTGGAAAAGAAGACTCCTGTTTAGATCCATCAGTGTATAAACTTGTGATAACTTTTTACTACCACTAGGTGAAAAATTTTTCCCCTCTTGACCCTTGCTTTAACAATGTTTTAAGGGAAGGGGTTTACGAGAAATAAGCTTTTTGGGGAGGGATTTTGCAGGTGTGATTTTAAAAGAACACATTTCCATGGAGGGGTAAAAAGGCCTTTTTGTCAAACAGTGATACTTTTCCCTGCGGGTTAATAAAATTTAATGCAATTGCACTTTTTCCAAAATCCTTTTAGATCTTTGTGTATTTACCCCAAGCACTTGGAAAATTTCCCATTGTGACGGGATCTTTTTCATTTCTAAAATTCATTCTAAAACCGAGTACAGTGTTAATCTCAACAATCCTATCACTGATACTAGAAAAAACCAAGTCCTTCCTCATAAAAAAGAACCTTTTGTAGTTTTGGGGGAAAACACCCAAGAAAAAAATTCTGAGAGCTTAAAATTCTGCTTTAACTCCAATGTTCCCGAGAGAATTTTCCCCTTGCTAATATAAAACATGGGGCAGCATAATCAATTTAAAGGGACCTAAAAATGGGGAAAAGGGTACATCATTCTAAAGGGTTTCCCTAAACATTAGAAACCCCATATTGGGGGTTTTGTAGCCAGCAAAAAAGCTTTGATAGCTTTTAGCTAGCTTTGTATTTCTTTTTTAAATTGGGGTATAGGGGTTTTTGGGTTAAAGGGGAACATCTACACCAAAGAAAATCTTAGTTTTTTAACGTAGCTAAGTTTTTCACCCCCCCCCTGCAAATAAAAGGGGGGGGGATGTCTTTTTCCCTTTTTAAAAAATTTTTTGATTTAGGGGAAAAGATATTATAAAGGGTCTAGCCCCGATTAAAAATTTTTCCCCTAAATTTCCCATTAAGAATATTTTTTCATCTTTTTAAAGCCCGGGTTGTAAGGATCATGTGTCATCAGCATAGCTTATGGGCTATATGTTTGGGTTAGGCGGGTAGAGAAAATTTAGGAGAGCATTAAAAAAAATTTTAAAATAGCATGGGACAAAGAACCCCTTCCCCCGCAGTGAAACCTAAGACAATTTTTTTAAAACTCACTTCAAAGGGGAAAAACCAAACGTTCGCACCTAAACTAATTTTTTTTTTTCTTTCGTTTTTTAAATTTTTTTTTTTTTGGTACGTAAAAAAGCCCCTTTCCCAATGGGAAAAGGGACTAATTCAAAAGAAAGCTAAAAAAACAACTAAGAAAAAAATTTTTTACTAATAAAACATAAAATTTTGAATTGTAATTTTTGTAAGGGGACGTGAGAACTTTTTTGTGGCATTTTTTCCTACGTATAAAACAATGTTAGACTTTTTAATCACAAATTTGCCAGAACTAAAAAATTTATTTTTTTCTTCTTCCCTTAAAAAAATAAAAACAAAAAGGCACAATAACCGGGACTGAAAACGATACAAAAATAACCCGCAAAATAAAAAGAAGAAGCTTACGCCCGACTTTTCGGTCCACTTGGACCATTGAAAAAGCCACACTAACAGAGGGGGACCCGGGAGGGTTTATATAAAAGGCAGGAAAAGGTGGGGGTATTTAGTAGGGAAGTGTATTTAGTAGTAGTAGAGTTAGTTTACCGGGATTTCCCCGGGAAAAGATTTTTCGGGGTCAACCCCCCCGGGGGCCCGGGCCCTGTGACCAGGCCTCCTGGTGGATCAGCGCCTGATAAACCGGGGCGTTCCCGGGCTGGCCCCAACCCCAAACCCAAAACCGTACGGGGGCCCACAGCCCGGGCTGATCGGGAAAACTGTTTTTTAGGGTGCTTGTCCGTGCCAGTTTTAAGACTGCCAGGGGTTTTTTTTGGGTAACCCCCCCTTAAATTGTGCGGGAGGCATTTAAACACCCCTGGGGCCCCTGCCCTTTAAATTGTAGGCCTCTTAACGTCCCCTAGTGACCCCCCCTTGCTTTCTTTGGGGGGGAGGGTGAAATCGCTCCCAAAAGGTTTTTGCTTTCGTTTTAGTGTTTTTTTTCGTGTGCAAGTTTGGTACAATCCCTCTAGGTTTTTTCCAGGTGTAAATAACTGTATCTCCCCTCCTGCGTTCCGGGGAAAACAGGTTTAAAAACCCCTCAAGCCCCCCCCGTAATTGAGGTTTTTTATCTCCGTTTCCCGCGCCGGGGAAAATTTTCTCTGTACTTTTTCCAGGTCGCTTTTTAAACCCCCTTTAAAAGGTGCTTTTTAAATTTCAGCAAATTCCAGCCTAGTTTAGAACAATTGACCTGAAGAGTGTAAATCATGGGTTTTTGGCCCTCCCTATTTTTTAAAAGGGGTTTCTCATATCCATCCTTTTCATTTTTAGCAAAATGCGATTGATACAATTTAAGGGTTTCCTTGAAGGTGAGATCCTCCGACAAAAATCCCTCCTAGTCTTTGACGTTGGTTTTTCGCTCTATTTTGTGGCCAAAAATTTGTTTTGTACCCCTGAAAAGATTTAATTTCCTCAGGGTTTACCAAAATCTGATTTTTTGGGAAATTTTTTTCATCGGGAACTTCTTTTTTTTTTTCTGCAGCCCCCTAAAAATTTTGGGTTGTTTGCCCGCCTGGAGCCTTGCAGTGCCCTGCAATGAAGACACGTAAAGCAAAAGGGGTGTAAATCTGCAAAGGAAGACAGGGTGCTGTGGCTGACATCCTTGTCTATTGGGAAAAATGAGGTAAAGGAACAAAATGGGGGCTAGAAACTGTGCCTTGTGGGACAGGGGTTTTTTAAAAACCGGGAATTTTCCCCCGGGGAACTTACTCTTTTAAACGACTACCTCTGTTTTTCTTTTAGTGAGGAAATTATAGATCCACGACCGCCCTTTTTCCTGTTATTCCTTTGGGGCGCGCATTTTGGCGCTTTTTACGCCCATGGTCACATTTGGGTCGAAGGTTTTTTGCAAAGTCTGTATATATTCCCCTCTGCATTCTTTTTTTTCTTCTAGGGGCATTTGGGAAAAACCTTGTCGAAGTGACCCAGTAGTTGAACAAAACGGGACCCCCCTTTTCAAAACCCATGTTGCCCTGGGTTGGTAACTAAAGGGTTTTCTAGATGGGGGGTTGTTTTCTTGCTTCTTAGGACCCTTTCAAAGATTTTTATGTTTGGGGAGGGTTAGTGCTTTTTGTCTGTATTTTTTTTTGCTGTTGTTTTACTCTCCCCCTTTTTTGGGGAGGGGGGGCAAATGTCTGTTTTTTTTTTAGTAACTGGGGGGAACACCCCCGTGCCCCCATGCTCCCTCCCAAAGGGAGGGAAAAGGCTCGTGATGGGGGTTTCCGGGCAGTTTTTGAAACACGGGGTTCCATGAGTCGGGCCCTGGGGCAGATTGAAAAGGGAAATGCCCTTTTAAACGCCTGTTCGAAGCCCTTTTGGCGTCAGGATAACTTTGGGATGGGCTTGTTTTAGCCCAAATTTTTGGGTTTCTCCATAAAAAATTCTTTTTTGGTTTTTCGACTCCATTTCCGGGTTTTAGAAAGCTTGTTTAAAAACCCTGATCATATTGGGATTTTGAGTAGCTCACCATTTCCCTTGCGTCATCTGTGAAAGGACCCATCTTTTTTAAAGTAGGGCCCAAAAACTGGAAACGTTTGTTTCCGATTTTGTTTTGGGCCCTGGGAGAAGAAATACTTTTGGGTTTCTTCGATTTCATTTATGCTTTTAGTTTTCCCCGCGATTCCTGACTCCAAAAAGGATTTTTTTTGTTTAAGTTCGTTTCCCTTGCTATTTCTCTGACCATGCCCCCCTCGCATTTCAAAATTTTTGACCTCTTTTACCCCGCTCTTTTAATTTTTTTTCCCCGTCGCCTGAAAAGGGAAAGGGGGCCTTTCTCTTTCTTTTTTACATCTATTTCCTCCTTTTTTTTAGGGGAATAACCCTTGTCAAAACATCAAAGTGCCCCCGGGAGAAAAAATCTTTCCCAAGGCATAATTTTGGGCCCTGTTTTTTGCTTAGTATATCTTCCCAGCTTATATGGGGTTAGGATTTTTGGTTTTAACGGGTCCCTTTTTATGTTTTTTTTTATTAAAAATTGGGGGAATTTCGGGTGTTTTTTGCTCCCCTAAATACAATTCCTAAATTATTTAGTCGGTTTTTGGGGGTTTTTCCAAAATCATAAGGGGGGTCAACCCTCAAATTTTTGTTTTTTGTTGGAAATTTCTGGAGTTAGTTTTTTGATTCCTTTTTTTGAAAAAATTTTTTTTAAAAACCCCAAGGAATTAAAATAAAAATTTTTTTTAGGGGGGAAGTTTTAAAAGGTCTTTTTTGTAAATTTTTTCCACCGGGGTTTTGTAGGCCTTTTTTTATTTCGGGTTTAAATTTTTTTTGGGTTTAGGTTTTAAAAGGGCTCGGGGGAATGTGGGGCCAACCCCCTTTTTCCGGGTTTTTTTTCTGCAAAAATTTATTTGCCATTTTCCTCCTTTTGGTGCCTTTTAAATTTTGGGGCCCCCAAAAACCCCAAAAATTTGGGTTTCCCTCGGGAAGACCAAAAGGGGAAATTTTTGTTGTTTTAACCCTGGTTTGACCCAAAATTTGAAAGAAAACAAATGGACTGGTTTTTGGGTTTGGAAAATTTTTTTTCCCCGGCATTAGTATTCGTACTTTTGGTTTGGGAATGGAGGCCCCCCCCCAGGGGTTCCCCCTTTCCCACCTTGATGGTTTTGGGGGGACCATTTCGTTTCCCCTGCCATTTTTTTTTCCCCTTCCTTTTGGCCCAAAAAAAACCTCCCCTTTAAAGGTTTTTGGTTGTTGGTTTTAACCCTGAAGAAAAGGTTTAGGAGGTGGTAGGTTGGTGGGGGGTTTTTTGGAAAAAAATTTTTACTGCGGTTTTAAAAAGGGGAACCATCACCCACCCGGAATACTTTTTAACAAAGGTTTCGCCTTTTCCCCCCCATTTTTCCCCCTAAACAAAAAAACCCCCCCAGGGGTGTTTTAATTTAAAAGGGTATTTGTAGTAGTAAAAGAAAGGAAATTTAGGGGAAGGGAAAAAGGGGGAAAATAAAAGCCCCGGGCCCAGCCCCAAAAAACCCAAAAGGGAAGGGGAAAAGCCAACCGCAAGAAACCAAAAACCCCCCCCAGTTTAAACCAACCACGAGGGGGAAAAAAGGGGGAAAAAAGAGGGGGAAATTAAATAAAAAAAGGAAGCCGGCCAGAAAAAAAAAGGAAAAGGGGGGAGAGAAAGACCAAAACCCAAAGGGGGAGAAAAGGAGAGGGGGAAAGGGGAAGGGGAAAAAAAAAAAAAAAGGGAAAAAAAAAAAGGGAAGAAAAGAAACAAAGGGAAGAAAAAAAGGGGAAGGGGAAAAAGGAAGAAAAAAAGAAAAAAAAAAAGAAGAAAAAGGAAAAAGGAAGGGAAAAAGGAAAAAGAAAAGGAAGGGAAAAAGGAAGAAGAAGGAAAAAGGAAAAGGAGGGTTGGGTTAAACCACGGTGTTCGGGTTTGGGAGTTTTTTTTAACAAATGAAAATTGGGAAGGAAGGGGCATCCCCCCCAGAAAAAAGGAACCCCCCGGGGGGGCAAAGGGTTCATACAAGGAAAGTTTTTTAAATTAAGGAGGATTCAACTAAACGGCGACTTTCGAGTTGGAAGAAGGGAAGACAGTTTTAGCAAAGACCAGTCAATAGTTTGGTTTATAAATCTCTGAGGGTGACAGAAAAGAGAAATTTTTAGTGCCCGGCAACCTAACACAATTTTTTGGGGGCTCCCAAAGGGTTCCTGTCAAAAAGAAAACGCCCAATTTTTTCCTCCGAAGAAAGGGAAGAGGACAGGAGGACAAAAAATTAAGTAGACACCGGGAAACATCGTAAGGGGGGAGAGGTATGAACGAGATTATGCGAAGAGTGTATTTCCTGGGGGGAAAGGGTAAAGTTTGGGATGTCAAAGGGGGACGGAGAGAATTTTTGAGATTGAAAGCCCGGGAAATTAGGGAAGGCAGAGGATAGAAATTTCCCCATGAGTAGAGAGTTTGGGAGAGAAAGAAAATGCGTTTAGCAGGAAAGGGGGCAGATTTCCTATGAAATGGGAAGGGTACCCAAAGAGGGGGAGAACAAATTTGAAAGGGGAAAAATTTCTGCTGGAAGGCCTGGGGATCACAGATGGGAGGGCACGGAGAAAGAGGGAGATAAAAAACACTTTTTTTTGACAGGGGAAAACATATAGGGAAAAATAGTTTAAAGTACATGCCACTATGCCAAAAGGTTTTCGGTAACGGGAAAAAGGGAAAAAACCCTTTTTCTGAGCGGGGGACATGGGCCTCAAAGGAAAAGGGAAATTAAAGGGAAATTAGATTCCAATTTAGCTTTAAACTTTAAAAAAAGGGGGAAGATTTTAAGACTTCCCAAAAAAAGGTTTGAAGAGAGGGGTCATGAGGCCACAGACAAAGATGTCATCCACAAAAGCGGGGCCCAAAGTGAAGTTTCACATCGAGGGTAGGAAGAAGAAAGTCTCGAAGATTCCATGTAAAGATTCAAGGACAGGAGAGAGAGGAACCCATAGTGACCCCAAAGGGTTTTAGAATAAATTTTCCCCCTTGGGGAAGGGAAAAGGGGTTAGAAATCCACACAGACGGGTCAGATCAAAAAGGAAAACAAATGGGGGTAGGGAGATGAAGAAACCCTTTCATGGGGCCCTTTTCCTAAGGAAATCAAAGGGTTCAACCCGGGGGGACATTGGTGAAGAGGGACTCAACGCAAGACTAAGCCTCTTACAGGTTGGGGGAAAAAGGGGAACCCCCTTCAATGAAGGGCTTGAGAGGACGGAGGTGGGCCGGAGAAAAAGTACCAAAAAGGGTGAGGGTTTTTTTGGGCCCCCAAGAAGCAAGAGAAAAAAAAAAGACAGAACCTCTAGAGGGTATGATAGGACAAGAGGAATATCAGGTTTTATGATTTTGGGAAAGGGCCCTAGAAATAGGGGAAAAGAGGGGCAGATGACACGAAACCGTTTAAAAAAGGGCAAAGTCCGGAAAGGGCAGAGGCGGGGAGATTTCCCTTTTTTTTTGTTTTAAAATTTTTCTTTATGCGATCAAGAGGGTTTGGGAAAAGAGGGTGTAGGGGGCGTGAGTCAGAGAGCAAGACATCACTTTAAAGGAGGTAAAACCTCGGGGGATCAAGGGAAAAATACCGAATTAAAACCCTTTTTCAGAAGATAGTATAAAAAATTTTAGTGTTAATTTTAAAGAAAGAAAGGGCAAGTTTGGGAACGGCGTGGGGAAAGGGGGTGTTTTTTTGGAAAAAAAGACTAACAAAGCGGGAAGGGGGGGGGGGAGCACCACGAAAAGTGGACAAGTCAGGAAGATTACGGAACGAATTGACGAAAGGAATCAAAAGAGCCCAATTTTTTGGGGAAAAAACCATTTCGAGGATAGCGAAGTGGGAAAAAGGAAAAACCAAAAAACCCGAAGACAAGCACAAAATTAGAAAGGGGAGACGAAGACAGATTAGAAAACAGTCCCGTGAGGGAGAAATTTTGACCAAAGGGGTAGCTGAGATGAGACTTGGGAATTTATTTTGGTTTTTGGGAAAAATGAAATTTGTGCATTTTTGGCGAGCAGTGTCAAAAGGGAATGGTAGAGGAAGGAAAAAGAAAATCCCCGTGGTAAGCCACAAAGAGAGCACGTTACGTTGACCGGGGAGTAAAGAAGGGACTTCAAAAACCCGGGAAATTTTGTAGAAAAATGGGGCTGTTTAAGTAGGAGACGGGCATGATCAGGGAAAAGGGGGGCCCAGTGTTTTTTTTTTAGGAAGGAGAGAAGGAAGGTGGGGGAGAACTTGTTTTAGCAAGACAGTCACGTAGGAAGCAAGCTGATTCCCTTTCGACGCCGGGTTTTCAATAAAAACGCCTAAAATCGAAAGAGGGGTTTAAAAAGGGGGGGAAAAACCTTTAAAAAAATTGGGGGGGAATAAACGGGTTAACTGCGGGGGGGCCCCTAAATAACAAAAAGGCACAATCCCGGGGACCGGGGGAAAGATACACAAATTTAAACCCCCACATAAAAAGAAAAAGCTTACGGAAAGACGTTTTTTGGGCCGACTTTGGGCCAATTTCCCAAAATTTCCAAACTAACAAGGGGTGAGCGGACGGGCTATATATAGGCGGAAGAGGGTGGAGGGTAGTAGTAAATGGTAGTAGAGTATAGTAGTAGTAGTATATAGTATACAAGAAATTTTTTTTTATAATACCGACAGGATGGGAAAAGACACATGCACAAAAAAACCCGGGCAACCCCCCGGGAACTTTTTCCCCCATTTCCCGGGCCAAACCCCTGGGTGGATAAATTTCCCCAACAAAGACAAACCCGAAACCCCCACTTGTCTTAAATTTTATCATAGTTTAAATAAAGTAGTAGAAGAAGAAAGGTAGTAGTATGGTATGGGAAAGTGGGAAAAAAGGGAAAAACCAGCCAGTCAAAAACAAAGGAAGGGGGGCACGCAAGAGAGTTAAAACCCACAGAGGAGACAAGCGCAAACCCAGGTGCGTGGGAAAAGGGGGGTGGTGAAATACAATAAATTTAAAAAAGGAACAGAAACACGAACCCGGGAAAAGAAAGACAACCCAGAGGAGAAAAGGGGAAAAGGAAAGGGGAAGAGGAAGAAGAAAAAGAAGAAGAAAAAAAAAAGAAGAAGAAGAAAAAAAGAAAAAAGAAGAGAAGAAAGAAGAAGAAGAAGAAGAAAAAAAAAAATAGGAATTTTAGGTTAAGTCACGGGTGTTCTGAAGTTTGGAGCATTTTTCAATGTTGTGGGAAGGAAAACATCTACAAGACCCAACCAGGGCTAAGGTTCATACCAAAGGGAAAATTGTGTAAAAAACCCCTCACATTGAAAACATCTACAGGTTCCAAAAGTCAAACATTTCCCCAAATTTTGTCAAAACCCAGGAAGTATAAAAACTGATGCACGCAAAACAAAATCACTTTCAAATCTCAGGAGACTCATATCAATCTCCCAAGACCAGGGCCCCCCACGTTACGAATTCACAAACCCAAAAGGGGTTAACGTAGTTGCTACCAACAGTAACAAAACCTACAAAAAAAAAAAAAAAGTTACAGAGCCCAGTGTTTTCCCTACTTTTACCACAACGGACCAACACCATATCCCCCTTTAAAATCAGGGAAATTACAGATAAAACCACCCGCCACTACCCTAAATTTCCTCATAACAACTCTTGGTTTAAAAAACCCCAAGACAAATACTTGCACCTTCAACTTCACAATGAGGCAGCCATTAAAAACTTCACAACAAACATAAACAAAAATTGACTGGCACACGAGCTAGAAAACTATACAAAAATTGGGCGAATGTATTTAAAAAATTTTTTTAAAAAAGACCCAAAACCCTAAAATAAACACTGCCCTAAAAAAACTAAACCGAAGACAGCCAAGAGACTGAACCCCGCCCCCGGGGTAACCCCCCCAGGGATTTTCAAATCCATAAATTTCAAAACACCCAAAAATGAAAAACAGTCAGAATGGGTTTACAAAACCAGAACCCAAACAAACCCCAAAACTCGCAAACCTAAACCCCCCTGATAAGAAGGGCCCAAAAAAAATTTTATTATGAGAGCAGATTAACCAACTTAAAGAGGTGAATTTAAAAAAAACCTGGGAAAAAACCAAAACAGAAATTCTGGGGGGAAAAAAAAAAAGATATCACGAAATACGAAATAAAATTACAAAAACAGATGAACCCCAACCCCACCAACCGAAACAGCAAAAAAACCAATGATTTTTTCCCCACAAAAGGACAAAAAACCCTTGGGCCCAAAAAAATTTCCCCAAACTCAGATCCCCAAACCCAAATTTACTACCTCACCGGCAACACCCGAACACCCGTTCCTAGCTCCACTAACCCCCCTACGAAATCTCCCTTTTTAACAAAGGGGGCCCAAAAAACCAAAGGGAGGAAATTTAAATACCTTACCACCCTTTATAAACAAAAAAATGCACAATTTCTATCACCAATCATTGGGAACACTCTTTAAAAAATCCAATGGAAACCTCCCCCCTTCCCTACAAATACCAAAAAAAGCAAGGGTCACCCCGAAACCCCCAAAGGAGGAGACCAAAAAAGAGTTGAATAACTATAAAGGCCCCAATATCCAACTTCACCCTCTCTCAAAAAAACTTCGAAAAATTTTAAAACATAAACGAAACTACTCCTACCTTATTTTCCCAAAACATACTCAACCCCGCCAATTTGGAAAAAAGGCCTATTTAAAAAAACAAAGATGCTATTATACACAAAGCTAGAAACATATAAACACTGCAATAGAGAAAAAAAAGTCCCCCTGGGGGTTTTTCATTTACTTACGTAAAGCTTTTGATACAGGGTTTACCATGACTTCTTTCCCCGTAAAATTTCAAAAGTATGGAAAAAGAAGGGGACTCCCTCCCCTACCTCAAGTCATACCTCAGGGAACAAAGCCAATAGTGTAAAAACCCAAAAGGGGCAAACTCTTTTGCACAACCAATTACAGTTTTGGGGCCCACAGGGAAATGTCCCTTTGGGCCCTCTTTTTTTCCCCTATAAAAAAAATGACCCCAAACCCAAAACCTTTGCAATTTTCAAACCCCCAAATAAATTTTCATATGACACTAAAATACGTCTTCCTTCCCCCCAGCCCAGTCCCCGCTAGCCAATACGTAAAAAACCGAATTACAAAAAATATCTACCGGATGAGGAAAATAACAAAATTACACTAAACCCTTGACAAAACCTACTTCATTTAGTTTTGGTAACAGAGCTAAAAGATTCCCCCCTTAACATAATGATAAACGGATCCCTATCACAAAGCTAACAAGGGAAAAAAACCCCTTTGGAATCCACCTTGATAAAAGACTTTAAATTTCATACACCCTATACAACAAAATTTTAAAAAAATTTCCCAAACGTAGGCATACAAAAACGAAAATAAAGGGACTATCTCCCAGTCAGCCCCCTGGCCCCCATATCACTCCCTTATTTTTCCCCTAACTTTACCTTGGGAATTTTTTGGGATGGGGTCAAAAACAATTAACCAACCAGACCACTATTACCCCCAAAAAAAGGCTGCAAAATTAAATGAAAACAAATTTCCCCAAATAAAAAGGGAGCACACTCCACCAATATTCAAAAAACCTAAACCTACTCACCATACAAAACATCCATACTTTTTACTGCACCTATTACAACAAAGAACACTTAACCGATTAAACCCTCCCCTCAAACATCTCCTTGCCAACCTCAACAGAACACATGACCATAACACAAGGCACAGATCACTCTTTGATGTTCCTCGTGTCCATCTCACACCCATGCAAAAACTCAATGCACATAAAAGGCCCTAAAATCTGGAATTCATTACCTGTAAATATAAAAGAAACACTACCTGTTTATAAATTCAAGTCTCTTCTCAAAGATCACTTACTCACCCAAAACCAAATAAATACTGAAAAACTCAACCTTTTAAATTGTATATCTTAAATGTTTTTCACAATTATATCACATAAATGTTTAAACCTAAAACCCAATCTAACTTTACTATTTTTTAAAAAAACTACCTAACAGAATTCTCCATACGACTGAATGTACAATAATGCATGCAACCCTATGACCCTGTCTTTGTAATACTCACTTGTACTTTATAGTAATCTGTTTACATTAATGTTTTATCACTGATTTCATCCAATTGCTTAGTTAATCTTAAGTTAATTTTAAGCCAGCCCGTAATTCTATGCATAGTATAAGTGGCTTTGGCATGCTGCTCTTATCGTATTTTTTTTTTTTTCCTCTGTAAGTGTGCTCAAATTGTAATAAAAATAAATAAATAAATAAAAATTCAACAAAACGGCGACTGTTCGAGTTGGAAGTAGGGAAGACAGTTTAGCAGAAGACCAGTCAATGGGATGGCTACGATCTCTGACGTGACAGAAAAGAGCATTGTTAGTGTCGGCAAGCCTAACACTATTTTTGTGCTCCCTAAGTCGTCAGAAAGAGATCGCCCATTTCTCCGAAGTATTGAAGGGGACAGGAGGAGCAAGAAATAGAGTAACACCAGGAACATCTGAAAGAGGGAGGAGAGGTATGAACGAGATTAGTGCGAAGAGTGTTAGTCTGGCGGAAGGTAAGCTTGATGTCAAAGGGGACGGAGAGAATTGTTGAGATTAGAAAGCCCGGGAAATGTGGGGAAAGGGCAGAGAATAGAAGAGTTCCCATGAGTAGAGAGTTTGGGAGAGAAGAAATTGCGTTTAGCACGTGAGGGGGCAGAGTCTATGAAATGGGAAGGGTAGCCAAGACGGGAGAACGAATTATGAAGAGGGAAATTTCTGCTGGAAGGAAACTGAGGATCACAGATGTGGGGGGCACGGAGAAAGAGGGAGATAAGAACACTTTTCTTGACAGGGGAAACATGATAGGAAAAGTAGTGAATGTACTGCCACTATGCATAGGTTTACGGTAAACGGAAAAGGAAAAACCTGTATCTGAGCGGTGGGACATGGACATCAAGGAAAGGAAGTAAGGAATTAGATTCTCATTCAGCTTTAAACTTAATGGAAGGGGGAAAATTGTTAAAAGCTTCAAAAAAGTTGGAAGAGACTGGAGTCAAGAGGCCACAGAGCAAAGATGTCATCCACATAGCGGAGCCAGAGGTGAAGGTTGCACATCGAGGGTAGGAAGAAGAACAGTCTCGAAGTATTCCATGTAAAGATTAGCAAGGACAGGAGAGAGAGGAGAGCCCATAGCGACACCGAAGGTTTGAGAATAATATTTCCCTTGGAAGGAAAAGTCCACACAGAGGCGGATAAGATCAAGAAAGACATCAGTGGGGATAGGGAGATGAAGAAACCCTTCATGGGCCTTCTCTCTAAGGAAATCAAGGACATCATCAAGAGGGACATTGGTGAAGAGGGACTCAACGTCAAGACTAAGCATCTTACAGGTTGGGAGAGAGCGAACCCGTTCAATGAAGTCTTGAGAGTGACGGAGGTGGGCAGGAGAAAAAGTACCAAGAAAGGGAGTGAGGGTTTTGGCCAGCCAAGAAGCAAGAGAATAAGAGACAGAACCTCTAGAGGATATGATAGGACGAAGAGGAATATCAGGTTTAATGATTTTGGGAAGGCCATAGAAATAGGGAAGAGAGGGACAGATGACACGAAACCGTTGAACAAGGTCAAAGTCAGAGGACAGAGGTCGGAGAGAGTCCTTAGTTTTTTGTTGAAAGTTCTCTTGATGCGATCAAGAGGGTTGGAAACGAGAGGAGTGTAGGTGCGTGAGTCAGAGAGCAAGACATCAGCTTTACGGAGGTAATCCTCGCGATCAAGGATAACTACCGAATTACCTTTGTCAGAAGATAGTATGACAATGTTAGTGTTAGATTTAAGAGAAGAAAGGGCAAGTTGGTAACGGCGTGGAAGGTGGTGATTCTTGGAAAACAGACTAACAAGAGCGGAAGGAGAGCACCACGAAAAGTGGACAAGTCAGGAAGATTACGGAAGCGAGATTGACGAAAGGAATCAAAAGAGCTAATTAGGGAAATACCAGCGCAGGAGTAGGCGAAGTGGCAAAGGAAAGACCAAAACCAAGAAGTTCAAGCTCATATTGAGAAAGTGAGACAGAGACAGATTATAACACAGTCATGAGGGAGAATTTAGACCAAGGCTAGCTGAGATGAGACGGATGTTATTTTGTAGTTTGGAAGAATGAATTTGTGCATTTCGGCGAGCAGTGTAAAGGCAGATGTGAGAGAAGGTTACAGAGATCCTGTGGTGGCCACAAAGAGAGCACGTAGATTACGTTGAGCACGAGAGGAGTAAAGTAAGGCATCTTCAACCTGGGATTTAGTAGAAAGAATGAGCTGTTGAAGTAGGAGACGGGCATGATCAGGAAAGGGAGTGCCCAGTGGGTTGGTTTTCAGGAAGTGGGAGAAGGAAGGTGGCAGAACTTGTTCAGCAAGACAGTCACGTAGGAAGCGAAGCTGATTCTTACGACGCCGGGTAGCAATAAGAGCAGCCTCATAAGATTGAAAGAGGGGTTTAAAAGAGGGAAGAACATTAAAAAAGTTGGAGAGAATATGACGCTTAACTGCGGGGTCCATAAATAAATTCTTCTTCTTCTTCTTCTTCTTCTTCTTTTTCTTCTTCTTTTTCTTCTTCCTCTTCCCCTTTCCTCTCTCCTTTTCTCCTCTGGGTTGTCTTTCTCTCTCCTGCCTCGTGTTTCTGTTCCTTCTTCATTTATTTTATTTCACCACTTCCCCTTTCACGCACCTCGGTGCGCTTGCTCTCCCTCTGTGGGTTTCTAGCTCTCTTGCAGTGCTCCCCTTCCTTTGTATTTGACTGGCTCGTCTTCCTTATTTCCCACTTCTACCACTACCACTACTACTACCTCTTCTTCTTCTACTACATCTACTGATGAAATATGACACATGTGCGGCGTCTGGTTGTCTTTGTTGTGGACGTTTCGCCACCTGGTGGTTCACACTTTCACTCACCCATTTGACCATAAACAGAAATATCAATCTCAATCTCAAAATAATGAATCTTAACTAGTCATAAGTTGGCCTGTGATACTCCAATACTGAAACTATGTACTGTGCCAAAAAAAGCATTCACATTGCTAAACTCACAACTAGTATTTAGTCACTTAGCCATAATTTTATTTATTTATTTATTTATTTATTTAGAAATTATCTCATAATTCTGTAACATTTTAAACTTAAGATTTAATATGTCTGCCCGAAATGCCTAGCCATGCTAGGTGTTCTAGTGGTACACTCTGTAATGCCTAGCCATGCTAGGTGTTCTAGTGGTACACTCTGTAATGCCTAGCCATGCTAGGTGTTCTAGTGGTACACTCTGTAATCATTATTTTACTACATGTAAACCACACAATAACCAAATTCTGTAAACTCAGCATTGTAATACTTATAGAGAAGATTTAGACTTTGAATTGAATTGAATTGTAGGAATGTCGTAGAACAATGATTCTGGTACCATTGTGTTGCCAGATAGTTAAGCTATTTTTTCTATAAGATTAACTCAATTTGTGAATTTTCCGACAAAATTTTTCGTTCGCGCTGAGCAGGCTCTTAATTACCCCTAAAGCCTTGATAAATTGATTGTTCGCATCGCTATTGTGCCGTGCGGACAGGCTGCGCAGTAGCTCCTGATACAACTGGTTTACTGCGCAGTTTTCCTGTTTTGTGCATACAACATGGCAGATCGCATTGGACGCCGGGTGAGCACTGTTTGTGTGGAATTGGTGCGTGGCACGCTTACAGGAACAACCATGCACGTGTTACTGCATGCCATCATCATGAGGGAAAAGGAATACCGACCGAAGAATTATATGGAGTAGCATAAATGGTGGGT
>NC_069452.1:37018739-37037479 GCF_026875155.1 Cherax quadricarinatus | reverse complement strand
TGGTGTGACGCTAAGACTTACGTCCTGAACCTGGTGACTAATGATTCATAAACCGTAGCTGATAGCAGTTTGACGAATATTCTTTGGCTTCCGTTTAATGCAACACCATACAAGTCACTATCTTGTACGCCATATGTCTCCCGGATGATCTTTGGCAATAAGACTTGTGCAGAGCTAGGCGTTATCGTTCCTTGAAGTAGCTCAATGCCTACAGTATTTATCCTGCGTCTCACCGCCATCTTGACACTCACAGTGCAACCTATGTTGTTAACAGAGGCGTGACAGCACCACTTCACACCGCTTGCAGCCAGGTAACTGACAAGGGAGCTCGCCTACAAACAGCAGAAGGTGCAGAGCACAACCGCACTCTACCGTGGTCAGGCACTGAATCATGTAAGTTTGATATTGGCCTATAGTTGTTTAAGTCTGTAGGGTCACCACCTTTATATATTGGTGTAACCCTTGCCATCTTGAGAAGTTTCGGGAAGGTGCTAGTTTCTAGTGACTTGTTCAAAGTTCAAATTCAAATTCAAAGTTTATTCTCTATGAAGATTACAATGTTGAATTTACAGAATTTGGTTGTTGTGTGGTTTACATGTAGTTAAATAATGATTACAGAGTGTACCACTAGAACGCCTAGCATAGCTAGGCATTTCGGGCTCTGGTGGCCTGGTGGTTAACGCTCTCGCTTCACAC
This sequence comes from Cherax quadricarinatus, assembly GCF_026875155.1. Lineage (NCBI taxonomy): Eukaryota > Metazoa > Arthropoda > Malacostraca > Decapoda > Parastacidae > Cherax > Cherax quadricarinatus. Next base: position 37,036,783 of record NC_069452.1, on the reverse strand, counting down.
GGTGAGGGCCTGGGTTCGATTCCCAGCCAGAGTAGAAACATTGGACGTGTTTCTTTCCACCTGTTGTCTATGTTCCCCATCAGTAAAATGGGTACCTGGGTGTTAGGCGACTGGTGTGGGTCGCATCCTGGGACACTGACCTAAGGAGGCCTGGTCACAGACCGGGCCGCGGGGGCGTTGACCCCCGGAACTCTCTCCAGATCCAGATAAAATATTACAAATTATGAGGTAAGTTGGTATTATGGCTAAGTGACTAAATACTAGTTTGTGAGTTTAGCAATGTGAATGCTTTTGTTTTGGCACAGTACATAGTTTCAGTATTGGAGTATCATAGGATTCATTATTTTAAGATTGAGATTAATATTTCTGTTTGTGGTCAAATGGGTGAGTGAGAGTAAGTGTGAACCACCAGGTGGTATTCGTGTAGTTAGTTGACGGGGTGTATCAGGGAGATAAGATGTTTTCTAATGGTAGTTTTGAAGGTGATGAATGTGTCTGCAGTTCTAGAGTTCTCAGGTAGGGTGTTCCAGATTTTAGGGCCTTTGACAATCATTGAATTTTTGTAAAGGTTTAGTCGGACATGGGGAATTTCATAGAGATGTTTGTGTCTGGTGTTATGCCTGTGGATTCTGTCACAACTATCAAGAAAGCATTTTAGGTCAAGGTTGATATTGGAGTTTAAGGTCCTGTAGATATAGATTGCACAGTAGTAAGTGTGGATGTACTGAACAGGGAGTAAGTTTAGATCTATGAAAAGTGGGGGGGGGGGTGTGTTGCCAGGGATGGGATTTAGTGATTATTCTTACTGCAGCTTTTTGTTGGGTTATTATTGGCTTTAGGTGTGTTGCTGCAGTTGATCCCCAAGCACAAATAGCATAGGTGAGGTATGGATAAATAAGTGAGTGGTATAGTGTGAGAAGGGCATTTTGCGGCACGTAGTATCGTATCTTGGAGAGGATCCCAACCGTTTTGGATACTTTTTTGGTTATGTGTTGGATATGGGTGCTGAAATTCAGGTTGTTGTCAAGGTATAGGCCTAGGAATTTGCCCTCATTATGTCTGGTAATTAAGTGTTGTCGATTTTAATGTTAATTTGTGCATCTCCTGCTCTGCTACAAAACATAATATAGTAGGTTTTGTCAGTGTTAAGCGTAAGTTTATTGGCTGTCATCCAAGTCGATATTTTGATCAGCTCCTCGTTAACAATGGTGTTTGAGGGTGGCAAGATTAGGGTGAGAGATGACATAAGTCGTGTCGTCAGCAAAGAGAATGGGTTTCAGGTGTTGGGATACGTTTGGAAGATCATTGATGTATATGAGGAAGAGAAGGGGACCAAGGACACTTCCCTGCGGAACTCCAGTATCAAGTGGCCGGTTTTTTGATGCTTTTGTCTTTAATGGTGACATACTGATACCTATTAGTAAGGTAAGATTTGAAATAACAAGCGCATGGCCTCTTGTACCATAATGGTCAAGTTTGTGGAGTAGGATGTCGTGGTCTACTGTGTCAAAAACTTTTCTTAGGTCAATAAAAATTCTCCAATGCTGTGTAAAGCAGATCTAGCATTTTTATGATTGCATCATTAGTGCTTTTATTTTTCCTGAATCCAAATTGGCAGGGGTTGAGTATGTTTTGTGTTGTTATAAATGAATATAGTCTCCTGTGCACGAGTTTCTCAAAGATTTTGGATAGCAATGGTAAGTTTGATATTGGCCTATAGTTGTTTAAGTCTGTAGGGTCACCACCTTTATGTATTGGTGTAACCCTTGCCATCTTGAGTAGTTTCGGGGAAAGGGGCTAGTTTCTATGACTTGTTTTAAAAAATAATGAAATAGCATGCGAAAAGATATTTGGGGCCGCTCGCTTGTACAGTAATGGTGGGCATTAACAGATTCCCTGAGTTGTGTTTAAGTGACTTTATAATCTCGGTGACTTCCGAGGGCTCAGTTGGTGCAAAATAGAAGGAATTTGGGAAATTCCCCCTCTAGGTAGTCCCCCGGGATGGGCATTGGGATGTGGGATTTTTATTGGCGAGATTAGATCCTATGGTTTTAGAGAAGTCGTTTATCTTGTTAGCTGTGTCAGTGGGATGTAGTGGTGTTTCATTAGGTTTAGTTAGGACCCAATATTCTTGTTTTTTTTTTAGTTTGTGGGTCCCTAGAATCTGAGAGAGTGTTTTCCAGGTCTTTTTTATATCTCCTCTAGTGTCTGTGAATCTACTGGAGTAGTATAGTTGTTTGGCTTTCTTTATTACTTTGGTAGAACTGATGAATAGTGTTTAAGAATATCTTTGTGTATTAAGCCCTGTCTATATTGCTTTTCATATTGGTGTTTCTTGTCAATGGGGTTTAGAATGGTACTGCTTAGCCATGGGCAACCAAGCCGTTTGTTTGTGATCTGTTTCGTTTTTATAGGACAATGTTTGTTGTATAGTCTAAGTAATTTGTTAAGAAAAATGTCTGTCCAGTCATCAATACCATTGGCCTTGGAGAATTCTGTAGGCCAGTCAACAATCTCTAGGTCAGCTGTGAACTTCCTTATTGAGGCCTCGTCATGGAGTCTAAATGAGGCTTTGTTGTATTCAAGTGGTGGTTTACTAATGTTTGTCAGGAGGAAGGTAGGGTAGTGGTCTGTAGTGCTATCTGTGATTATCCCTGATTTAAGGGGGCTAGTATATTGGTCCATATGTGGTCTATTATGGTTGCACTTGTCTCAGTGAGCCTGGTTGGTTTAGTTATTGTTGGTATGAGAAGTGTGTTGTTCATATTGTTGATGAAATCAGTTACAGGCTGATCATCTAGTAAGCCATGGTTGATGTTGAAGTCTCCAGCTAAGAGAAGGTGGTGCTTATTCATTTGTCTGTTTGTTATTAGTGACTTTAATTTTTCACTGAAATTTGGGATGTTTGTGTGAGGTATCCTGTAAATGGCACTGATTGCTATAGGTGTCTTAAGGTTTCTTACAGTAAAATTAGCAAAAATGTATTCCCCATATTCATCACTAAAGCAAGTGGTGCTAATACAAGATAACTGGTTAGAGTAATAGATTGCAATACCACCCCCAACTTGGTTTGGTCTGCAGTTGTGGATTGCTGTGTATCCTGGTAGAGGGTAGATATCTATTGTGTCCTGCTTAAGCCAGGTCTCAATAAGAATAATGCAGGAGAAGGGTGTCTTTAGTGATTCAAGGAGTGCCAGGAGGTCATCATAGTGTTTGCTTAAGGACCTGATGTTGTAGTTAAGTACTGATAGACTTTTAGCATTGTTTAGGATAGTGCTGGCTTGTGTTGCTGTGTAATAAAGGCAGTTACTTTCCAATATTATGGCCTGTTTTATTCATTCTAGAGTATGTAACATGTTTATATGTTATTTATATTGTGCATTTTGTCATATTAGATTAACTTTATCATGAAGGAGTAATCCAATGTGTGATGGGATCCATAGCAACTGTAAATTAATTCTTTTCTCCCTGATTTTTGAGTATCTATACCTGGCTTCTCCAATGAGCATGTTGTTGGAGTCATTATATGAGTCAAGAGCCTTCAATGATGACATAGAATCAGTAATGATGATAGAATCAAACTCGGTGTCAGAGGTTAGCTTTAGCGCCATTAGGATTCCAAACAATTCAGTTTGCAGTGTAGACGCCCAGTTGTTAATTCTTATGCCTAACTCAACAAATTTATTATCGTTTTTAACAAGGGAGGTGGCAACAAGAGCAGATGCAGCCCTGCCAGAAGACTCCTGTTTAGATCCATCAGTGTATATAACTTGTGATAACTTATTACTACCAGCTAGGTGAGAAATTTCCTCTTGAGCCGTTGCTTTAACAAGTGATTTAAGGAAGGGATTACGAGCAATAAGCTTCTTGGGAGGGACTTGCAGGTATGTGATATTAAATGAACACATCTTCCATGGAGGGGTGAAATGCTCTTGTTGTCTACAGTGATACTGTTCATGCAGGTTATAAAACTTAATGCAATTGCACGTTTTCACAATCCATTTAGATCTGTGTGTATTTACCTCTAGACACTTGGTAAGATTCATTGTGACAGAGTCTGGTTCATTTCTCAACATTCTAATACCGAGTACAGTGTTAATCTCAACAATCCTATCACTGATACTAGAAATACCAAGCTCTTTCCTCATATTAAGAACCTTTGTAGATTTGGGACACCCAAGAATAATTCTGAGAGCTTCATTCTGCATTAACTCCAATGTTCCGAGAGAACTTTCCCTTGCTAATATCAACATGGGAGCAGCATAATCAATTAAGGACCTAACTTAGGATAAGTACATCATTCTCACGATTCTCACATTAGCACCATAGTTGGGGTTGTAGCCAGCAACAGCTTTGATAGCATTTAGTCTAGCTTTGTATTTCTTATTTATTTGTGGTATAGTGGATTTGTTAAAGGGTACATCTACACCAAGATATCTGTAGATTTTAACGTAGCTAATGATTTCACCCTGCAAATAGATGGGTGGGGAATGTCGTTTGCTTGTTAATATATTTGATTTAGAGGAAGATATTATCAGGTCTAGTCGATTACAAATTGCTTGAACTTCATTAAGAATAGTTTTCATCTTCTTATGCCCTGTTGTATGGATCATGATGTCATCAGCATAGCTTATAGCTATATGTTTAGGTGAGGCAGGTAGAGCATTTAGGAGAGCATTAATCAGAATATTAAATAGCATGGGACAAAGAACTCCTCCCTGCGGTGTACCTAAAGACATTTCTTTAGACTCACTTCTAAAGGGGAATATCCTACGTTCGCACCTGAACTAATTTATTTTTCGTTCGATTTCTTTAATTTTTTTTTGTACGTAAAGAAGCACATTTCAGTGACAGTGTCTTCCATTGCATGACAGTGTCTTCCATTGCAGACACTGCAAAGCTCCAGGCAGACATCAACCAAATCTTTCAGTGGGCTGCAGAAAACAATATGAAGTTCAACGATGAGAAATTTCAATTACTCAGATATGGTAAACATGAGGAAATTAAATCTTCATCAGAGTACAAAACAAATTCTGGCCACAAAATAGAGCGAAACACCAACGTCAAAGACCTGGGAGTGATCATGTCGGAGGATCTCACCTTCAAGGACCATAACATTGTATCAATCGCATCTGCTAGAAAAATGACAGGATGGATAATGAGAACCTTCAAAACTAGGGAGGCCAAGCCCATGATGACACTCTTCAGGTCACTTGTTCTATCTAGGCTGGAATATTGCTGCACACTAACAGCACCTTTCAAGGCAGGTGAAATTGCCGACCTAGAAAATGTACAAAGAACTTTCACGGCGCGCATAACGGAGATAAAACACCTCAATTATTGGGAGCGCTTGAGGTTCCTAAACCTGTATTCCCTGGAATGCAGGAGGGAGAGATACATGATTATATACACCTGGAAAATCCTAGAGGGACTAGTACCGAACTTGCACACGAAAATCACCCACTACGAAAGCAAAAGACTTGGCAGACGATGCACCATCCCCCCAATGAAAAGCAGGGGTGTCACTAGCACGTTAAGAGACCATACAATAAGTGTCAGGGGCCCGAGACTGTTCAACTGCCTCCCAGCACACATAAGGGGGATTACCAACAGACCCCTGGCAGTCTTCAAGCTGGCACTGGACAAGCACCTAAAGTCAGTTCCGGATCAGCCGGGCTGTGGCTCGTATGTTGGTTTGCGTGCAGCCAGCAGCAACAGCCTGGTTGATCAGGCTCTGATCCACCAGGAGGCCTGGTCTCAGACCGGGCCGCGGGGGCGTTGACCCCCGGAACTCTCTCCAGGTCTCCAGGTAATAGTAATGTGACCAAGTTTCAATAAGATAGCTCAAAAAAAACAACTAAGAAAAAAATTATTTACTAATGATCATACATATTGAACTGTATTTTTGTAATGGGACTTGGAGAAGCTGTTTTGGCATTATCTACGTATAAAACAATGTTAGGCTATTTATCACGATTGCCAGAACTGTAATTTATCCTTTCTTCATTCTTAAAAAAAATAAAGTTTGAATGGTTTTGACATTCAACCAAATATCTGACTTTTGCCCTCACAAAAATAAAAAACAAATTATGATATCTCAAAAAGGCAGCTGTTTGTTTGTAAAACAATCTTTCCTTTATGTTCTCTGTGAATTTCATTGCATTCCTGCTATTATTAACGAAAACACTGGCTTATATATGTGAATAACTTACTTCCGAGATAATCCGAGTAACAGCCGGACCACCGATTATTTTTTTTTTCGAGAAAATAGCATTTTTCTCAGGTTTATTCTGCATTACAAGTGTATATCATAGTTACCCATGTTCGTTTTCTTTAATATAAGAACCCTGGAGGTGAATGAAGAAGAATGGAAGCTCGTCCCTGACTATGGAAATATTATATTCCAGAGGTAGCGCTGGAAGTATATGCCATATATTATTCATTCTGGAGTATTTACCATATTTCTTTGTTATTTATATTGTTTATTATGTCATATTAGATCAATTGTGATAGATAAATAAGCCGTAGAAGTTATAATAGCGTTATATTGAAGCATATTCCCCGGCCACCCATAGACTGGAATTTTCCATGACGTCAGCAAAATGGTGCCAGAAGGTTCCTGGTTGGCTGGAACTCTACGTATAAGTCCCACCCACTGTATTATGATTCCAAATCGTCAATTATTATCTTAGAAAGAATAATACAATAAACACACGAAAAAAAAACGAAAAAAAAAGAAAATTGAGGACAGGTGAGCACACCTGCCGCGGGTGGTGACGTCACCCTAGGTGTTTTTAATGACCCTACCTGAAAATTCCAAAACTGCAGACACATTCATCACCTTCAAAACTACCATCAGAAAACATCTTATCTCCCTGATACACCCTGTCAACTAATAATACAAATACCACCTGGTGGTTCACACTTTCACTCACCCATTTGACCATAAACAGAAATATCAATCTCAATCTCAAAATAATGAATCTTAACTAGTCATAAGTTGTCCTGTGATACTCCAATACTGAAACTATGTACTGTGCCAAAACAAAAGCATTCACATTGCTAAACTCACAACTAGTATTTAGTCACTTAGCCATAATTTTATTTATTTATTTATTTATTTATTTAGAAATTATCTCATAATTCTGTAACATTTTAAACTTAAGATTTAATATGTCTGCCCGAAATGCCTAGCCATGCTAGGTGTTCTAATGGTACACTCTGTAATGCCTAGCCATGCTAGGTGTTCTAGTGGTACACTCTGTAATGCCTAGCCATGCTAGGTGTTCTAGTGGTACACTGTAATGCCTAGCCATGCTAGGTGTTCTAGTGGTACACTCTGTAATGCCTAGCCATGCTAGGTGTTCTAGTGGTACACTCTGTAATGCCTAGCCATGCTAGGTGTTCTAGTGGTACACTCTGTAATGCCTAGCCATGCTAGGTGTTCTAGTGGTACACTTTGTAATCATTATTTTACTACATGTAAACCACACAATAACCAAATTCTGTAAACTCAGCATTGTAATACTTATAGAGAATAAACTTTGAATTGAATTGAATTGTAGTAAATGTCGTAGAACAATGATTCTGGTACCATTGTGTTGCCAGATAGTTAAGCTATTTTTTCTATAAGATTAACTCAATTTGTGAATTTTCCGAGAAAATTTTTCGTTCGCGCTGAGCAGGCTCTTAATTACCCCTAAAGCCTTGATAAATTGATTGTTCGCATCGCTATTGTGCCGTGCGGACAGGCTGCGCAGTAGCTCCTGATACAACTGGTTTACTGCGCAGTTTTTCCTGTTTTGTGCATACAACATGGCAGGTCGCATTGGACACCGGGTGAGCACTGTTTGTGTGGAATGGTGCGTGGCACGCTTACAGGAACAACCATGCACGTGTTACTGCTGCCATCATCAGTGAGGTATATGGAATACCGACCGAAGAATTATATGGAGTAGCAGTAAATGGTGTGTCGAGAATTTTCATCAAGTTTAAAGACGCAGGATTCTACGCAAGCATAGTCAACAAATATCAAGAGAAGAGGCTGGCAGTGAACACTATGGTGGAAGTCTGCTTACATGATGTGTCCAGCTATGTGACGTGGGTGAAAGTACGAAACGTGCCTTTTGAGGTGACGGAGCATGATGTGATGCGGTGTTTTAGCAGCTATGGGAAAATCCACTCAGCAGTGATGGGGGTGTGGCAAAATGAACCTTATGAGGGGCTACCTGAAGGATCATTTACGCTGAAAATGACGTTGAGGCAGCCAATTCCATCATACGTATTTATGGAGGTCTTCAACGCGCAGGTCTATGTGTACTACTCAGGGCAGCGGAAGACTTGTAGATTATGTGGTTCTTTTGAACATATGGCGGCCCAATGCTATAAAAAAGCTGGACGGAGGGAACAGGTACCAGTGAGCTTACATCAGAGGAATGCTCTGGGGGTGTTGGAGGAAGGAGTAAGGCCAAACAAGATTCCTTGCCGATGGAGTGACGAAGTGGATAGAGCTGAGGCGACTATGGAGGAAAGTGTAACACTAACAGGTGATTAAGGGCAGACGACATCGACGTCTGATGAGGAGGGTACGGGCCAACAGGATGGCTTGCTGGAGGAAGTACTTAGTTCCTTTTTGCATGACGTTGAGGGACAGGTGGATGAAGGGTGTAACCTGGTGCAGGCGACAGTGCAGCAAGATCAGGAGGTTAGGAATACTGTGTGCACTAATGTTAATGTGCACAACGTTGTGGCAGAGGTCCATAGGGCGGAAAAGACAGGTGACGAGGTGAGTGGGGAGGGGAGTTCTCGTAAGAGATCTGCAGGAACGTCTGAGATGGACGATGTTCTTACTCCAGGACAAAGAACAGGAGTAAAATCTTGGAGAAAGGATGTATGTCATAAGGGGAAAGAGGAAGGGGTAATGTAGGGTTTAATGGTTCTAGGGATAATGAAGGGATAGGGGGGTGAATAAGCAAGCTGTCAAGAAAGATGCCATACAGCAGGACGGTATAGGAGGGTGTGTGCCAAGAAGAAAGGGTAAACCACCACTTTTAAAATAATTCATGATAGTAACTGTAAATGTAAATGGATTGAAGAATGAAGTGAAAGGAGTATGGATGGAATGGTTTTTGGAGGAATAAATGTGGATGTATGCTTTATACAAGAACATAATTATAAGATAGGCTGTGCTTTGGCATTAAAGGGTTATAATTTGTATGTAAGTGGGTTCTGTTTAGGTTAAAAGGGGAGTGGCAGTGGCTGTGAAGGAAAATAGTCCCTTACGTATTATAAAGTGGGAAGAAGGGGGGGGGAGGGTAGTGAGGGTGGATGGTGAGTGGGGAGCATCTCGAGTATGTTTCATTGGAGTTATATGCCAGCGGAGAAATAATCAAAGTAAAAGAGGATTTTGTGAGAGACGTTTTAGTGTATTTTTTAAGGGGTTTACCTCTAGTAACTGTAATTGGTGGGGACTGGAACTGTGTTATAAGGGGGGGGGGACGTGGAGCCAAGGGGGGCGGGTTGTGTGTTACGGTCGTTACGCAATGTGTTACAGGATGCAGGGGTGAGGGACGTGGAGGGGAGTGGGGCTTGGAGAGTGGATTACACTTTTGTTAGGAGAAATTATTCAGCGAGGTTAGATAGGATTTATATAACGGGAGCAGTTAGGGTAGGAGGGGTAAAAACAGTGGACGTAGGGTTTTCGGATCATAGGGCAGTTTTTGGTAGAACTGGATTGGGAGGGAGTGGTAAAGGTATATTCAAGTTTCTGGAAGTTAAATGCGAGGTTGGTAAGGAGTGAGGTGGTGAACACAGAGTTTAGAGACTGGTGGAGACAATTGTGGAGGGCAAGGGATGGGGTAGGGAGTATTTTGGATTGGTGGGAAAATAGGGCTAAACCTGGTATCGCGGGGTTTTATAAATATAAAGGAAGGGAGGAGGCGAGGTGGAGGTACGGTTTACAGAATTTTTTGGAACAGCAGCTCAATGAGTGTTACGCTAGAGATGAGGGGAAGTCTTTTGAAGAAATATCAGGGCTAAGAGGGAGACTAAGGGACATACATAATGAATTAAGGGTAAGGGCAGGTATGGATGCCGTGCTATGGGGAGATAAACCGTCGGGTAGTGTGTTAAGAAGTTTTCGCATTAGACAACAGGAGTCCACTATAATACTGTTAGAGGTTAGTGACGATTTGGAAGGTTATACTAAGGGGCAAATGTTGGTGACAACTGAGGGGATAAGTAATTATGCGGACTATTGGTTTAAAAGGAAATGGGAAAAGGGTAACGTGGGGATAGTTAATAAAGAAAGAGGAGGGGTGAAGGTCTTGGGGAAAGGTGGGGAGGACAGAGGGGGATTGGAGGGAATAATAAGTATGGAAGAAGTGAAAGAGGCAGTGTTCAATTTAATTAAGGGGAAAGCACCGGGAATTTATGGGCTTTCCAATGATTTTTACAGAGTGCATTGGGAAACCATAATGTTTGTTTGGTTCAGGTATTGAATTGTATGCTGAAGGAAGGGAAATTGGGGCGCCCACAGAGGACGGGGGTGGTCGTGCTTGTAAAAAAAAAAAGCAAAGGGAAAAACACTGAGTACGTACAGGGCCATATCTTTAATGTGTACGGATTATAAGATTTTTGCGAAGGATTCTCGGGAACGGATGAAGAAGGTAATAGGTGGTATGGTGCACAAGGGTCAGTTGGGAATCCGTCGTAGTATGAGGGATGGACATAGTCGTTATTAGGGAATTTTTGCAGGGTTGTAAGGGTGGTGGAATTTTGGGCATTGATTGGGGAGAATGCTTATGACTGTGTGAATAGAGAGTACAGGGTTGACACTTTAAGGCTTATGGGTTTTGGGGAGGGATAGTAAAATGGGTGAAGACCTTGTATGCAGAAGCTACGTTTTCAGGTGCAAATTAATGGTAGGTTGGGTAGCGTGTTGAAAATGGAGAAAGGTTTTGAGACAGGGATGTCCTATGTCTCAAATTCTGTTGCATGTATGCAACACCCGTTTTATGGAATGGTTGGGGAAAAGCAAACGTTACAGGGGAGGAGGGTAAGGGGTTCAGGGGTAGTTGGTTATGTAGATGACACAACAATACTGTCAATGATGTCGAAGGTTTGCGAAAGGTGGAGAGAGTAATGAGGTTTTTTGGAGAGGCGTCAGGCATGCGTGTCAACAGAGCTAAATTCGAAATTATTAGAGATAGGAGATTGGGTGGGGGTAGAATGGGGGTGGAGTTAGGATGGGATGTGATGAACAGCTGAAAATTTGTGGGATTTTTTTTTTTTTTTTAATCTCGTATTTTTTTTATTTTATTTAAACGTCATATAACAACATATTAAATATATAAAAATCCTCCTTCATTAAACAGGTAACAAAACATAATACATGAACAAAATACACCTTTATAAAGTAGCTGCAGCACTTATCCGATATTTAAAAAACTAAGCCAACTAGTATTTCCCCTAAACCATACATGATGAAAAATCATATAAAAGCATACAACAATACGTATAACATTATAACAAAATTAAAGCCTTAAACATTTTTTTTTTATAAAAAATATACAATACATTAAATAATCATAGGATTACCTATCATTACATTCATAGTAAGATAATTACAATTGCCCAATATATACACTAGACGGTTATAAATATTCGTCAGTCCCCTATTCATTATGTACCTATCCTAAGGTAACACAAGAATATACAAATTCTTCGTTACCTTAATTAAAACCCTCTTTATACTTTATAAACAAGAGAAACTTTTCATCAATAATATGCCTTAGGTTTGATTTTATGTCAATAAAACCTTTGTAAAGACATAATAAATAAACAAGTGCTATATATAACAAAATATCCAAAAACGAACGATATGTAATGAAACTGGTAGTCAATTTACTTGATTACTGCAAAGTTTACAAAAATATTCAGTACATTACAAAAAGGGGTTCCACTTAATAGCATGAGTTAATTCTGAATTGCCAAACAAGTAACATTATGCAACATACCACCCACATTCTTATCACATATACACACACACATGAGAGATTATGTACACATAATACAAAATTGTTCCCCTCATATCTGGTCATATTCCAAAACATATATCCCAGGAGACCCCAAGCAGAACGTTTAACCAGGTTATCATCCACATGGCGGGATAAAAGGGAAAATATAAAATAAAAAAACTATTTGTATAAGTTGCTCAAGTGCTTTTACATAACACCTGTCATGCAGTTCATGAGTTTGCTTCACGTCAATTTAAGAACAAAAATTAGTTTCCAAGCAATGTATAAAATTTTTTTGTTTGAAATAAAACATCATCCAAACTAACGATCATACCTATCATTTATACATTAAACCACACCTTTACCAATCGTATGCCCCCTTCACTCACACATTTTCAAGAAGCCAGCCTCGTGTACCCTTTAAGGTATTAACTCCCATAAATCCCTGACCTTGAATCTGCAATATCCCTTTGAAAATAAAAAAAACCATCTGTTTCCCGTAATGTCTTTATTTCTCTGTTGTGTCCATAAAATATGCTACCAGTGCTCTGATTCTCTCCCTCACAATAAATCCCTGTATACCCATGACTATATACAAAATCCGTCACTAAAATCCGATGCATTCTGTACCGTGTTTTCGACCCCCCCCAAAATCTAAACTTAAAGCCTTAAACACTAAACCACCCCCCCCCCACCTTCCCAAACCAAAACCCTTACATGTTCCAATCTTTTACAGAAATAAACTGCAGAAAGACCGTATCAGGATCTCCACACACACAACACTCCCCCCCTCCTGCACGCGCCTATTCGCTTAACTTCCCCGGACGGCAGTATTTTTGTAAAAATTTAAACATTATCTCCCTGACCTTGGCTCTTTAACCGTAATGCTTTTAAACGACCCCATATGTCCTTCCATCATACATTGGATAATTCCCTCCACCTTAGCCACTACCTCCCTGCCCCCTACCAGTGCCAATTTGCCGATCTTGATCTTGCGTGGATCTTTTTACATAAATTAACATCCTCAACATGTCCTCACATCTCTTTACATCCGTTCCGGTCAACCAACGTACCAAGTCCGTCTTATCCAGGTCAAACCCGTGCCGGCCTTTTCAAACCCTCTTCAAGTAGCTATGCTTGACATACTGCCTAACATCCTATTATGCAGATTCATTACCCCCAGGCCACCCGGCCAACCGGAAGACACCCCACATCCTCGTTAACCAATCACACCTGACCCCAAAAATATATCATATACACGCGTTAAAATACCTTTTCATCATATGGATGTAACGGATAAATACATGCCACATGCCACAACTTACTGAAACAAAATCACATTCACCACAATTGCGCGCTGATGTATAGACAAGCCTCCTTCCTCAAACCTGTTAAACGACCTAAAACCCTCTCTACAGCTCACTTGAATTCACCTTCCTCGCATCCTGATGTTATCCCTATGCACAATCCCACACACCTTAATTTGATTTACTTAAGGCCACCCTTTCCCCTCGGGCCTAATACCACACCCGCACAATCCCCACCTCCATAAGCATTGATTTTTCCCTTATTAACCGTCATTCCGGTTGCTTTCCCAAACCCATTCCACCAATTCGCTCACTTTTCCTAAAACCTTGGCTCCACGAAAAAAAACCTTTGTGTCGCCCACGTAACCTATAATTCCTGATTGTCCCCCCACCCAACCTTGCTTGTCATCCTGTCGTACAACCCCCCTCACGGCTCTAAAAACGGGTCCTGAATCAACCAAAAGAATTTGTGATATAGGACACCCCTGCCGTAATCCCCTATGCATCCTAACAACTTTTCCCAACCTCCCGGGTTTCCCCTGCACCCTAAACGTAGCCTGCTCGTACAAAACCTGTGCCAACAACAATTTCCTTTCCAAAACCCTTGCCACTGCATAACCTTCCATAATGCATCTCTCTCCACGCAATCGTATGCAGCGTGCCAATCTAAAGCTAATATTCCACCTTATTACCCTCCCGCTTTCCTCAATGAACCTGCGAATAATTCCTTGTCCACACACATGATCGCCCGGCACACCATATTGTCCCCCGTCCAGAACTCTCTCCAAAACCCGTTTTATCCTATTTTCCCAATAATTTCGCAAAAATTTTATAGTCGCCACACATTAAGAAAAATTTCCCTATAATTATGTATATAATTCCCAGATTTTTTTTTGGACTAAAACAAACCCCCCCTGTTCTTTGTTTTCGTCCCATAATGCCACTACTTTTCATGGCATTAAATAATATCACCAAAAATCGCGATACAATCCCAATTGTCCTTGTTTAAAAAACACAAGGAATTCCGTCCAATCCCCGGCGACTTCCTACACTCAATACCCTCCACAGCCCAACCTAATCTCTTCTTCATTATAGGTCCATTCAAACCAACCTGTCCCATGTACTCTAGATTACAAAAGTACATATTCACCCATTTCTCCCAGCGCCCCCCTTTGAAATCCCAGCATTTTTGTATTTCAATTCATACCATGCGTCTACAAAGGTATTTATAGCCCCCGTTGACTGAAGGACCTGCCCCTACTAAAATTTCCCCAAAGACTCCTGAACCTCTAAACCATTAATTTTGTCGCCTTCGGCGTCTGCCCTGCTCTCGCAAGACAAACGCCCAAGGACGGCACCCCATAAAACCTCATCAATTCCACTTTCTATCCGCGCCGCATCAAAAATACGATTTTGAAAGTCTCTAAATTTAAACGTTTTAAATTTTCAATTTCAACCACCGGATACCTCCCCACCCTTTGTATAACATGCTTGCAGTTGATTTTTAAGATAGTTCAAGAGCCCATTAAATGCATTCTCTTGTCCCTTTTTTTCCTTGCTGCTGATAAAAAATTCCTCACCTTCACCTTAACCGACCGTATCCCACCATTCGATATAAACAATTCCTCCCGCCATTCAGCCCACCATCCTCTCCAAGCACTCACAAAATCTTCCCTACACCTCTTTTGTGCATTAAACCCACATTCAACTTCCAGAAACCTCTGTAACGCCTCGGTAATCCTACCCAGTCAACATCCACCATAACACCTCTGTGATCAAAAAGCTCACATTTAGCAAAACGTACATCCTGACGCTGACACCTCTAGAAACGTATATGCGATCCAGTCTTGCCGCATACTCCCTTCTAACGAACAAATGCATGACCCCACCCACCTCATCCCCCCCCCACATCCGTAACATTAACACTCCCAAAAGGTCCCCTAAATATCCTGAAAAAAACCTCTCCCTCTCGGTTCGACATCCTTGCGACGATCAATGCAATTCCAATCACCCCCAAAAAACGTGACGACTGGCAGTGATCTTAAATGGTACACCAACAAATCCCTAAAAAACGCATTTTTTTACACGCATGTCACCTTCCGCCGGTCCGTACACCCCCAGGAAGGCCACCCGAACCCACCCCACACCCCCCTCAACCCCAACAACCCTCCCCTCCTCCCAACCTCAATATGTTGCAAAGAAAACGGGCTAGCCTCTTTAACTAACAAATGCTACACCACCTTCAGTCTATTAGAACAGCCCATGTACAAAATATATTCAGGAAACACAATTCACCTAAAGATTTATAATTGTGTTTTGTAAGAATACAACATCGGGTACATAATTTTTTAACAAAACCCCCAAATACTTACGTTTTTTCAACAGGGCCGTAACCCCTTTATATTTAAAGTAATACACTTGAAAAGTTTCATTGGGGGTTTACCCTTGGATACCTTGACATTCTTGTTCCCTTGTGTGTATCTCCACTTCTTCCCCCACCCCCCCCTGTGTCATTCTCCTTGACATGCTGAACACATGTAGATTTGCCCTTGTCTTACGAGTCACATCGCACCATGCTTTGTTCCCCCACCCTTGTCCTGGTGTCAAAAAATCTTGAGTCAGATACCACCGCCACTCTCTTACGAGAACTGCGGCCAGTATCCATCTCATCTTCAGAACTGTGTTCCTATGAACCCTTTACGACCACAACCGATGTTCAGCAATATGCCCGGAGGATGCCCCGTCCTTCTCCTTCACACTTACATCCTCTAAACCCCCGTGAAGCCCCTCAGATGTGGAAGCATCCAATAAAACATTCAGAACTTCTGAATAGATTGCTCCACGTCAACCTGAGTATGAACGAGATCTTCCTCTGTCATCGCCGATACCACGCCCACGTCCTCCACTGCACCCGGGAGGGTTAGACATATCGGGGAGTCTTCAACCCCACCCCTATCTCCTCACTCCATGATTTACGAGGCAATATATGTTTGTGTAGCAGCAGCATATGAACGCTGCTCCGTTAAACTCAAACCCCCCTTACTTCCGTTTTTAAACACTCTTGTAGGGCATTGCGCCGCCATAATGGTCATACATCCCACAAAGCCTGCACGTACGCCTTTGTCCGAGTATGTAACGTACACTTGCGTACGAAAGTCCTCCCATAACCACATACGACGGAATAGGGTGCTTGAGGGACATTTCAGGAGAAAGACCCCTCAGCATACCAACTAGAGGGCCATCATGCCACCGTCCCATAGTTGCCATATGAACCGTGCCATAGCGTGCAAACATTCCTCAAATCACTCTCGTCCGCCTCAAAAGGAACGTTTCGTACCTTGATCCGGTGTAAAAACGGGAGACGTCGTGAAGGCGAACAGTGACACCAGGATTAACCCGTTTTGATCACATCCTGATAAGTGGCAACCATATTTTCGTAAGTACTATTTTGTCTGAATTTGACAAAAAGCCTCGAATTTCCGTTCAAAGAGACACCATAAAGATCTTCATTATTGATGCCATATGTATCTCGGAGTATCGCAGTAAGCAGTAGATATGTATTCTGATTGTTGAACGAGCCTGTCACCAATTGAAGGCAGACGGTGTTGACTCGCCTACGTGCACCTTCCGCCATTGTGAGTGCACTGAGGAAAACTGCGCAGCAATCAACAGAGTCAGGAGCTACTGCGCAGCCTGTCCGTACGGCCCAAGAGCGATACGAACAATGATTTGTGGGATTATCTATATGGCAGATGAGCAAGAGGCTAGACGGAGGAATTCGGAATTGGTAGGAGAGAAAGTTGTACAGCGGATTAGGAACCTAAGAGCGAAGGATGTTACTTTAATGCAAAGGGCAATAATAATAAATTCATTGGTTTATAGTAAAGTGTGGAACGTGGCAGTGGTGTATCCTTTACGGGAACAGGAGATAAAGGAGATACAGAGAAGGGTGCTTCGTTATATATGGGGTTTTGGACGAGCATGGCTAAGTAAAGAGGTGGTTATGACGAATGTGCGCAGAGGGGGAGTAGGGCTTTTGATGCTAGGGACGAGGGTAAAGGCCATGTATGTTAAACAAAAGTACGTAAGGGAGGGGGGGGTAAAAGGGGTGAGGGTCGGGAGGGTGATGGGGGGGGTGTACGACGATGGTGGGAAGGGAAAGGACTTAATGGAATGTGAGAATATGCTAAAGGTTATGTTAGTAATAGGTTGAGGTTAAAAAAAAAATCAAGGTGGGAATGTTGGTAGAGATGAGTAGGAAACCAGAATCATGCAAGGGGTGACGGTAAACCCTTTGTATGATTGGGGTCGATTTGGCATGATTTCCGAAACTTAGATTATTGCCTAGGGGAAGGAGGTTAGTTTATATGTTTTAATGGGGATTTTAGTGTCAAAGCAGGCTTTGTGTGTGATGGGTTTTGGGTTTAAATGAGGCGAAATGCGAACATTGTGAGGAATCGGAAACAGCTTTTCATGCCGTATATTTTTGTAGGGAGTTGGGGCAGGTACGGTGTGGCTGGCTAGAGTTTTCAAGTTAATGGGTGGGGGCAATGTAGAGCTCCTGCGTGCCCTAACTTTAGAGGTAAGGGGGTGTTGAGGTTGTAAAGAGGCCATTCGTACATTGTGACAGATTTTTTTGTTTTTCCGGAGCGAAGGAAAAAAAGGGGGGGGATTAGGGGAAAGGGTTGCGGCGATTTTCGCCTATGCAAAATAAACATTT
>NC_069452.1:36992563-37018239 GCF_026875155.1 Cherax quadricarinatus | reverse complement strand
TGGTTTATTATAAATGTATCCTCCCCCCTGGTTCCAGGGAATACAGGTTTAGGAACCTCAAGCGCTCCCAGTAATTGAGGTGTTTTATCTCCGTTATGCGCACCGTGAAGGTTCATCACTCCCAGGTCTTTGACGTTAGTTTTTCCCTCTATTTTGTGGCAGGAATTTGTTGTATACTCTGATGAAGTTTTAATTTCCTCATGTTTACCATATCGAAGTAATTGAAATTTCTCATCGTTGAACTTCATATCGTTTTCTGCAGCCCATCCAAATTTGCTCTTAAGTGCCTGCACACTATAGCCAAAGCATAATAGTCTTATCTTATGAGCAAGAGATTGTAACAACTCACTACAATGGATACATTACAAATCTTTTCATGGAACATTGCTTCCATCAGGAAGCGGTTGCCTGACTTGCATCATATTAGTGCAACCAAGAATATTGATGTCATCTGTTTGCAGGAATGTAGATTGAAAGATAGAGCACCTCCACCAAACTTGCCTGGATATGCAGCTTATAACCTAAGGTCAACCAACTGTTGTGTGATGTATGTCAGAAAGAACTTGCCACATTCACTCCTTTCCTTGCAGAGTCGAGTTAACATGCAGTATCATGGTGTCAAAGTATATGCAGGCGATTTTTCCATAAACATTTTTAATCTCTATGCCCCAGCGAACCAGCTTCGACCTGATGCTTTACCAGATCGCATCAATAGTGAACCTACCATCATTCTTGGAGATTTTAATGCCAGACATAAGAATATTGGTGGGTCTATAACAAACACCAATGGAATTAAACTAGTGAAATTGCTAAATGAGCATGATTATGTTCGAATTGTGGGCACTACTGAGCCTACTCATGTATCTGTGCCTTGGATATGAACTAGCCAAAATGAATATTAATGGTAGATTACTCTGCTGGATAATAGGATACCTGTCAGATAGAGTATCCTCTGTCCTTTATCAAGGCTTTTTTTTTTTTATATATTTTATTTAAAAAACACAATACACATCATACATTTGTGCTATATTTAGGTTACATAACCAAAGAAACGTGATCCATTAAATAATAAAAACAAACAACTCCACATTCCTTATCCCAGCACTAAACTTATGCATAAGAAAAACACGCTCAACTATAAATGCTTGATTCCCCCTCCAAAATGCAAAACCAGCACACACAACATACCTGTAACTAAAAACAGCCCACACCTGTACATACAGGTGGGTTTATTATATCCATAAACTACAGTCAGTCTCTTACAACACAAAAGGCAATATAATCCAAAGAATGTCACACTTATTTACATTATATATGAAACTTTATATACAAAGACATTCTCATATAATCCCAAATTTGTTGCACACTCATTAATATTGTATATTAAACTTTATACACAAGACATAATAGTAAACACCTCAAAAATTACAATATAATAAAGGGACAAATTAGCATTTCACACTTTCCACAGGAAATAAACCATATTAAAATAACAAGATCCATCATGTTCATGCACATTTTATTATGTGTTAACAATGTTTTGAGTGTTCTTCTTGTATTTGTCCACTGAAAAAGTCTTTTCCCTTATTAAAACTTGATATCAATCCCCTCTTGCTTTAACACAGGGTTTAAAAACTAAACATTACACAAAAGAAAACTCTCCGTTACACCACATTAAAGTCATCCCCCCCAACAAACTTCAGACATTACCCCATTTAATATCTTCATTAGGTCATAATTCGCTAGAAAGAAAATGGTCCCTAGTATTTAAAGTAGCCAATTCCCGAGTCCCCTTTCTGTTTATTTCTATATCCCTCCGGGAAGAGTCGCCCACTGTTACCAAAAAGGGTTTTATTTCTGTACTGTGCGTTAAATTTCGCCGAAATTGCCCTTACCCTAATCCCCCCGCCTTTTTCCTTCAAGCTCCAGGAATAAAAAAAAGAAATCTGTCACAATGACAGAATGGGTCTCTTTACAACTCGAACCCCCCTTACCCTCTAAAAGTTAGGGCACCAGGAGCTCTACATTGCCCCCACCCATTAAAATTGAAAACTCTCCCACCCACCCCCGTACCTGCCCCAACTCCCTAAAAAAAAATTACGGATAAAAAGCTTTTTCCGATTTCACAATGTTCGTTTTCCCCTCATTTAAAAAACCCATCACCACAAACCCCCCCCCCCCTTTGGACCTAAAACCCCCTTACAACATAAAAACAAACTCCCTTACCCTGGCAATAATCAAGTTTTGGAAAAAAAAACCAAATCGTACCCCAATCTTTCAAAGGGTATCGTCCCCCCTTGATGACTTTGGTTTTCCCTACCATTCTCCAAAACATTCCCCCCTTGGTTTTTTTACCTCACCTATTACTAAATAACCTTTGTATTCTCACTTTCCCATTAAGCCCTTTTCCCTTCCCACCATCGTGTACTCCCCCCATCACCCTCCCGCCCCTCCCCCCTTTTTCCCCCCCCCCCCTTAGTATTTTTTTTAAAATCAGGGCCCTTTTCCCCTCGTCCCTAGCTAAAAAAGCCCACTCCCCCTGCGCACTTCGTCTAACCCCCTCTTTTACTTACCCCTGTGTCAAACCCATATATAAGAAGACCTTTCTGATCCCCTTTATCCCCTTTTCCCCGAAAGGATACCCCCACCTGCCCGTTCCACACTTTACTATTAACCATGAATTATATTATGGACCTTTGCATTAAGTAATCTTCGCTCGTAGTTCTAATCGCTGTACAAACTTCTCTCTACCAATTCCGAATTCTCCGTCTAGCTCTTGCTCATCTGACTATAGATAATCCCAAATCTTGTTCGTATCGCTCTTGGGCCGTAGGGACAGGACTGCGCAGTAGTCCTGACTCTGTGATTGCTGCGCCAGTATTCCTCAGTCACTCATCAATGGCGGAAGGTGCACGTAGGCGAGTCAACACCGTTGCCTTCAATTGTGACAGGCTCGTTCAACAATCAGATTACATATTACTGCTATGCGATCTCGGAAATATGCGATCATTAATGAAGATTCTTTATGGTGTCTCTTTGAACCGGAAATTCGAGGCTTTTTGTCAAATTCACGACAAAATAGTACTTACGAAATTGGTTGCCACATATCGGAGTGATCCAAAACTGTTATCCTGGTGTCACTGTTCGCTTCACGGACGTCTCCCGTTTTTACACCTGGATCAAGTTACGAAACGTTCCTTTAGAGGGGACGAGTGTGATTTGAGGAATGTTTTTTGCCCGCTATGGCCGTTCCTATGGAAAACAGGGTCCCCCCCCCCCCCCCCCGGTGCTGATGGTCCTCTAGTTGGTATGCTGGAGGGGTATTTCTCCCTGAAATGCCCCCTTCCACATTCCCTTCAAGCACCCTATTCCGTCGTATATGGGGAGTTTATGGAGGACTTTCGTACGCAAGTGTAGTTACATATCAGGGACCAAAGGCGTACGTGCAGGCTTTGGGGATGTATGACCATATGCGGCGGCAATGCCCTACAAGACGTGATTAAAAATACGACGGAGAGTAAGCGTTTGATGTTTCAACGGAAGCAGCGTTCAATATGTGCTGCTACACATCAACATATATTGCCTCGAAATCATGGAGTGAGGAGATAGAGGGTGGGGTTGAAGACTCGCCGATAATGTCTAACCTCCCTGGGCAGTGAGGGACGTGGGCGTGGTATCGGCGTGACTGCGGAAGATCTCGTTCATACCAGGTTGACGTGGAGCAATCTATTCAAGAAGTTCTGAATGGTTTTATTGGATGCTTCCACATCTGAGGGGCTTCACGGTGGTTTAGAGGATGTAAGTGTGTAAGGAGAAGGACGGGTGCATCCTCCGGGCATATTGCTGGAACTCAGGTTGTGTCGTGGAAGTCATAGGAACAACAGTTCTGAAGATGAGATGGATATGGCCGCAGTTCTCGTAGAGAGTGCGGTGGTCTCTGGACTCTCAGGATGTTTTGACACCAGGACACGGTCGGGGAAAACAAAGCAATGGTGCGATGTGACTCGTAGAGACAAGGGCAAATCTACATGTGTTCAGCATGTCAAGGAGAATGACACAGGGGGGGGGTGGGGTGAAGAATTGGAGATCCCCCCCCCCGGGCCCCCACAGAATGTAAGGTATCCGAGGGTAAAACCTCCAATGAAACGTCAAGTGTATTACTTTAAATATTAAATCGGGTTACGGTTTGTTGAAACAAAAAACGTAAGTTATTGGAGGTTGGTTAAAAAATTATGTACGATGTTAGTATTTTACAAGAACAACAATTATAAATTCTTTAGGTGAATTGCTGATTCCTGAATATATTTGTAACAGGGCTGTTCTAATAGACTGAAAGGTTGGTGTAGCAGGTTAGTTAACAAGGAGGTCTAGCCCGTTTTCTTGCAAACATATGAGGTTGGGGAGGGGGGGGGTTGTTAGGGTTGATGGGGTGTGGGGTGGGGTTCGGGTGGACCTTCCTGTGGGGTGTACGGACCGGCGGAAAGTGACATGCGTGTAAACAAAATGCGTTTTTTGGGACGTGTTAGGTGTACCATTTAAGTCACTGCCAAGTCGTCACGATTATTGGGGGGTGATTGGATTGATTGATCGTCGCAGGATGTCGACACCGAGAGGGGGTTTTTTTAAGGGATATTTAAGGGGACCTTTTGCGGGAGTATTAATGTTAGGATGTGGTGGGGGATGAGGTGGGTGGGGTCATAGATTTGTTCGTTAGAGGGAGTTGCTGGCAAGGTCTGCGATCGCATTATACGTTTCTAGAGGTGTCAGCGTCAGGGTGTACGTGTGCTTAAATGTAGCTTTTTCTGATCACAGAGTTGTAATGGTGGATGTTGACTGGGTAGGTTTACCGGGCGTTACAGAGGTTTCTGGAAGTTGAAATGTGGGTTAATGCACAAAGCGGTGTGAGGGAAGATTTGTGAGTGCTTGGAGAGGATGGTGGGCTTGAATGGCAGGAGGGAATTGATATAGTCGAATTGGTGGGATACTGTCGGTAAGGTTGTAAGTGAGGAATTTGTTATCAGCAAGCAAGGGAAAAGAAGACAAGAGAATTGCAGTATGGGCTCTTGAACTATCTTGAAAATCAATGCAAGCATGTTAGTACAAAGGAGTGGGGGAGTGTATCGGTGTTGAAATTGAAAATTTTAAAACGCTTAATTAGAGCCCTTTCACAATGTATTTGGTTGATGCCCGGCGCGGATAGCAAGTGAATAGATGAGGTTTATGGGGTGACATCCTTCGGCGTTTGTCTTGCGAGAGCAGGGCAGACGCCGTAAGGCGACAGAATTCCTGGATTAGTGGTTCAGGAGACATTGGGAATTTTAGTAGGGGGCAGGTCCTTCAGTCAACGGAGGTATGAATTACCTTGTAGACGCATGGTATGAATTGCAAATACAAAAATGCTGGGATTTCTAAGGGGCGCTGGCCAGAATGGGTGAATATGTACGTTGGTAATCTAGGTACATGGACAGGTGGCTTTGAATGGACCAATAAGTGAGAAAGAGATAAGGTTGGCTGTGGAGGGTATGAGTGTAGGGAAGTCGCCGGGGATTGACGGAATTCCTTGTGATTTTTACAAGGACAATTGGGATTGTATTCGCGATTTTATGGTGATATTAATTTAATGCCATGAAAGTAGTGGCATTATGGGACAGCAACAAAAAAAAAAGAACAGGGGTGGTTGTTTTAGTCCCGAAAAAAAAATCTGGGAATTATATACATAATTATAGGTGCAATTTCATTAATGTGTTGGCGACTATAAATTTTTGCGAAAATTATTAGGAAATAGGATAAAACGGGTTTTGGAGAGCGTTTGGACGGGACAATATGGTGTGCAGGACGTCTATGTGTGTGGGAACAAGGAATTATTCGCAGGTTCATTGAGGAAAGCGGGAGGGTAATAAGGGTGGAATATTAGCTTTAGATTGGCTCGCTGCATCGAATGCGTGGAGAGAGATGCATTATGGAAGGTTATGCAGTGGCAGGTTTCGGAAAGGAAATTGTTAGTTGGGCACAGGGTTTTGTACGAGCAGGTCTACGTTTAGGGTGCAGGTAAACGGTAGGTTGGAAAAGTTGTTAGGATGCATAGGGGATTACGGCAGGGTGTCCTATATCACAAAATTCTTTTAGCGTTGATCAGGACCGTTTTTTAGAAGCCGTGAGGGGATTTGTACCGACAGGATGACAAGCAAGGTTGGGTGGGGGTACAATCGACTTATAGTTACGTGGACGCCTACGGTTTTATTTCGTGGAGCCAAGGTTTTAGGAAAGTGAGCGATTGGTGGAATGTTTCGGGAAAGCAAACCGGAATGCGGTTAATAAGGAAAAATCAATGCTTATGGAGGTGGGGGATTGTTGCTGGGTGTGGTATTAGGCCAGAGGGAAGGCTGGCCTTTTGTAAATCAATTAAGGTGTGTGGGATGTGCATAGGGATAACATACGGATGCGAGGAAGGTGAATTCAAGTGAGGCTGTAGAGAGGGTTTTAGGTCGTTTAACAGGTTTGAGGGAAGGAGGCCTTGTATAAATCAGCGCGCAATTGTGGTGAATGTGATTTTGTTCGTAAAGTTGTGGGGGGGTAAAAAACCAGTTGCACAGTGGCATGTCTTTATCCGTTACATCCATATGATGAAAAGCGTATGTTAAACGCGTGTATATAGATATATTTGGGGTTCAGGTTGTGATTGGTAACGAGGGATGTGCTGGTTTCGGATTGGCCGGGGTGGCCTGGGGGCAATGAATTGCATAATAGGATGTTAGGTATGCTATGTCAAGCTTAGCTACTTGAGAGAGGGTAGAATGGGCCGGCACGGGTTTGACCTAGGATAAGAAGGGACCTTGGTACGTTGGTGACCGGAAACGGATGGAAAGAGATGTGAGGACATGTTGTGGATGTTAATTTATGTTAAAGGATCCACGCAAGATCAGATCGGCAAATTGGGCCACTGGTAGAGGGGCAGGGAGGTAGTGGCTAAGGTGGAGGGGATATATCCAATGTATCATGGAAGGACATATGGGGTCGTTTTAAATGCATTACGGTTACGAGCAAGGTCAGGGGAGATTATGTTTAAATTTTTACATAATATACTGCCGTCCGGGGAAGTTTTAGCGAATAGGCGCGGGCAGGAGGGGGGGAGTGTGTGTGTGTGGAGATCCGACTAGGTCTTTTCATGCAGTTTATTTCTGTAAGAGATGGAACATTGTAAGGTTGAGGTTTGTCCAAGGTGGGTGGGGTGGGTTTAGTGTCTTAAGGCTTTAAGTTTTTGATGTGGGGGGGTCGAAAACCACGGTACAGATGCAATCGGATATTTAGTGTCGGATTTTGTATATTATCGTCAGGGTATACAGGCCATTTATCTGTGAGGGAGTGAATCCGAGACACTGGTGTAGCGCTATTTTTATGGTACACAACAGAGAAATAAAGACATTACGGAACACAGTGGTTTTCTTATTTTCAAAGGATATTGCGATTCAAGGGAGTCAGGGATTTATGGAGTTAATACCTTAAAGGGTACACGAGGCTGGCTTTTGAATATGTGTGAGTTGAAGGTGGCTACGATTGGTTTGGGTGTGGTTTAATGTATAAATGGATAGGTATGATCGTTGTTAGGATGAAGGTTTTATTCAAACAAATATATTTTTATTGCTTGGAAAACTTTATTTTTTTTTCTTAAATTGAGTGAAGCAAACTAATGAACTGCATGACAGGTGTTATGTACAATGCACTTGAGCAACTTATACAATAGTTTTTCATTTTATATTTTCCTTGTAGTCAGCCATGTGGAGATAACTGGTAACGTTCTGCTTGGGGTCTCCCTGGGATATATGTTTTGGAATTTGACCAGATATGAGGGTTAACAATTTTGTATTATGTGTACATAATCTCTCATGTGTGTGTGTATAATGTGATAAGATGTGGTGTGTGTATGTTGCATAATGTTACTGTTGCAATTCCAGAATTATCTCAGGCTATTAGTGAACCCTTTGTGTAATGTACTGGGAATATTTTGTATCTTAATCCCCCCCTTGCAGTAATCAAGTAAATTGGGACTACCAGTTTCATTACATATCGTTCGTTTTTGGATATTTTGTTATATATGCACTTGTTTATTTATTATGTCTTTCAAAGGTTTATTGACATAAAATCAAACACTAAGGCATAATTAGATGATGGAATAGTTTCTCTTTGTTTATAATGTATATAAGAGGGTTTTAATAAGTAACGAAGATTTGTATATTCTTGTGTTACTTAGGATAGGTACATAATGAATAGGGGATGACGCGATATTTATACGTTCTAGGGTATATTATTGACATTGTAATTATTCTTACTATGATGTAATGTAGGTAATCCTATGATTATTTAACGTATTGTTATTTTTTATAAAAAAAAAAATGTTTAAGGCTTTAATTTTTGTTATAATGTTATACGTATTGTGTATGCTTTTATATGATATTTCATCATGTATGGTTTAGGGAAATTCTAGTTGGCTTGTTGTAAATATGGATAAGTTGCTGCAGCTACTTATAAGGTGTATTATGTTCATGTATTTGTTTTGTATTTACTGTTTATGAAGGAGGATATTTTATATATATTAATATGTGTTATATGTCGTTTTAACGTAAAATAAATAAAAATACGAGATAAATACAAAAAAAAAAAAATCCACAATTTTCAGATGTTCAGAGTCACATCCACATCCTACACTCCACCATACCATTTCTACCCCCACCCCAATCTCCTATCTCTAATAATTTCGATTTAGCTCTGTTGACACGCATGCCTGACGACTCTCCAAAAAACTCATTACTCTCTCCACCTTCGCAACCTTCGACATCCATTGATCAGTATTGTTGTGTCATCTACATAACCAGACTACCTCTGCACCCCTTACCCTCACTCCTGTAACGTTGTGCTTCTCAACCATTCCATAAAAGGGTGTTGCATACATGCAACAGAATTTGAGACTTAGGACTTTCCCTGTTCTAACCTTTCTCCATTTTCACACGCTACCCAAGCCTACCATTAATTTGCACCTGAATCGTAGCTTCTGCATTACAAGGTTTCACTCATTTTACTATTCCCTCCACAAAACCATAGCTTAAAGTGTCAACCATGTACTCTCTATTCACACAGTCCATAAGATTTCCCAATCAATGACCAAAATTCCACCACCTTACAAAACCTGCAAAAATTCCCTATACGACTATGTCCATCCTCAGACTACGACCCGGAATTCCAACTGACCCTTGTGCACCATACCACCTATTTCCTTCTTCATCCTGTTCCCGAGAATCTTCGCAAAAATCTTATAATCCGTACACATTAAAGATATGGCCCTGTACGTACTCAGTGTTTTTCCCTCGCTTTTTTTCTTTACAAGCACGACCACACCCGTCCTCTGTGACGTCCCCAATTTCCCTTCCTTCAGCATACATTCAATACCTGAACCAAACAAACATTTATGGTTTCCCAATGCACTCTGTAAAAATCATTGGAAAGCCCATAAATTCCCGGTGCTTTCCCCTTACTTAAATTGAACACTGCCTCTTTCACTTCTTCCATACTTATTATTCCCTCCAATCCCCCTCTGTCCTCCCCACCTTTCCCCAAGACCTTCACCCCTCCTCTTTTTTTATTAACTAACCCCACGTTACCCTTTTCCCATTTCCTTTTAAACCAATAGTCCGCATAATTACTTATCCCTCAGTTGTCACCAACATTTGCCCCTTAGTATAACCTTCCAAATCGTCACTAACCTCTAACAGTATTATAGTGGACTCCTGTTGTCTAATGCGAAAACTTCTTAACACACTACCCGACGGTTTATCTCCCATAGCACGGCATCCATACCTGCCCTTACCCTTAATTCATTATGTATGTCCCTTAGTCTCCCTCTTAGCCCTGATTTTCTTCAAAAGACTTCCCCTCATCTCTAGCGTAACACTCATTGAGCTGCTGTTCCAAAAAATTCTGTAAACCGTACCTCCACCTCGCCTCCTCCTTCCTTTATATTTATAAACCCCCCGATACCAGGTTTAGCCTATTTTCCCACCAATCCAAAATACTCCCTACCCCATCCCTTGCCCTCCACAATTGTCTCCACCAGTCTCTAAACTCTGTGTTCACCACCTCACTCCTTACCAACCTCGCATTTAACTTCCAAAAACTTGAATATACCTTTACCACTCCCTCCCAATCCAGTTCTACCAAAACTGCCCTATGATCCGAAAACCCTACGTCCACTGTTTTTAACCCCTCCTACCCTAACTGCTCCGTTATATAAATCCTATCTAACCTCGCTGAATAATTTCTCCTAACAAAGTGTAATCCACTCTCCAAGCCCCACTCCCCTCCACGTCCCTCACCCCCGCATCCTGTAACACACATTGCGTAACGACCGTAACACACAACCCGCCCCCCCTTTGGGTCCACGTCCCCCCCCCCTTATAACACAGTTCCAGTCCCCACCAATTACAGTTACTAGAGGTAAACCCCTTAAAAAATACACTAAAACGTCTCTCACAAAATCCTCTTTTACTTTGATTATATTCTCCGCTGGCATATAAACTCCAATGAAACATACTCGAGATGCTCCCCATCACCATCCACCCTCACTACCCTCCCCCCCTTCTTCCCACTTTATAATACGTAAGGGACTATTTTCCTTCACAGCCACTGCCACTCCCCTTTTTAACCTAACAGACCCACTTACATACAAATTATAAAACCCCTTTTAATTTCCAAAGCACAGCCTATCTTATAATTATGTTCTTGTATTAAAGCATACATCCACATTATATCTCCTCAAAAACATTCCATCCATACTCCTTTCACTTCATTCTTCAATCCATTTACATTACAGTTACTATCATGAATTATTTTAAAAGTGGTGGTTTACCCTTTCTTCTTGGCACACACCCTCCTATACCGTCCTGCTGTATGGGATCTTTCTTGACAGCTTGCTTATTCACCCCCCCTATCCCTTCATTATCCCTAGAACCATTAAACCCTACATTACCCTTCCTCTTTCCCCTTATGAACATACATCCTTTCTCCAAGATTTTACTCCTGTTCTTTGTCCTGGAGTAAGAACATCGTCCATCTCAGACGTTCCTGCAGATCTCTTACGAGAACTCCCCTCCCCACTCACCTCGTCACCTGTCTTTTCCGCCCTATGGACCTCTGCCACAACGTTGTGCACATTAACATTAGTGCACACAGTATTCCTAACCTCCTGATCTTGCTGCACTGTCGCCTGCACCAGGTTACACCCTTCATCCACCTGTCCTCAACGTCATGCAAAAAGGAACAAAAGTACTTCCTCCAGCAAGCCATCCTGTTGGCCCGTACCTCCTCATCAGACGTCGATGTCGTCTGTCCCTTATCACCTGTTAGTGTTACACTTTCCTCCATAGTCGCCTCAGCTCTATCCACTTCGTCACTCCATCGGCAAGGAATCTTGTTTGGCCTTACTCCTTCCTCCAACACCCCAGAGCATTCCTCTGATGTAAGCTCACTGGTACCTGTTCCCTCCGTCCAGCTTTTTTATAGCATTGGGCCGCCATATGTTCAAAAGAACCACATAATCTACAAGTCTTCCGCTGCCTGAGTAGTACACATAGCCCTGCGTTGGGAAGACCTCCATAAATACGTATGATGGAATTGGCTGCCTCAACGTCATTTCAGCGTAAATGATCCTTCAGGTAGCCCCTCATAAGGTTCATTTTGCCACACCCCATCACTGCTGAGTGGATTTTCCCATAGCTGCTAAACACCGCCATCACATCATGCTCCGTCACCTCAAAAGGCACGTTTCGTACTTTCACCCACGTCACATAGCTGGACACATCATGTAAGCAGACTTCCACCATAGTGTTCACTGCCAGCCTCTTCTCTTGATATTTGTTGACTATGCTTGCGTAGAATCCTGCGTCTTTAAACTTGATGAAAATTCTCGACACACCATTTACTGCTACTCCATATAATTCTTCGGTCGGTATTCCATATACCTCACTGATGATGGCAGGCAGTAACACGTGCATGGTTGTTCCTGTAAGCGTGCCACGCACCAATTCCACACAAACAGTGCTCACCCGGTGTCCAATGCGACCTGCCATGTTGTATGCACAAAACAGGAAAACTGCGCAGTAAACCAGTTGTATCAGGAGCTACTGCGCAGCCTGTCCGCACGGCACAATAGCGATGCGAACAATCAATTTATCAAGGCTTTAGGGGTAATTAAGAGCCTGCTCAGCGCGAACGAAAAATTTTCTCGGAAAATTCACAAATTGAGTTAATCTTATAGAAAAAATAGCTTAACTATCTGGCAACACAATGGTACCAGAATCATTGTTCTACGACATTACTACAATTCAATTCAATTCAAAGTTTATTCTCTATAAGTATTACAATGCTGAGTTTACAGAATTTGGTTATTGTGTGGTTTACATGTAGTAAAATAATGATTACAAAGTGTACCACTAGAACACCTAGCATGGCTAGGCATTACAGAGTGTACCACTAGAACACCTAGCATGGCTAGGCATTACAGAGTGTACCACTAGAACACCTAGCATGGCTAGGCATTACAGAGTGTACCACTAGAACACCTAGCATGGCTAGGCATTACAGTGTACCACTAGAACACCTAGCATGGCTAGGCATTACAGAGTGTACCACTAGAACACCTAGCATGGCTAGGCATTACAGAGTGTACCATTAGAACACCTAGCATGGCTAGGCATTTCGGGCAGACATATTAAATCTTAAGTTTAAAATGTTACAGAATTATGAGATAATTTCTAAATAAATAAATAAATAAATAAATAAAATTATGGCTAAGTGACTAAATACTAGTTGTGAGTTTAGCAATGTGAATGCTTTTGTTTTGGCACAGTACATAGTTTCAGTATTGGAGTATCACAGGACAACTTATGACTAGTTAAGATTCATTATTTTGAGATTGAGATTGATATTTCTGTTTATGGTCAAATGGGTGAGTGAAAGTGTGAACCACCAGGTGGTATTTGTATTATTAGTTGACAGGGTGTATCAGGGAGATAAGATGTTTTCTGATGGTAGTTTTGAAGGTGATGAATGTGTCTGCAGTTTTGGAATTTTCAGGTAGGGTCATTAAAAACACCTAGGGTGACGTCACCACCCGCGGCAGGTGTGCTCACCTGTCCTCAATTTTCATTTTTTTTTTCGTTTTTTTTTCGTGTGTTTATTGTATTATTCTTTCTAAGATAATAATTGACGATTTGGAATCAAAATACAGTGGGGTGGGACTTATACGTAGAGTTCCAGCCAACCAGGAACCTTCTGGCACCATTTTGCTGACGTCATGGAAAATTCCAGTCTATGGGTGGCCGGGGAATATGCTTCAATATAACGCTATTATAACTTCTACGGCTTATTTATCTATCACAATTGATCTAATATGACATAATAAACAATATAAATAACAAAGAAATATGGTAAATACTCCAGAATGAATAATATATGGCATATTTCTTCCAGCGCTACCTCTGGAATATAATATTTCCATAGTCAGGGACGAGCTTCCATTCTTCTTCATTCACCTCCAGGGTTCTTATATTAAAGAAAACGAACATGGGTAACTATGATATACACTTGTAATGCAGAATAAACCTGAGAAAAATGCTATTTTCTCGAAAAAAAAAATAATCGGTGGTCCGGCTGTTACTCGGATTATCTCGGAAGTAAGTTATTCACATATATAAGCCAGTGTTTTCGTTAATAATAGCAGGAATGCAATGAAATTCACAGAGAACATAAAGGAAAGATTGTTTTACAAACAAACAGCTGCCTTTTTGAGATATCATAATTTGTTTTTTATTTTTGTGAGGGCAAAAGTCAGATATTTGGTTGAATGTCAAAACCATTCAAACTTTATTTTTTTTAAGAATGAAGAAAGGATAAATTACAGTTCTGGCAATCGTGATAAATAGCCTAACATTGTTTTATACGTAGATAATGCCAAAACAGCTTCTCCAAGTCCCATTACAAAAATACAGTTCAATATGTATGATCATTAGTAAATAATTTTTTTCTTAGTTGTTTTTTTTGAGCTATCTTATTGAAACTTGGTCACATTACTATTACCTGGAGACCTGGAGAGAGTTCCGGGGGTCAACGCCCCCGCGGCCCGGTCTGAGACCAGGCCTCCTGGTGGATCAGAGCCTGATCAACCAGGCTGTTGCTGCTGGCTGCACGCAAACCAACATAACGAGCCACAGCCGGCTGATCCGGAACTGACTTTAGGTGCTTGTCCAGTGCCAGCTTGAAGACTGCCAGGGTCTGTTGGTAATCCCCCTTATGTGTGCTGGGAGGCAGTTGAACAGTCTCGGGCCCTGACACTTATTGTATGGTCTCTTAACGTGCAGTGACACCCCTGCTTTTCATTGGGGGGATGGTGCATCGTCTGCCAAGTCTTTTGCTTTCGTAGTGGGTGATTTTCGTGTGCAAGTTCGGTACTAGTCCCTCTAGGATTTTCCAGGTGTATATAATCATGTATCTCTCCCTCCTGCATTCCAGGGAATACAGGTTTAGGAACCTCAAGCGCTCCCAATAATTGAGGTGTTTTATCTCCGTTATGCGCGCCGTGAAAGTTCTTTGTACATTTTCTAGGTCGGCAATTTCACCTGCCTTGAAAGGTGCTGTTAGTGTGCAGCAATATTCCAGCCTAGATAGAACAAGTGACCTGAAGAGTGTCATCATGGGCTTGGCCTCCCTAGTTTTGAAGGTTCTCATTATCCATCCTGTCATTTTTCTAGCAGATGCGATTGATACAATGTTATGGTCCTTGAAGGTGAGATCCTCCGACATGATCACTCCCAGGTCTTTGACCCTTGGTGTTTCGCTCTATTTTGTGGCCAGAATTTGTTTTGTACTCTGATGAAGATTTAATTTCCTCATGTTTACCATATCTGAGTAATTGAAATTTCTCATCGTTGAACTTCATATTGTTTTCTGCAGCCCACTGAAAGATTGGTTGATGGGCTGCTGAGCTTTGCAGTGTCTGCAATGGAAGACACTGTCATGCAATGGAAGACACTGTCACTGAAATGTGCTTCTTTACGTACAAAAAAAAATTAAAGAAATCGAACGAAAAATAAATTAGTTCAGGTGCGAACGTAGGATATTCCCCTTTAGAAGTGAGTCTAAAGAAATGTCTTTAGGGACACCCCCAGGGAGGAGTTCTTTGTCCCATGCTATTTAATATTCTGATTAATGCTCTCCTAAATGCTCTACCTGCCTCACCTAAACATATAGCTATAAGCTATGCTGATGACATCATGATCCATACAACAGGGCATAAGAAGATGAAAACTATTCTTAATGAAGTTCAAGCAATTTGTAATCGACTAGACCTGATAATATCTTCCTCTAAATCAAATATATTAACAAGCAAACGACATTCCCCACCCATCTATTTGCAGGGTGAAATCATTAGCTACGTTAAAATCTACAGATATCTTGGTGTAGATGTACTCTTTAACAAATCCACTATACCACAAATAAATAAGAAATACAAAGCTAGACTAAATGCTATCAAAGCTGTTGCTGGCTACAACCCCAACTATGGTGCTAATGTGAGAATCGTGAGAATGATGTACTTATCCTAAGTTAGGTCCTTAATTGATTATGCTGCTCCCATGTTGATATTAGCAAGGGAAAGTTCTCTCGGAACATTGGAGTTAATGCAGAATGAAGCTCTCAGAATTATTCTTGGGTGTCCCAAATCTACAAAGGTTCTTAATATGAGGGAAAGAGCTTGGTATTTCTTTGTATCAGTGATAGGATTGTTGGATTAACACTGTACTCGGTATTAGAATGTTGAGAAATGAACCAGACTCTGTACAATGAATTTACAAGTTTTCTAGAGGTTTAAAACCCCCAACAGATCTAAATGGATTGTAAAAAATTTGCAATTGCATTAAGTTTAAAACCCTGCATGAACATTTTTCATGTAGAAAAACAAGAGTTTAAACCCCTCCAGGGAAAGATGTTTTCTTTAAATTTCCATACCTGCAATTTCCCCCCCAAAAAGTTATTGAAAGTAACCCCTTTCCCTTAAATCACTTGTTAAAGCAACGGCTCAAAAGGGAAATTTCTCACTAGTGGTAGAAAAATAAGTTATCAAAAGTTATATACACTGAGGGAAATCTAAAAGGGTCTTCGGGCGGGGCCCATCGCTTTGGGTTGCCACCCCCCTTTTTTAAAAACGATAAAAAAAATTTGTTGAGTTAGGATAAGAATTAACAATGGGCGTTAACTGCAAAGGGATTTTTTGGGAAACCCAAATGGCGCAAAAGCTAACCTTGAAAACCGATTTTTTGTTCTATCATCTTTTTACTGATTCAAAGTCACATTGAAGGCTCTTAAATATATATGGCCAACAACATGCTCATTGGAAAAAAGGGCCGGTAAAGATACTAAAAATCAGGGAAAAAGAATTAATTTACAGTTGCTATGGATCCAATCACACATTGGTTATCCTTCATGAAAATTTAAATTAATATGAAAAAAAATGCCACTAAAAATAACATATAAACTTTTTTACTACTCTAGAATGAATAAAACGGCCTTTAATTTGGAAAGTAACTGCCTTTATTACACAGCAACAAAAAGCCAGCACTTTTCCCAAAACAATCCCAAAAAGTTATCAGTACTTAATACAACCGGGTCTTAAGAAAAACAATTGATGACCTCCGGGGCACTCCTTGAATCACAAAAAGACCCCCTTTCCCTGCTTTAATTTTTTATTGGGACCGGGCCTTTAAGCAGGGACACAATAGATTTTCCCCCTCTCCCAGGTTTAAAACAGCAATCCACAACTGCAGCCCAAAACCCAAATTTGGGGGGGAAATTGAAATCTATTACCCCAACCAGTTACTTGTTTTGCCCCACTTGTTTTTAGTGTGAATATGGGGAATACATTTTTGCTAATTTTATGTAAAAAACCCTTAAGACCCCCAAAAGGCAATCAGTCCCCTTTTAAAGGGAAACCCCTACAAAAAAATTCCCAAAATTTATAAAAAATTTAAAAAGTCATAATAAAAAAACGGGAAAAATGAATAAGCAAAAACCTTTTTTTAGCTGGAGACTTAAAAATAAAACCAAAGGTTACTGGATGATCGGGCCTGAAAAACTGTTTTCATCAACAATATGAAAAAACCCACATTTTCATCCCAAAACAATAACAAAAACCAACCAGGCCACTGAGCAAGTGCAACCATAATAGCCCAATTTATGGCCCAAATTTTATACTACCCCCCTTAAACGGGGTTTAATCACGATGCCCTACAGCCCATCCCCTCCCTTCCCCTGACAAACATTAGTAAACCACCATTAAAACAACAAAGCCTCATTTAGACTCCAGGGACGGGGCCCTCAAAAAGGGAAAGTTCACAGCTGACCTAGAGATTGTTGCGGCCCTACAAAAATCCCCAAACCCCCAAAGGTATTTTTTGACGGACAACATTTTTCTTTTAAAAAATTACTTAGACTATACAAAAAAAATTGTTTATAAAAACGAAAAAGATCACAAACAAAACGGCTTTTTTGCCCCTGGCTAAGGGAGTTTCCCTTCTAAAACCCCCTTTCAAAAAACACAAATGAAAAGAATATAGGGCAGGGCTTAATAAAAAAGATATTTTAAAAACCCATTCATCAATTTCACCAAATTTAAAAAAGAAAGCCAAAAAAATACTACTCCGTAGATTTCCCCCCCCAGACACTTTAGGGATATAAAAAAAACCGGGAAAACACTCTCTCAGATTCTAGGGCCCCAAAATAAAAAAAAACAAGAAAATTGTCCTAAATTAAAATAATGAAAAAACCCTACATCCCCTGGGAAAAAGCTTAAAAGATAAACGATTCTTCCCCAACCCTGGATCTAAACTCGCCCAAAAAAATCCCCCATCCCAAAGCCCATTTCGGGGACTACCAGAGGGAATTTCCCAAATTCCTTTTTTGCACCAACTGAGCCCCCGGAAGGGCCCGAGATTTAAAGTCACTTAAAAAACAAATCAGGGAAATCTGTCTAATGTCCCACCTTATGTACAAGCGAGCGGCCCTTTCATTTCGCATTTTTTTCATTATTTTTAAAAGTCCTAGAAATAGCACCCTTTTTGAAACTCTCAAGATGGGGAAGGGTTCCCAAAAAAATAAAGGTGGTGACCCCACAGACTTTTTAAAAAACATAGGCCCAAAATCCAAAATTACCATTGCTTTTCCAAAAACTTTTAGAAAAAATGTTTCCAGGAGATATATTCATTTATAACCCAAAAAAAAATATCAACCCCGCCAATTTTGGGTTCAGGAAAAAAAAAAAGCACTAATGATGCCCAACTTTAAAAAAGGTAGATCTGCTTTACCAGCATTGGAGAATTTTTTTTTTGACCTAAGAAAAGTTTTTGACCCAGGGGAACCCCGACATTTTTACCCAAAAAACTTTACCATTATGGTACAAAAAGGGGCCAAAGGGGTTGTTATTTCAAATTTACCTTACTAATAGGTATCAGTTGTCAACCCTTTAAAGACAAGCATCAACAAAACGGCCACCCTTTATATGGAGTTCCGCGGGGAAATGTCCCGGTCCCCCTTTCTTCCTCATTTCATCATTTATCTTCCAAACGTTTTCCCAAACCTGAAAAACCCCTTTTCTTTGCTACGACACGACTTATTTTTTTATCTCTCACCTAATCTTGCCCCCCTAACCCCCAAAAGTTAACGGGGGAGTGATTTAAAAAATCGGGCTTGGAAAGACAGCCATATAAACTTACGCTTAACCCCTGACAAAAACTATTATTATGTTTTTTTGCAGAGAGGGATGCACAAATTAACATTAAAATCGGGCAAACTCTAAAATTCCAGGGCATAAGAGGGCAAAAATTTCCAGGGGTATACCCCTTTACAACAACCTGAATTTCAGCACCCCTATTTCCCAAAACATAAAACCCAAAAAAATATCCAAAACGGTTGGGTTTTCCCCTCCAAAAATAGTACTAGTGCCGCCAAAAAGCCCTTCTCCACTATACCACTCACTTATTTATCCCTACCCCACCTAGGTATTTGTGCTGGGGGATCAAAATGCAGCAAACCCCCTAAAGCCAATTTAAAAACCCCAAAAAAAAAAGCTGCAGTAAGAATAATCATAAATCCCCTCCCGGCAAAAACCCCCCCCCCACTTTTCATTGATCTAAAATTACCCCCTGTTCAGTACATCCACACTTACTACGTGCAATCTATATTACGGGACCTTAAACTCCAATATCACCTTGGCCCTAAAATGCTTTCTTGATAGTTGTGACAGAATCCACAGGCAAAAACACCAGACACAAACATCTCTATGAATTCCCCATGTCCGACTAAACCTTTACAAAAATTCAATGATTGTCAAAGGCCCTAAAATTGGAACACCCTACCTGAGAACTCTAAAACTGCAGAACATTCATCACCTTCAAAAATTACCATTAGAAAACATCTTATCTCCCTGATACACCCCGTCAACTTAACTACACGAATACCACCTGGTGGTTCACCTTACTCTCACTCACCCATTTGACCACAAACAGAAATATTAATCTCAATCTTAAAATAATGAATCTATGATACTCCAATACTGAAACTATGTACTGTGCCAAAACAAAAGCATTCACATTGCTAAACTCACAAACTAGATTTAGTCACTTAGCCATAAACCAACTTACCTAAAATTGTAATTTTTTATCTGGATCGGGAGAGGTTCCGGGGGTCAACCCCCCCGCGGCCCGGTTGTGACCGGGCCTCCTTAGGCAGTGCCCCAGGATGCGCCCACCAGTCCCCTAACAAGGTACCCTTTTTTACTGAGGGGGACATAGAAACGGGTGGAAAGAAACACGCCCAATTTTCTACTCTGGGGGGAATCAAAACCCAGGCCTCCCCCGTTAAGCGAGGCTTTAAACCACCAGGCCACAGACCGAAATGCCAGCTATGCTGGGCTTCAAAGTGGTAACTCTGTAATATTTTTTTAACTACATGTAAACCCACAAAAACCCAAAATTCGAAAAATTAAACATTAAAATCTTCAAGGAAAAACTTTAAATTTGAATTTAAACTTTGAACAATCAAAAAAAAACTCACCCCTTCCCAAAAACTTCTCAAGTGGCAAGGGTAACCATTTTAAAAAGGGTTTGACCCTAGTTTAAAACTATAGGCAATATCAAATTACATGATTGCTCCTGCCACGGTAGATGCGGTTTTTGTCTCCCCCTTCTGTTTTTTTGGGGCGAGCCCCTTGTCATTACCTGGCTGCAGGGGGTGTGGGGTGCTTCACGCCTTGTTAACAAATGGTGAAACGTAGTGTCAAGATGGCGGTGAGACGCAGGATAAATACTGTAGGCATTGAGTATTTCAAGGAACGAAAAACCCCCCTAGTTGCAAACTTTCCCAAAGATCATCCGGGAGACATATGGCGTACAAGATAGTGACTTGTATGGTGTTGCTTTAAAGGGAAGCAAAAAAAAATATTCGTCAAATGTACGCTCGGTTTATGAATCATTAGTAAACGGGTTTCAGGCGAAGTCTTAGCGTCACACCAGCTGTCGTGTAAAAATGTGATGTTTCACGGCTTTAAGGGGATCAAGTTACGCAAGGGCCCCTTTGAGGGACAGGCGGATATAAGGAAATTTTTTGAGAATATGGGCGGGCATTAGTAAACATGGTATGTGGGGGCAGGGGTGCCTTGTGGTTATCCGAGGGTTCTTTCAACCTCAAAATGACGTTAGGCACCATACCGTCATATGTTATTAAGATTTCGGGGAGCAGGTAATGGAAAAGTACCCAGGACAACGCGTACATCCCGCCTATTGGTGGGTATGATCATAAGCGGCGACCTTGAAACAAAACGTGTGCCGGGACCTGGGGGTGGATGTCGCACCCCCCTGTTTAAAAGGGTGGCGGGTGAAAAACAAACATGGGGAGGGGGGCGTGGTGTTTTGTGGAGCGAGTAGTGGATGGGCACACGGAGGCGGTAAATTTGGGAGCCCCCTTCCCCCAGCGCCTGATAGGTATCGTCTCCTGTGGATAGGGGACGAAATTTACAGGAAAGGTTCTCGAGATTGAGAAGAATGGGGAGGTTTAAAGATTGTCACCACCAGAGGGGGAAAACTTTTACTTCTAGGCGTTTTGTCTCGGGAGCAGTCGTTTCCAAAAGTCAGAGACATAAAATTTTTTGGGGAGTAGGGGGTTTTGGGAGATTTCGTTGAATCTTTAAACATTTAGGTAAGGTAGGGTTCATCGAGAGGCAACATTGATCAAGATTTTTAACATGACGGTCACGGGGAAAAGAGGGCGGCTACGCAATCTGATGACTCCTTGCCTGCACAAGGCCTGGTAAAAACTGGGGAAAGTGTAAAGGGTAGTGGTGTAGGTGGTGGAGCCATGATGGGAGGCACGGGAAAAGGGGGGAGGGAAAGAGAGCCTCTGAAGGTGTCAAACTTAAATTAAGCTCGGGATTTGAAAAGGTGTGAGAGGAGAAAAGGGTGGAAATTTTTAATAGGCTTAGGTGTATGTCTGTAAATGTTAATGGTTTTGAGGTATGAAGAGAGTTTGGTTTCGTAATTTCCTGAACAAATCAGAGTGGAGTTGTGTTCCTGGGGGCAAAATTTTTAAAAAGGGGGAGGGTGTTGGGGTGCGGGTTTTTCGAGTATTTCCCCTGCCATTCCCCGTCAAAAAGGTGGTGTGCGAATTATAATAAATGAACAACCCGTTTGTTTTGCAGAGAACGGGGGAGGAGGGGGGGGGGGGTGTTGCGTGGATGGGTGGTGGAGGGGTAAGCGTTTCTTTTGTGGTGTGTAAAGCACCGCAAAAAAATATCAAAGGTAAAAAAAGATTTTGTGTGTGAGGTCTTGTGTTTTTCTTAAAGTGCATGCCGGGGTAGCAATTGTTGGTGGGGTTTGGGGAATAGTGTAATCGGGGTGGTGATGTGGACCCAAAAGGGGCTGATTATGTCTGGGGCTTTTGGGTTTATTAAGGGATTTGGGTTACGGATCCCTTGGGGGGGGGGGGTGTGGAGACTGAATTACTTTGTTAGGGGGGATATCTGCGAGATAGTAGAGGAAACCTTTTCAGGGGGGGTTTGTGAAATCTTCATACTGTGGAGGCTAAATGTCAGATCATGGGCAGTGGGGGTGGAGGTTGGGTGGGGGACACTCGCGGACATTATGGAAGTTTTGGAAATTAAAATAAGTGTATTAGGGAAAGGAGGGGTTGGGGGGGTTTTCATCCTATGGAGGGGCTTAGTGGGGAAAAAAAGACAGGAGTGGATGACTTTGTGACTGGGGGGGTTGGTTGAAAGGAAGGTTTAAAAAATTTTTATGTGAAAAAGGGAAAAACGTATTAAAAATTTTAAAAATTTGGGATGGTAACTATTTAGAGGATAGGAAAGGGGTTCTATGGGGGGGGGGTGGGTGGGAAAATTTTCCCTAGTGAAATAGCTGAATAGAGGGGGGGGGTTTGGGGGGTGTTAAAAAGAATTTTCAAGCTGTAAGGGTGCAGGCAGGGGTGGAAGGGTGCTTTGGGGCGACAACCCGTCAGCGTGTTTTTTGGCAGCATAAAAAAGAAAAGGCAGGCAGTGACAGCTATCCCATGTTTAGGGGTAACGGAGATTTTTTGGGAATTATGAGCAGGGGGAGATACAACCACAAAGGGGGATGTTGCGTATGTGGGGGTTGGTCGAAAAAAAAAAGGGAACGTGGGGGGGTGGGTGAGTGGCGTTGGAAAGGTTTACAATGTAGTGTAATTTAGGAAATAGTGAAAAAAGGGTTTGGTGGGGGTTTCCGGGAAAAAAGGTGCGTTAAGGGGAATGGGAAGGGGAAAGCGCCGAGTATTTCGGTTCCCAAAATTTTTTTAAAAATTTTTAATAAGGGGTTTATTTGGTTTTTAATCGTTGAAAAAAAGGGAATTGGGGGAGAAACATAACGCGTTTTAGGGTTTTTGGGCCTGAAAGGGCAAGGGGGCCCCCCCCCCCGGGGGTACCGAGCCATATCACGTGTGGAACGGGGTTCAAAAATTTTTTTAAATTTAAAAATTTTTGGGGAAAGGGGTTTTCAAAATCTCGTTTGGGGTTTCCGGGAAAGGGCGTGATGAAGGACATGGATGAAAATTTTGGGGGAAAAAGGGGGGGGGTGAAGGGGGGGGGTTGGTCTAGTTTGGGGGACATAGAAATAAAGGGGGTTTGGGGGTTTTCTTAGGAAAAGGGTTTTGGGGAGGAAATAGTAGATGGGAAAAAAACTATACAAGGGGGGGAAAAAGGGAAAAAATTTTGGGGTTGGGGGGGATTTGCAATGGGGAGAAGCCTTAACAGGGGGAAAAAAAGGGGGGGGGGGCCGGGCCCTTTTATAAAAAGGGGCCGTTTTTTCCCGGGGGGTTAGGGTGGGGGCCCCCGGGTTAATTGGGAATGGAGAAATTTTTGGGCATTCGGAGGGGGGGGGGGGGCGGGTTTTTTAATTAGGAAACCGGGTTTGAGGAAAAAAGGCCGTAAGGTGGGGGGGGGGGTTTTTTGGGGGGGGGGGGGGGGAAATTTTTAAAAGGGGGGGGTTTTTTTGTTTTTGGGTTTTTTTTGGTGGAGGGGGGGGTGGAGGTTAGTGGGAAAGGAAAGGGGGGGTTGTTTTAGAAAGATTTAAATTTAAAGGGGATGAAAAATTTTTTTTTTTTTGAAGATTTGGGGGGGGGGAAAAAACGGGAAAAAAAACGGGGAATTTTAAAGGGGGTTACAAATTTTTGGGGGGCGTTGGTTGGTTGGAGGGGGGGGGTTGGGAAAAAGGGGGGGTTGGGGGGGGGTTTGAGGGGGGCGGGTTTTTTTGGGGGGGTTTTGTTTGGGGGGGGGTTTCACACCAGGGGTGTGGGTTTGGGGGGGTGGGGCAAAAAAGGAGGGGAAAGGGTTTTAAAAATAAAAAGGTTTATAGTTTTTAAAAAAAACATTAAGTTAGGGGTTTTTCCCCTTTTTCATGGAAAAAATTTGGTTTTTTTTTAAAAAGAAAAACCCCGGGAAGGGATTTTTTTTTGGGGCTTGTTGGGGAGAAACAAACAGAAAGGGTTTTTAAATGGGGGGGTATTTAGGGGATGAGCCGGATGATTTTTTTTGGAAGGGGGAGGAAGGGGAAAAAAAATTGGAAAAAAGGGGGGGGGGTGCGGTTTGCGGCTTTTAATCAAACGGGTGGGAAAGGGGTGGGTTTTTAAAAAAGGGGAAAGGAAATTAAAATGGGGGGGGGGGGGAAAAATTAGGGGGGAAGAAAATTTTCGGTAATTTCTTTTTGGTCGGGTTTTTTGGGGGGGGGGATCACTTTTTGGGGGGGAAAATTAACGTTGGGTTCCAAATTGTGTTGTTTTGGGAAAGGGGTTTTCATGGTTGGGGGGGTGGGGGGACAACGGGGGGCCCCCCGGGGGGGGGGGAAAATGTTGTGAAAGGGGTTGGAAAGGTTTTTGGTTTTTAAAATTTTGGGCCCCGGTTTGGGTGAGTCAAATTTTTTTTGAAACCCTTTTTTTGGGGTAATAAGGTTTTTTTAATTTTTTTTTGTATCATCATAAAGTTTTTAATAATTATTTGGAAGAGTTTTGTTTTAGTTTGTTAAAACTGTGAGTTTTGGGGAGAAAACTTTCTGTTTTTTTTTTTCAAAGGGCAAATTTTGGGGGGGGGTGGTTAAATCCCCCCTTAAGGAGGGCGGGGGCCAATTTCCCGGGGGTGGGTTGCGGGTTTTTTTTTTTAACCGGTTGTTCCTGCGCAAATAGGTACCGGGGTTTTCGAGGGTGGGGACTGGGGGGAAATTAGGAAATAAAAAGTTTTAAAAAATGGGAAATTTTTGGGTTTTCCGGGGGGCAACCCCGGGGTAAAAATCCCAACGAATTTTTGAAAAATGTTTTTAAAATTTTTTTTACGTTGGGGTTGGGGGGTTTTTTGGTTGTTTGGTGGTGGGGGGTTTTTGGGGGGGGGTCGGGGTTTTTTTTTTTTTTTTTGGGTTTATTGGGTGGGAAATTTGGGCTTTAATTTAGCCGATTTTATTAAAAATTTTAATTATGGGGTACCCTTCCTTTGGTTAAAGTAAAATTTTTTGTTAATTTTTTGATGGTATCAACAAAAACGTTTTTGGGTTTTTTTTTTGAAAGGGTTTTAAAATTTTTTAGGGGTTTTGGAGTTTGTAAGATTTTTTTGGTTTTGTTTTTTTTTTAATCAAATGGGTTTTTGTAATTTTGATTTTTAAAACTTATTGAGCCTTTTTTAATGACAAGTTTTTACAATTTTTTTTTGTTTAATTTTTTACCCCGGGGTTTTTTTTTGTTTGTTCTTTTTTGGAAAAATTTTTTTTTTGGGGGAAAACCCGGTTTTGGGAACCGGGGGTTTAAAGTTAATCCAAGTTTTTTTTTTTTGTTAATGTATTAGTTTTTGAAATTTAAAATTTTTGTTTTTTGGGTTTGTGGGTCCTGGAAAAAAAAAATTTTTTATTGTTTGAAAAACCTTGCAAGTTGGGCCATTTCTAATAGGAAACTTAAAGGAAAAAAGGAAAAGTCGGTTTTGGTCATAATTTTTAAAAGAAAAAAAGGGGGATGTAACAGAAAACGAGGGTGGTCTTTTAAAACAGTATAGTTCCCCTTTGTTTCTATTATTGATAGGG
>NC_069452.1:36928828-36992063 GCF_026875155.1 Cherax quadricarinatus | reverse complement strand
TCCCCATCACAGCAGACCAACATGGTTTCAGGGACGGGAAAATCCTGTGTCACAAACCTACTGGAGTTCTGTGACATGGTGACAGCAGTAAGACAAGAGAGAGAGAGGGGTGGTGGATATGCATATTCTGACTGCAAGAAGGCTTTTGACACAGTTCCACACAAGAGGAATGGTCAAAAACTGGATGACCAAGCAGGGATAACAGGAAGGCACTACCATGGATCAGGGAATACTTGTCAGGAAGACAGCAGCGAGTCATGGTACTGGCGAGTGTCAGAGTGGGCACCTGTGACCAGCGTGGTCCCCACCGGAGGTCATCCTAGGACACAGTGCTGTTTCTGGTATTTGTGAACGACATGATGGAAGGCAATAGACTCTGAGAGGTGTCCCTGTTGGAGATGACGTGAAGTTGATAGAAGAATTCACTCGATCGAAGACCAGGCAGAACTACAAAGGATCTGGACAGGCTTGCAGACCTGGTCCAAGCAATTGGGCTCCTGGAGTTCAATCCCACCCAAGTGCAAAGTCATGAAGTTTGGAGAAAGGGCAAAGAGACCACAACGAGTACAGTCTAGGGCCAGAGACTACAAACCTCATCTCAAGGAAAAAAGATCTCGGGAGAGTAAAAACTACCAGGCACATCTCCGAAGTGCACATTAACCAAATGACTGCTGCATCAAATGGTGCCAAGTCAACCCTCAGAACATCATTCCGACATCTTAAAAAGGAATCGTTCGGGAACCGCTGTAACACCAAGTAATGTTTGTGACCCATATTGGAGTATACGGCATCAGTTTTGGAACTCACACCTACCCACGCACGTTAAAGAGAACTAGAGAAAGTGCAAAGGTTTGCAACATGACTAGTCCCAGAGCTAAAGTATGTCTACGAGGAAGAGGTTAAGGGAAAATCACCTGACGACACTGAGGACAGGAGAGATAAGGGGGTACATGATAACCGACATAAGCAAAATACTGAGAGGAATTGACAAGGTGGAGAACAAAGACAGGATGTTTCCAGAGATGGGACACAGTAACAAGTGGGACCCAGTGGAAGTTGAAGACACAGAGTGAATCACAGGGATTGTTAGGAAGTAATACTTCGCCAGAGAGTAGACAGTAAGTGGAATAGTTTGGGGAAGGCGATGTATGGAGGCAGGATCCATACATAGCTTTTAACAGAGGTAGATAAAGCACACGGTTCAGGGAGAGTGACCTAGTATCGACAGTAAGAGGCGGGGCCAGGAGCTCTGGACTCGACC
Organism: Cherax quadricarinatus; assembly: GCF_026875155.1. Lineage (NCBI taxonomy): Eukaryota > Metazoa > Arthropoda > Malacostraca > Decapoda > Parastacidae > Cherax > Cherax quadricarinatus. Next base: position 36,990,802 of record NC_069452.1, on the reverse strand, counting down.
CTCCTGCAACCTCACTAGGTGAGTACAGCACACAACACACTACACACACACACACACACACACATACACACACAGGAACTAAACACTAACTAACAGGAGCTTGGACTCGACCCCAGCAACCTCAACTAGTTGAGGACGCGCACACACACCCACACACACACACACACACACACAGCACACACACACAACACGAACACACACAACACACACACACACACCCAACACACACACCCACACACACAGAAACACACACACACACAACATCACCATGTCACACACACACAGACAACACACACAGGAACTAACATAGCTTGGACTCGACCCCAAAAAGGCCCCCCCAACCCCTCACTACTGTGTCGTACACACACACACCCCACAACACACACACACCACACACACACACACACACACCCACCATACAACCCATACACCATACACACACACACACACAACATCACACACACACACACACACACACACACACACACTCACCACACACACACACACACCGTAATGCATTATTTACAGCTAGGCAAGTCAGCATATTTCGCCAGAATGGTCTGTAAAATACCCACTGTGGATAAAAATACTAGGCATTAACTTCGAACTTCTGAGTGAGAGTCCTCAAATTTCAAAATTTTATCGCACCCAGTAAATAATGTCGCAGGGTGTGACTTATTCCCATCTGGCATAGTTTTTACATTTCGTTTGGGTCTACATCTGGTGGTGGGTATTTAACATGCCAAAGATAATAACATAACATAAGAACGGAAGGAACACTGCAGAAGGCCAACTGGCCCATGCGAGGCAGGTCCAAGTCTCCTAACCGGCTTAAGCCAATGCACCCCAACCTAGACAGGTCCAGGTCCAATTGACTTAAGGAGGAACACGGCAACCTACCTGTAGCACAAGCTAACATGTCTAACTCACACCCACCTCACAACCACTCATGAGTTTTTGTGTTTTTGTATTTATCCAACCTATTTCTAAAGCTACAACAACGTTCTTGGCCTCTAAAATAACGGTACTTGGGAGTCTGTTCCACTCATCCACAACTCTATTACCAAACCAAGATACATTTCCTATTCCTTCCTGAATCTGATTTTCAACATAAAACCATTGCTGTCGATTCCTGTCCTAGGCTAGAAATTTTCAGCACACAATTTACATCCCCTTTATTTAATCCTGTCTTCCATAATACACCTCACTCATATCACCCCTAATTCAATCTACGTCATTCCTAGAGGAGTGGCTGTTTCAGGCCCTTAGTCTAATCCTCATAGGGAAGGTTTCTGATAAATGGATCAACTTTGGTCATCCTCCTTTGTAACATTTTCCGTGAATTTAAACCATTCATAATACGGTGACCCAAAACTGTCTGCAGCAATAATCTAAATGAGGCCTAACCAAGGTGTATTGAGTTGAAGAAACAACCTGAGGAACTCCAATAATTATGCTTCTAGATATGAAGCCAATATCTATTAGCTTTATTGCGACCACTATGCAGCTGTTTCTTGGTTTCAGATTACAGCCCCACCAGAACTCCCTAAATTCTTTTTCACAATCCGTAATATTAAGATCATACACATTATTTTTTTAATATGTGGCATGGTTAATGTCCCGTGTCCCAACATTTAGAACTTTGCATTTGTCATAATAAACAGCGCATCTGCCGCTGTCTCCGACCACTGCATCAGTCTATTCAAATCTTCCAGGAGTGCTCGAATGTCCTCGTCAGAATGAATTCGACGCCAATTTTGTGTCAACGGCAAACTTTCCGATGACGCTTCTTAATGCCTCATCTATGTCGTTTATGAGAATTGTGAACAGGCAGGGGGCCCAACACTGACCCCACTGAACAACCGCCGAAACACATCCCCACTCTGATTTTCTCCCCATTTATGCAAACTCTCTGCTGCCTATTTTTCAACCGTAATGCCTCTATCCAGGAAAAAATTTCTCCTCCTATCCATGTGCCTTTAATTTTCCTCAATAGTCCTTCTGATGTGGGACCCTCTCAAAAGCCTTACTGAAGTCATATACACAAAATCAAAACAATTACCAAGATCTACCTCCTCAAATAACCTTATTGGAAAAAAGTTAATAAATTCTGTAAGGCAGAACGTCCCTTTGTAAACCATGCTGAGATTCGTTGATTAATTTATTGCTTTTTCAGTGACTACGACTGCCCTCGGCAATTATTGATTCCATAAATTTCCCCACTATGGATGTTAAGGCCTTATTGGTCCTATAGTTCGAGCTAAGGACCTGTCACCTGTTTTTTCCCTCAAGGAAGGTTCCTAGATGTTGGTGAGGGGCTCTTGATTTATGGAATGGATCTGTGCCCAGTTCACCAAATTAAGCCTGAATGCCTTCCACATATCCCCCCCCAGGCGCTTGTAATAATCCTCCGGGTTTAGCGCTCCCCCTTGATTAAAATAATATTAATGTCACCTGTTTTGAAAAAGGTAATCACATTGCCATTTTCCACTTATTTGGCACCCATGCCATTTTGTAGTGAAATGGTGAAAAGATTAGCCAAAGGTGTGCAAAGCTCCTCTTTTCTCATTCCTTTAGAACCCTTGCAAACAGATCATCAGGTCTGGGGATTTGTTAGGTTTTAATTTATCTATTTGCCTAAGGACCATTCACTTGTGACCCTAATATGCACAGTTTTAATTATCGTCCTGTTCTACATAATTTATCATTACTTGAATATCGCTGTATTCCTCCTTGTAAAAACTGTAGGAGGAAGTATATGTATTAAAAATTCTAGCACAATTCCTTATCACTGTCAGTAGAGCTGACCCAGGAACTTTTTGAGTGGGCCCTATCTTGTCCCTGATCTTACTTCTGAATACCTGAAAGAATCCTTTTGGGTTATTCTTCGAATACTTTTGCAACTTTAACCACATAATCTCTTTTTGCTTTTCTAATTCCCTATTTTTTCCTCTCTTAACTGAATAATCGATTCTCAATTAGCCCCTCACCTCTTTTGATTTGCCTACATATGCTCTCTTTGACCAATCAGATATTATTATCTATTGTTCATTCCATTTAGGATCATTTTTGATTGATCTGATTTCCCTATTTTTGAACATAATTGACCTGAGTCAGCTAGAACTACCCTGGAAAGCATCATATCGGCAACCATTCACACCACCTACCTGACCCTATTAGTCAGGTCATTCCATTTCAGATCGCCCAACCTAAGTAATTTTTCAGTCCTATTGAAATCAGCCAAGCGAAGTCAGGGACGGTAGACTTGATTGCCCATTATAATGGAATCCATGATAATATTTAAAACTGAGTGATTTGTGATCTCTCTCCCGCAAGCTCATCATTAACCTCAAGATTATTAATTATGTTTCCCTACTGCAAAACCAAGGTCAGAGGAGGTTATTTCCCCTAGAGGCTCTGTCACAAACTGTTTTAAAAAACAATCCTGGATCGTAATCAAGAAAGTCACCCTGACGTCAAATTCCTGTCAAATTAGCTCCAGCCAATCTGCTATAGTTGAAATCTGCCCATTAGCACAACATTTTTGCATGTAGATGCCTTACTAATTTCGTCCCATAGAAGTTTTACTGCACTCCACCTTAGACAATGATTTGGGGCCTGTAAATCACCACCCAAAATTCAGTTTTTCCTCGCCCTCGAGAAGCTGTAACCAAACATATTCCAGTGGCTGACGTTCATCTAATTAAATCTTGTCTAACACATATACAATTTAAAATTGTCTCTGACATACACGCTACTCCACCACCTTTCCTGTTGACCCTGTCAGTTGTGGAATAATTTAATAGCCTTGTATGTGTACATTCAAGGCATCTCTCTATCTTTCAGATTGAGCCAGGTCTCTGTCATAGCAATAATAATCTATGTTTCCTGCACTTGCAATTACATCTTAGCTGATCTATCTTATTTTCCTACACTCACTGCTATAGTAATAGTAAACCTTAAGGGAGCTAGTCCCTTGCTGCCCTCTGCTGTCCCCCTTTGTTTGTCTGACCTTGATCCATTGTCTTTATTTATAACTTCATGCTGAAGCCTTTTATACATTTACTGTTTCCAACCGCAAGTGTTGCAACTGCTTGTTTCCCACACACACCCATACCTCTATCTTCCATCAGTTTAAATCATAGGCATAATCACCAATGGCCTTCTCAATCGAGTCTGCAAGTGCTACCACCCCTAGCCCCAGAGAGATTACCCATCCATTTCATACAAATCATGTTTGCCACAAAAGTTGTTTCCAGTTGTCATGAATGGATTGCAAGTTCCTGCAGTATCTGTCTTAGCCAGCAATTTACCACCAAATGCCCTAGACATGCATTCATTTCCCTACTCCCATACTAGGGCAAATCTTACATATATTGGGATCCCTCCTTAGACATTAATGAAAATCAATATCTGACCTGTACTTATCTAGCATGCTCTCTCTCCTACCCTTACCCAAAATCATTTCCACCAGCACTGAGACAGATAATGGGCTTGTCCCATATCACCTGACATGATATTATCCAGCCTGTTGACAATGTCCCAACACCAGCTCAGACTTCCAGGAAGCACACTCTATCTCTCTCATCTTCTATTCTATTTACAAAAAGCCTGGTCAATAAATCTTACCTGAGAGTCACCAACCACAAGAATACGCTTGACCTCCATTATCAGTGCAGTAGTACCCTACCTTCACTGGCCACTGAAGTACATTCATCCTGGAAGGACAGAGAAGTGATTTCCTACCTCAGATCTTCACTCTTAAACTTTCCTTACTCTGATGCGCCTTCCATTACGTGAACCACTCCCGCCACTTGTAGCAGGGTGCTTGGTCTGCATCCTCTACAGCTGTAGCCGTTCTACCCACCCCAACAACAGCCTCACTCACAGCGAAGAGACAGACTGCACCTCACTGAAGCTCAATTCCCACAACTCCAGCCACCTCACACTCTCTCCCTACCATTGAGGTGGACCATCAGCCACCTAACTCCTCCTGAGAAGCAAGACCTCCTACCTTCACCTCTCCAACCTTCATTTTTAAAACACTGCAGAAGCAACAATGCTTTGTAACCTCCACACTAATCCCCAAAGTCAGCTCAGGGTCTGTGACCTCACGTGACGACTGACTACTGATACTCTGTAACCCAGCCGAAGCTGCGGCGGTAGTGATCATCCAAGAATTCCGCTTACAGCTTATGCCAATTTATAAGTTCTGTCATGCATCCGAAGACCAGTATGAGAGGTAATCCACAGCATTTGAACTCTGACTCCACTGTCCACAATCTTACCAAATCTATGTCCTGCTTCTGAGCACAAGCATTCCATAATTTATGCTTAATGAATTGAGAGCATTTATGGAATGACAGAAGAAATCGGTACAATAAACTGTCCAATCTAATATACATAGATGCATTTCAGCGCAAGGAGTATGGCAAAAACAGATCTGTCCTGAAGGGTAGAGGCCCAATTATTTCATTGCGTGCACCAATTTCTTTAAGAAATCTCAGCACTTCTGTCGACAGCATCACTACCAGCTGACACCATGGATTATGAACAAACCATACAACGTAAATAATTTGCAAGAGTGTGTGCTTGTGACCTAAGTTATCAATATCAGCTTAAGGCATCCATGTTTGGCTCAAGATGAAGTTTTGGTTGTGATTAAGAAGTAGTTGGGGGGAAATGATGAACGGTATTTGGAATGGGAAATATCCATGGAGCGAAGAAGTGCCGGACTGTTGCCTTACTGAACATAAGATCATGTATCTGATTCATGCGGAGGTGTCGGTACCAGTTTTTTTTCGATCCATCTGGAGGAAGTGTTCACCAGTGCTGAGAAAGGTTTGGAGGGAGCTTCTGTGAAGGGGTTTGAATGGGCTGCCTGAACATATTAACCCCCAATTAGGATATTTTCTTCTTTCAGTAACACGATACTCTTATGCTATGATATCAAGTTCTTTTGCATATTTAAAATTTTGGCAGTTGCGAAGAGCATCCTGAAATATCCTCATTGCTTTGGTTCTCCAGTTTTTCCAGCCCTCCAAGCTTCCAGTCAGACACAAGAGCCTGAGTTGTGTGCAAGCATAAAACCACCAAAGAACGAATATAAGCAAGGTACATCGGAGTTTTTCCCACAAATTTAACATTATTCACCATACCTGGGTGGAAACACCAGCTACCAACTCTATAGTGCTCCTCATCTTTCTTTGTAATGGCGACAAAGTCCTCGTTACAACCAGGTCCAACAGTGGAACCTCAAAGCCTAGATACCCTGTAAAGCTTCTAAATCTAGAAGAGACCCAATCATGCAACTGTATCTCATTTGATCGAGACATGTGCCACTAGTGTCTAGGATGACGCCTATGAGTAATCTTTTGTTTAATCAGTAGAAGATTATCAAACCCAGTTCCTGACAACGAGGCCAAGTACATGTTAAGGATGTTTTGGTGTTGGAGAATCCAGGTGGTGTTGAATCATTAATTATCAGCAAAACTAATTATAAAATGATGGGGATGGCTAGGCATAGCATTAAGTAAGGCGCATATAATTAGAATATTGAATAGGGTGGGGACTGAGTGCACATCCCTGTGGGTTTCTAATTCAAAGTCTTTAGTTACACTTCTATGTCCCTGGAACAACACAGAAGACTTTCTGTAGGACAGGTAGCCTTTAATCCAGCGGAGAACCATCCACCAATATTCCATTCAGGCAAGTTCACTAATGAATTACATGCGTTTTGGCTACAATCGAAATCATATTTTTAGGTCAAGAAGGTAGTGTATTGAGCTGTCAGTGGTGCAGAGTGAGAAAGGTGGTAATGCAATGATGCACACTCCTACCAATGCATGAAACATGCAACCGGAGAGACAAAATGATGTGATCTGTACATAAACGATTTAAGAATCTTCCCCCTCTCCAAATGTTTAACACAACAGCTAGAAGGAGATATTGTGCAAAATGCATTATTTTGATTGGCTTAGGAATAGGAATGAATGCGGCTATTGGTCCAAGATTGAGAGCTCCCCAGTTTACATAGACTCATGTTTATACAATTCAAGTAAGGATTGCCTTGTACTCGACACAGCAACTGAGTATGTATGTATAGTAATACCAATCCTCACCAGCGACGTGGCGTTTGCCCTTAGTGCAACTCCATGTCGATCTGCCGATCTGCTATCTGCCCTGTAATCTAATTATGTCCCCCCAAGCCCGGTAAGTGGGTGTGAGCATTGAGACATTGACAAATTGTTCCCAGTCTGTTTGCCCCAGTTCTGTCAACGCTCTCTGGCAGCAACAAGGGCAGTTTGGAAGAGGCCCGGCATTCCAGGGGTACGATTGTTTCTATAGCTAGGCCTTAGTCTGCTGAACAGTACGTTTCAATGTTCGAAGTTAAGGATCTTTAATAGGTATGGTTTTTTATAGAGAGTACGATTATTTATGGAATTATATGAGGTTTTACATTACCAGAGGTTTCAGTGGCGTTCTCTAAACAGTTCTGTAATACTTGCTCACAAGGTCATTGTTAAAGGTCCTCAAGCAGAGGAACACTATCGAACTAATACCAGTCAGTCACATGTGCAACAAAGTCATCATGCTGATCAGGGAGAACATTAAAACCGTTTCCATTTGAATATCTCACCTGAAGGTATCGTAATTACCAATATCTAGTGAAGTATAGGCGCTAGGTGAAAATGAACAGACGCTATATCTGTTACAATGAAAGACTCCAATAGAGCGAAACACCAACGTCAAAGACCTTTGAGTATCATGTCGGAGGATCTCACCTTCAGACGCATAAAACATTGTATCAATCGCATCTGCTAGAAAAATGACAGGATGGATAAGAGAACCTTCAAAAAAACTATGGAGGTCAAGCCCATGATGACACTCTTCAGGTCACACGATTCTATCTATGCTGGAGTATTGCTGCACACTAACAGCACCTTCAAGGCAGGTGAAATTGCCGAACCTAGAGAATGGTTACAGAGAGAACTTTCACGGCGCGCATAACGAGATAAAACACCTCCAATTACTGGGAGCGTCTTGAGTTCCTAAACCTGTATCCCTGGAACGCAGGAGGGAGGAGATACTGAAATAAATACACCTTGGAAAATCCTAGAGGGACCTAGTACCGAACTTGCACACGAAAATCACTCACTACGAAGCAAAGGACTTGGCAGACGATGCACCATCCCCCCAATGAAAAGCAGGGGTGTCACTAGCCACGTTAAGAGACCATACAATAAGTGTACAGGGGCCGAGACTGTTCAACTGCCTCCCCAGCACACATAAGGGGGATTGCCAACATACCCCTGGCAGTCTTCAAGCTGGCACTGTGGACAAGCAACTAAAGTACAGTTCCTGATCAGCCGGGCTGTGCTCGTACTGCATGGATTTGCGTGCAGGCCAGCAGGCAAACAGCCTTGTTGAATCAGGCTCTGATGCCACCAAGATGCCTGTCAAAGACCGGGCCGCGGGGACTTTGACCCCTCGGAACTCCTCTCCCGTAAACCCAGTGTAAACAATCTGGCAGAAGTAATGATAAGCCAAGATATACAGATCAAGGACGCCTCCATAGATATGTGTGGGTTCAAGTCACCTACAATTTGCACATTATCATGACTGGTTAAGAGTGACCAACAGTTGATTACCTTACGATTACTCAAATTGTGAGTTCCAATGCTTTTGATGCATGCATTATAATCGACAATACTAAGAGTAGGTCAGCAGAGCACAAGTTGGGGAGCTCCAAGTAATTAAACTTATCAGTCAGGAGCATACAAGTTAAATATGTTGAGAACGGAGTTTCCGCAATAAAATTCCTAACACCAATGTATTGTGTAGCCCCTCTGATTTCTTATGTGCAAAAGTTTGATGGGAAGTGATTACTTAATATAAGAACACAAAGAAGTAGTAGATTTTTTTTATTATATTTTATTTAAAACATCAAAAATACAGGCAGCTATAAAAATTAAATAACATCCACTATAAATATATTATAGATACACCACGATTCACACCAAAATACCAAAACTGTCTTGTGGACCAATACGAAATAGACATATACAACAAACACACCAAATAAACACATACCGTAACGTTTCACTAAAACCCACACAATACCAAAAAAAGAAATAACTGTTTGTGCAACAAATATAACACTGGTGGGAAACCCCACTAACCCATTAAAAGATTACATTCACATCATACAAACATGTTACTTAAATGATTAAACAATAGTTTATGTAATTTGCATACCAAATATACAATTGTATATAGAACTTCCAACTTAATATCACAAAATTCAATGATATACTCTAAAACACAACTTCATTAACTAATAAATATATATAACTTGACGATCATGTTAACGTCAGCAATTTCCATCTATTCAATATGTGTTCAATCTTGATACCTATAACTACTTTTGAATCACGAACAAAAATCACAACAAAATTACGAAATATATAGATGAAATTTGGACAACTCAGGGTAATGTACACGTGTTAAATCCCTTAAATACTTTGTGACTCACAGACAGTTGAACAGTAACAGGAAGAGGGATAAAACATTCATGTATTAGTATATGTAGGTTTGGTAAACCCAAAATATCTGGACTGTAAAACACCATCAAAAACAAAATACAAAAAAACTTGTGACTCAAAGAAAAAAACGAGTCTTTACACAAAGGAAAGTCTTCAAAACATAAATAACTGCAAAGGCACCACTGTCATTTTGTACACAAAAATTTAGTAAGTAATCCCAACCCCAGAATCAACAACCACACATCCATAACAACTAGAAAACATGCCATGCCTAATACTTATATACACGGCAAACTCACACTCCCCCCCAAGAGACGAGCCAGCTATTGCCCACGGACCTAACCGAAACTTACCCGGCAAGCCCGTATATTTATTCACAGATTCACAAGGCTTCAAGAGTAGCCTTTTATATCCGACCGAAAAACCCTTATCCCACCTCATCCCATACAATTTTCTATTCCTACACATTGTACGAATAAAACGTAATTGCAAGGACATGCCTTTCACACATTCAACTTACTCCTTTTCCCCTCATTATCCACTAAATAAAAATGTAATCCACGATAATATAATCAAAGCTCGTATAACTCTTTCCTGGTCTAATCCACCACCGATTTCGAGACTTAATGCGCGCAGGAACCTGCACCCTTCACCCCCCCACCCTATGAACCACCCTAACTACCCAACCCCTGACATCTTCTAAACCTTCGCAAAAATAGACAACCAATGAAAAGCCGTGACTTCTCCTCCACAAAACCACACCCGCCACCCTCCACACTCTTCCTGATCGTAGTATTGCCGCCATGAACGCACTATACCAAGTAAAAAATGGAACATGACTTCACGCACCCTAGGCGTAATTACAGCTTACTAAATCTGAGCCAGAATAATTTTCCACGATTACACATTGGTAACAAACCTTCTACTGGAGCTGCGCACGTACTCCCCAGTAACCTACTTAAAACCCATATGCGTAATGTTTTACCGTTTCCTTACCCATCACAAAGCCCATAGTAACAATCTCACATTCCCTCAATTCCCATTCCCGCATACACACTTTTCAACCTCATATATACCATGTTCCCCTATTTCCCTGCCATCACACCCATAACGCCAAACCTCCCCACTTAGAAAAACACATTTTACCCTACGCTTAATAAGTCCAACAATTCCAAACCTCCTTGACGACAGTTAACATAAAACCTCACTGTTTAACCAATAACACCTCGATCCCCACAAAAAGGTAAATACTCGTCTCAAATATTCTATTGATTGCTGTCCCTGTATCGGAATACAGCCGCAACGTGCCTCACCCTTACTAAACAATAAACGTTACAACGATTACACTTTGGTCCAGAGGTGAGATGTTGGGGCCTCAAACACCCATACGACAATGACCTTTCCAACGTACCTTACTGAATTTTCCTCTTGCGCCACTTTCAAATCATATGTATAATATACCACAAATCTTTAATAACATCCATCCCAGTCGTGCTTAACCAAGTTACGAGCACACCATTCCTTCCCCCTTTCCAGGTACCCAACCCCTTGATCCATTGACTTTCACTATTTACTACAATACCCGTGCTTGTTCAAAACACACGCACCACATCTTCCAACACTTTCAAAGACATCCGTTCACACGACAAAAAACAGTCGTATCATCCACAATAACCGTATTAATGGCCGGCCAACACACCGCCTTCCCCTACCCTCCTCACCCCGGGAACAGACTGTGCTCCTCAACCATCCAAAGGGTATCATTAAAACACTCAAAAAAGATCTGAGACATAAGGGCCACACTGTCGTAGACCACTACCCATCTACACAAAAGTCGTTTCCCATAGACCACCCATTATTTGAACATCTCATCTTTGCTCCTTATAACACGCGTGATTACCCACCCAAAGACTAATTCCTCCCCATAAACCCTGTCTCCTAAGTAAACTCTGCAGTGCACCTCCTTTCCACCTCTATCATAGGCGGCCCCGCCAGTCTCTAAGGCCATAAAGCCGCCCACCCCACCCCCTTTGACTCACAAAACTCTAAAATCGCGTGAGGCCCTCTAACAATTGACCTGCCCGGCAACAAACTTCGATGTAAAACAACCCACCCCACCCATGCATTTTACCCTATACCCAAAATTTTAGTGAAACCTTATAGTCTGCCAGAGCAACGATCTAGCCCTATACTTCTCAAGGTTTGGCTGCCCTTGGCCTTCGGGACCACACCACAAAACTGCCTGTATTCTGCTTATCCTTAACGTAACCCTTCTCCTTCATACATATTAATAATCTATACCATGACTCCCAATCAACGCCCAATGCAGTAAATAGAATTCCACGTTAAACAACAATACCGTAGGGGGTTTTTGTGCCCTTTCTCATTCTGAGTAAAGGCAATTTCATTTTCCTCTCTCATAAATATCCCCACCCAAAGCTTCCTTCACTTTGACCCAAATTGCACTATAGCATATGTTGCACACCCCTTTTTAATTCCACTTTCATCCAAATCACTACTAGTTCCAGTATGTGTATACCACATATCGCATATGCAACTCACAGCTTTCGGTTTTTTTTATCACTTGACCTGCTCATGGATTCCCATCGTCTCATTTACCCCCAACTTGGATTGCCCGTCAGCGGCCTGTCTTTTGCTTTTGCTTCAGCAACACACCACGGATGGCTTGTCTCCCCCAAAAGTTCTTCTAATCCTGCTTGCAGGCACCTGCAACGCTTGAAACCGCAATTATGCAAACGTTCGGCAAGCTCTCTTTTATGACTACAAAACACGTCCAGGGGTAAACACCACAACCATTCGCCTGCCCATAACAACTCTATCTCAATCCTCAAAATAATTCACTAGCCCACATTTTTAGAGTGTTTTTTATATGCTTACTCCCCTCTCGCAAAAAGGAATTTTTATCCTTTTCTTTTTGTACCGAGTCCCACACATAACAATGTCCTCTACCTCCTGAAGCTTCTTTTGAAAAGCTCATTTTCATAGGCTTAGAAAAACCAAGATAAGGGTCCTACAATTAGTACAATAGCTTGAAGCGAGTTACAGGGGCAGTGACCAAGAAACACAGCATTGAAGCTGCGAGCCGAACAGATGAAGGAGTTATGAATTAATGCTAAGGTCAAATCAGCCAGCCAAGGAGTGAAAAGGAAGAAACAGCTGGTTGCAGATGGAGAGGGTAGATAGGTCGAATGCTGAGGCACAACCATGCTATCAAGATCCACTGGAAAAATCAAGGGAGAAAATGACCACATACAGGCAGAATCCGAGTCACAGAGTGTGATCCAATTGAGGAGAAAGGGCAAAATCCAGATGTTTATCCAAGGGCATCAGAGAGATAGAAAGGACACACACTGAAAGGCAGCAGGAAGAAAGAAAGGAGAGTTGAAAAATCATCCGGAAATAGGTGAAGAGATGGAAGGAGATTGTAAAATTTCAGAGAATAGGGTGAAACATCGAAGGGGAGAAACTGACCGATCAAGCTGATCCTCAGACGGAAACAGTGAAGAACAGGGTCCTCCAAGAGAACCATGGGTTGAAATACTCAGAAGAGTACAAGATGGTGCTCCTAGACAGAGACAGAACACAAGCATAACGACCAGTCCACTGGGAGAGGATCAAAAAAGCGAAAGGAGCTAGGAAAGGAGACAAGGAATGGAAACCAGCAGAGGTCAGACATAGCAGAACAGAACAGCAAGGGTAACGAAGCACACACACAACGTATTCTCAGACCCCACAACCATCACAACACCATCCCAACCACACACTACAATCCATACCCACAGCCACCGCCCCAACACCAGACTATATAATCCCCACAGTATGCAACCAGGACCTACACCCTCACAGCCCCCCAAACACATTGTTGGAAAGGAAACTGAAGGTATGGTACACAAACCGCGAGATGGAAACAAACATAAGTGGAGGATTGGTGGCACGAAGAGTCAAAGAGAGCATCACCATACACATAGCTCTTCACAAACCAAGCTTACTCAGGTATAAAACAGAGCCATCTTTCCAATGGGATACCAACCTGATGTAAAGACAGAGGGAACAGGGGGGGGAGGTGGAGGAGTGGCATTGCTTGATCAAAAATCGCTGGAATTTTGAACTGAGCTGAGAGAGGAGAAGAGCGACAAGAAATGATTACATATCGGGAACGCTTCAACTCTGGAGGCCCCAAGGTGTAATAGCATGATGTATAACCTCACACAGAACAGCAGGAGGCCAAGGCAAGAGTACGACGAGAGCAATGAGCTATGAGTTTGACACACAGGCTGCAGTGGCCAGAAGAGTCTCTATTCATTGCAGGGCAAAGCTTCTGTATCATGTTACTTTAACCACAAGGAGATCGATTGTGAGAACTTTGGACCCAGCATGGGGCCAAGAAACAGGAGGGCTAAGATGATGAGTTGTACTGGAAAACTTATAGTACCACACGTAAGGGACACTACAAGAGAGAAGAGAGAGGATAACCAGCAAGGCTGGACTTAGTATTGCACCTTGAGTATTGCAGATATCGGAGGACATCACATATGAAATACCCCTGGGAGCCAGCGACCCATGTAGTTTTAAGCTTTGTAATCAACAGTAGAGCTTACAAGTGGAGGGAGAAGTAGTAAGGCCAAGGATGAATGAAGTCAAACTACAAGAAAGGGGACTACACAGGAATGAGGAACTTCCTAACAGGGATGGTGGAGTACAGAGAACTGACCAAGGAAGCAAAGTTAATGAGATGATGGAATATGTAGCAACAAAACGGCAAGGATGGCTGAGGAGAGGTTTGTACCCAAGGGTTAACAGAGAATAACGAAAAAGCCAGATGACCCATGGTTCCACGCCAAAGGTGCAGGAGGCCAAAACCAGTGTCTAGGGAATGGAAGAAATATAGAAAGGCAAATGACCCAGGATAATAAGAAGAGCAGTCATAGAGCCAGAAATGAATATGCACCAGATAAGAAGGAGGCCCAAAGACAATATGAAAACGACATAGCAGCGAAAGCCAAATCTGAGACCCGAAACTGTTATACAGCCACATCCAGGAGAAAACAACAGTCAATGACCAGTAATCAGGCCTATTGGAGGAGGAAGTAGGAGAGACAAAAATTGACCGTGAAGTAATGTGCTAACTCATCAAGAGATTCAAAGAAGTGTTCACAGAGGAGACAAGAAGGGGCTACAGAAAGACGGAGAGTTGGGCACACCACCATGTGCTGGACACAGTGCACAGAAACCGAGAAGAAGTGAAGGAGCGCTTTCTGAGTGAGCTAGATACCTCCGAAGGCAATGTGTGCCATGAATAACATCTCCCCCATGGGTATTGGAGAGAGGGAAGCAGAGGCTCTATGTGTACCACCTAACAACAATAATCAATACATCTATCTAAACAGGAGATAGCCTAGGAGCAAGGAAAGACAGCAAATGTAGTCCCAATCTTTAAAAAAGGAGACAGACATGAAGCCACAAACTACTGACCATGTCACTACTTTGACATGAATAGTAATGCAAAATCATGAGAATATTATCATTAGAAGAGGTGGTGAATACCTAGAAAGGAATATCCCCATCACAGCAGACCAACATGGTTTCAGGGACGGGAAAATCCTGTGTCACAAACCTACTGGAGTTCTGTGACATGGTGACAGCAGTAAGACAAGAGAGAGAGAGGGGTGGTGGATATGCATATTCTGACTGCAAGAAGGCTTTTGACACAGTTCCACACAAGAGGAATGGTCAAAAACTGGATGACCAAGCAGGGATAACAGGAAGGCACTACCATGGATCAGGGAATACTTGTCAGGAAGACAGCAGCGAGTCATGGTACTGGCGAGTGTCAGAGTGGGCACCTGTGACCAGCGTGGTCCCCACCGGAGGTCATCCTAGGACACAGTGCTGTTTCTGGTATTTGTGAACGACATGATGGAAGGCAATAGACTCTGAGAGGTGTCCCTGTTGGAGATGACGTGAAGTTGATAGAAGAATTCACTCGATCGAAGACCAGGCAGAACTACAAAGGATCTGGACAGGCTTGCAGACCTGGTCCAAGCAATTGGGCTCCTGGAGTTCAATCCCACCCAAGTGCAAAGTCATGAAGTTTGGAGAAAGGGCAAAGAGACCACAACGAGTACAGTCTAGGGCCAGAGACTACAAACCTCATCTCAAGGAAAAAAGATCTCGGGAGAGTAAAAACTACCAGGCACATCTCCGAAGTGCACATTAACCAAATGACTGCTGCATCAAATGGTGCCAAGTCAACCCTCAGAACATCATTCCGACATCTTAAAAAGGAATCGTTCGGGAACCGCTGTAACACCAAGTAATGTTTGTGACCCATATTGGAGTATACGGCATCAGTTTTGGAACTCACACCTACCCACGCACGTTAAAGAGAACTAGAGAAAGTGCAAAGGTTTGCAACATGACTAGTCCCAGAGCTAAAGTATGTCTACGAGGAAGAGGTTAAGGGAAAATCACCTGACGACACTGAGGACAGGAGAGATAAGGGGGTACATGATAACCGACATAAGCAAAATACTGAGAGGAATTGACAAGGTGGAGAACAAAGACAGGATGTTTCCAGAGATGGGACACAGTAACAAGTGGGACCCAGTGGAAGTTGAAGACACAGAGTGAATCACAGGGATTGTTAGGAAGTAATACTTCGCCAGAGAGTAGACAGTAAGTGGAATAGTTTGGGGAAGGCGATGTATGGAGGCAGGATCCATACATAGCTTTTAACAGAGGTAGATAAAGCACACGGTTCAGGGAGAGTGACCTAGTATCGACAGTAAGAGGCGGGGCCAGGAGCTCTGGACTCGACCCTCCTGCAACCTCACTAGGTGAGTACAGCACACAACACACTACACACACACACACACACACACATACACACACAGGAACTAAACACTAACTAACAGGAGCTTGGACTCGACCCCAGCAACCTCAACTAGTTGAGGACGCGCACACACACCCACACACACACACACACACACACAGCACACACACACAACACGAACACACACAACACACACACACACACCCAACACACACACCCACACACACAGAAACACACACACACACAACATCACCATGTCACACACACACAGACAACACACACAGGAACTAACATAGCTTGGACTCGACCCCAAAAAGGCCCCCCCAACCCCTCACTACTGTGTCGTACACACACACACCCCACAACACACACACACCACACACACACACACACACACCCACCATACAACCCATACACCATACACACACACACACACAACATCACACACACACACACACACACACACACACACACTCACCACACACACACACACACCGTAATGCATTATTTACAGCTAGGCAAGTCAGCATATTTCGCCAGAATGGTCTGTAAAATACCCACTGTGGATAAAAATACTAGGCATTAACTTCGAACTTCTGAGTGAGAGTCCTCAAATTTCAAAATTTTATCGCACCCAGTAAATAATGTCGCAGGGTGTGACTTATTCCCATCTGGCATAGTTTTTACATTTCGTTTGGGTCTACATCTGGTGGTGGGTATTTAACATGCCAAAGATAATAACATAACATAAGAACGGAAGGAACACTGCAGAAGGCCAACTGGCCCATGCGAGGCAGGTCCAAGTCTCCTAACCGGCTTAAGCCAATGCACCCCAACCTAGACAGGTCCAGGTCCAATTGACTTAAGGAGGAACACGGCAACCTACCTGTAGCACAAGCTAACATGTCTAACTCACACCCACCTCACAACCACTCATGAGTTTTTGTGTTTTTGTATTTATCCAACCTATTTCTAAAGCTACAACAACGTTCTTGGCCTCTAAAATAACGGTACTTGGGAGTCTGTTCCACTCATCCACAACTCTATTACCAAACCAAGATACATTTCCTATTCCTTCCTGAATCTGATTTTCAACATAAAACCATTGCTGTCGATTCCTGTCCTAGGCTAGAAATTTTCAGCACACAATTTACATCCCCTTTATTTAATCCTGTCTTCCATAATACACCTCACTCATATCACCCCTAATTCAATCTACGTCATTCCTAGAGGAGTGGCTGTTTCAGGCCCTTAGTCTAATCCTCATAGGGAAGGTTTCTGATAAATGGATCAACTTTGGTCATCCTCCTTTGTAACATTTTCCGTGAATTTAAACCATTCATAATACGGTGACCCAAAACTGTCTGCAGCAATAATCTAAATGAGGCCTAACCAAGGTGTATTGAGTTGAAGAAACAACCTGAGGAACTCCAATAATTATGCTTCTAGATATGAAGCCAATATCTATTAGCTTTATTGCGACCACTATGCAGCTGTTTCTTGGTTTCAGATTACAGCCCCACCAGAACTCCCTAAATTCTTTTTCACAATCCGTAATATTAAGATCATACACATTATTTTTTTAATATGTGGCATGGTTAATGTCCCGTGTCCCAACATTTAGAACTTTGCATTTGTCATAATAAACAGCGCATCTGCCGCTGTCTCCGACCACTGCATCAGTCTATTCAAATCTTCCAGGAGTGCTCGAATGTCCTCGTCAGAATGAATTCGACGCCAATTTTGTGTCAACGGCAAACTTTCCGATGACGCTTCTTAATGCCTCATCTATGTCGTTTATGAGAATTGTGAACAGGCAGGGGGCCCAACACTGACCCCACTGAACAACCGCCGAAACACATCCCCACTCTGATTTTCTCCCCATTTATGCAAACTCTCTGCTGCCTATTTTTCAACCGTAATGCCTCTATCCAGGAAAAAATTTCTCCTCCTATCCATGTGCCTTTAATTTTCCTCAATAGTCCTTCTGATGTGGGACCCTCTCAAAAGCCTTACTGAAGTCATATACACAAAATCAAAACAATTACCAAGATCTACCTCCTCAAATAACCTTATTGGAAAAAAGTTAATAAATTCTGTAAGGCAGAACGTCCCTTTGTAAACCATGCTGAGATTCGTTGATTAATTTATTGCTTTTTCAGTGACTACGACTGCCCTCGGCAATTATTGATTCCATAAATTTCCCCACTATGGATGTTAAGGCCTTATTGGTCCTATAGTTCGAGCTAAGGACCTGTCACCTGTTTTTTCCCTCAAGGAAGGTTCCTAGATGTTGGTGAGGGGCTCTTGATTTATGGAATGGATCTGTGCCCAGTTCACCAAATTAAGCCTGAATGCCTTCCACATATCCCCCCCCAGGCGCTTGTAATAATCCTCCGGGTTTAGCGCTCCCCCTTGATTAAAATAATATTAATGTCACCTGTTTTGAAAAAGGTAATCACATTGCCATTTTCCACTTATTTGGCACCCATGCCATTTTGTAGTGAAATGGTGAAAAGATTAGCCAAAGGTGTGCAAAGCTCCTCTTTTCTCATTCCTTTAGAACCCTTGCAAACAGATCATCAGGTCTGGGGATTTGTTAGGTTTTAATTTATCTATTTGCCTAAGGACCATTCACTTGTGACCCTAATATGCACAGTTTTAATTATCGTCCTGTTCTACATAATTTATCATTACTTGAATATCGCTGTATTCCTCCTTGTAAAAACTGTAGGAGGAAGTATATGTATTAAAAATTCTAGCACAATTCCTTATCACTGTCAGTAGAGCTGACCCAGGAACTTTTTGAGTGGGCCCTATCTTGTCCCTGATCTTACTTCTGAATACCTGAAAGAATCCTTTTGGGTTATTCTTCGAATACTTTTGCAACTTTAACCACATAATCTCTTTTTGCTTTTCTAATTCCCTATTTTTTCCTCTCTTAACTGAATAATCGATTCTCAATTAGCCCCTCACCTCTTTTGATTTGCCTACATATGCTCTCTTTGACCAATCAGATATTATTATCTATTGTTCATTCCATTTAGGATCATTTTTGATTGATCTGATTTCCCTATTTTTGAACATAATTGACCTGAGTCAGCTAGAACTACCCTGGAAAGCATCATATCGGCAACCATTCACACCACCTACCTGACCCTATTAGTCAGGTCATTCCATTTCAGATCGCCCAACCTAAGTAATTTTTCAGTCCTATTGAAATCAGCCAAGCGAAGTCAGGGACGGTAGACTTGATTGCCCATTATAATGGAATCCATGATAATATTTAAAACTGAGTGATTTGTGATCTCTCTCCCGCAAGCTCATCATTAACCTCAAGATTATTAATTATGTTTCCCTACTGCAAAACCAAGGTCAGAGGAGGTTATTTCCCCTAGAGGCTCTGTCACAAACTGTTTTAAAAAACAATCCTGGATCGTAATCAAGAAAGTCACCCTGACGTCAAATTCCTGTCAAATTAGCTCCAGCCAATCTGCTATAGTTGAAATCTGCCCATTAGCACAACATTTTTGCATGTAGATGCCTTACTAATTTCGTCCCATAGAAGTTTTACTGCACTCCACCTTAGACAATGATTTGGGGCCTGTAAATCACCACCCAAAATTCAGTTTTTCCTCGCCCTCGAGAAGCTGTAACCAAACATATTCCAGTGGCTGACGTTCATCTAATTAAATCTTGTCTAACACATATACAATTTAAAATTGTCTCTGACATACACGCTACTCCACCACCTTTCCTGTTGACCCTGTCAGTTGTGGAATAATTTAATAGCCTTGTATGTGTACATTCAAGGCATCTCTCTATCTTTCAGATTGAGCCAGGTCTCTGTCATAGCAATAATAATCTATGTTTCCTGCACTTGCAATTACATCTTAGCTGATCTATCTTATTTTCCTACACTCACTGCTATAGTAATAGTAAACCTTAAGGGAGCTAGTCCCTTGCTGCCCTCTGCTGTCCCCCTTTGTTTGTCTGACCTTGATCCATTGTCTTTATTTATAACTTCATGCTGAAGCCTTTTATACATTTACTGTTTCCAACCGCAAGTGTTGCAACTGCTTGTTTCCCACACACACCCATACCTCTATCTTCCATCAGTTTAAATCATAGGCATAATCACCAATGGCCTTCTCAATCGAGTCTGCAAGTGCTACCACCCCTAGCCCCAGAGAGATTACCCATCCATTTCATACAAATCATGTTTGCCACAAAAGTTGTTTCCAGTTGTCATGAATGGATTGCAAGTTCCTGCAGTATCTGTCTTAGCCAGCAATTTACCACCAAATGCCCTAGACATGCATTCATTTCCCTACTCCCATACTAGGGCAAATCTTACATATATTGGGATCCCTCCTTAGACATTAATGAAAATCAATATCTGACCTGTACTTATCTAGCATGCTCTCTCTCCTACCCTTACCCAAAATCATTTCCACCAGCACTGAGACAGATAATGGGCTTGTCCCATATCACCTGACATGATATTATCCAGCCTGTTGACAATGTCCCAACACCAGCTCAGACTTCCAGGAAGCACACTCTATCTCTCTCATCTTCTATTCTATTTACAAAAAGCCTGGTCAATAAATCTTACCTGAGAGTCACCAACCACAAGAATACGCTTGACCTCCATTATCAGTGCAGTAGTACCCTACCTTCACTGGCCACTGAAGTACATTCATCCTGGAAGGACAGAGAAGTGATTTCCTACCTCAGATCTTCACTCTTAAACTTTCCTTACTCTGATGCGCCTTCCATTACGTGAACCACTCCCGCCACTTGTAGCAGGGTGCTTGGTCTGCATCCTCTACAGCTGTAGCCGTTCTACCCACCCCAACAACAGCCTCACTCACAGCGAAGAGACAGACTGCACCTCACTGAAGCTCAATTCCCACAACTCCAGCCACCTCACACTCTCTCCCTACCATTGAGGTGGACCATCAGCCACCTAACTCCTCCTGAGAAGCAAGACCTCCTACCTTCACCTCTCCAACCTTCATTTTTAAAACACTGCAGAAGCAACAATGCTTTGTAACCTCCACACTAATCCCCAAAGTCAGCTCAGGGTCTGTGACCTCACGTGACGACTGACTACTGATACTCTGTAACCCAGCCGAAGCTGCGGCGGTAGTGATCATCCAAGAATTCCGCTTACAGCTTATGCCAATTTATAAGTTCTGTCATGCATCCGAAGACCAGTATGAGAGGTAATCCACAGCATTTGAACTCTGACTCCACTGTCCACAATCTTACCAAATCTATGTCCTGCTTCTGAGCACAAGCATTCCATAATTTATGCTTAATGAATTGAGAGCATTTATGGAATGACAGAAGAAATCGGTACAATAAACTGTCCAATCTAATATACATAGATGCATTTCAGCGCAAGGAGTATGGCAAAAACAGATCTGTCCTGAAGGGTAGAGGCCCAATTATTTCATTGCGTGCACCAATTTCTTTAAGAAATCTCAGCACTTCTGTCGACAGCATCACTACCAGCTGACACCATGGATTATGAACAAACCATACAACGTAAATAATTTGCAAGAGTGTGTGCTTGTGACCTAAGTTATCAATATCAGCTTAAGGCATCCATGTTTGGCTCAAGATGAAGTTTTGGTTGTGATTAAGAAGTAGTTGGGGGGAAATGATGAACGGTATTTGGAATGGGAAATATCCATGGAGCGAAGAAGTGCCGGACTGTTGCCTTACTGAACATAAGATCATGTATCTGATTCATGCGGAGGTGTCGGTACCAGTTTTTTTTCGATCCATCTGGAGGAAGTGTTCACCAGTGCTGAGAAAGGTTTGGAGGGAGCTTCTGTGAAGGGGTTTGAATGGGCTGCCTGAACATATTAACCCCCAATTAGGATATTTTCTTCTTTCAGTAACACGATACTCTTATGCTATGATATCAAGTTCTTTTGCATATTTAAAATTTTGGCAGTTGCGAAGAGCATCCTGAAATATCCTCATTGCTTTGGTTCTCCAGTTTTTCCAGCCCTCCAAGCTTCCAGTCAGACACAAGAGCCTGAGTTGTGTGCAAGCATAAAACCACCAAAGAACGAATATAAGCAAGGTACATCGGAGTTTTTCCCACAAATTTAACATTATTCACCATACCTGGGTGGAAACACCAGCTACCAACTCTATAGTGCTCCTCATCTTTCTTTGTAATGGCGACAAAGTCCTCGTTACAACCAGGTCCAACAGTGGAACCTCAAAGCCTAGATACCCTGTAAAGCTTCTAAATCTAGAAGAGACCCAATCATGCAACTGTATCTCATTTGATCGAGACATGTGCCACTAGTGTCTAGGATGACGCCTATGAGTAATCTTTTGTTTAATCAGTAGAAGATTATCAAACCCAGTTCCTGACAACGAGGCCAAGTACATGTTAAGGATGTTTTGGTGTTGGAGAATCCAGGTGGTGTTGAATCATTAATTATCAGCAAAACTAATTATAAAATGATGGGGATGGCTAGGCATAGCATTAAGTAAGGCGCATATAATTAGAATATTGAATAGGGTGGGGACTGAGTGCACATCCCTGTGGGTTTCTAATTCAAAGTCTTTAGTTACACTTCTATGTCCCTGGAACAACACAGAAGACTTTCTGTAGGACAGGTAGCCTTTAATCCAGCGGAGAACCATCCACCAATATTCCATTCAGGCAAGTTCACTAATGAATTACATGCGTTTTGGCTACAATCGAAATCATATTTTTAGGTCAAGAAGGTAGTGTATTGAGCTGTCAGTGGTGCAGAGTGAGAAAGGTGGTAATGCAATGATGCACACTCCTACCAATGCATGAAACATGCAACCGGAGAGACAAAATGATGTGATCTGTACATAAACGATTTAAGAATCTTCCCCCTCTCCAAATGTTTAACACAACAGCTAGAAGGAGATATTGTGCAAAATGCATTATTTTGATTGGCTTAGGAATAGGAATGAATGCGGCTATTGGTCCAAGATTGAGAGCTCCCCAGTTTACATAGACTCATGTTTATACAATTCAAGTAAGGATTGCCTTGTACTCGACACAGCAACTGAGTATGTATGTATAGTAATACCAATCCTCACCAGCGACGTGGCGTTTGCCCTTAGTGCAACTCCATGTCGATCTGCCGATCTGCTATCTGCCCTGTAATCTAATTATGTCCCCCCAAGCCCGGTAAGTGGGTGTGAGCATTGAGACATTGACAAATTGTTCCCAGTCTGTTTGCCCCAGTTCTGTCAACGCTCTCTGGCAGCAACAAGGGCAGTTTGGAAGAGGCCCGGCATTCCAGGGGTACGATTGTTTCTATAGCTAGGCCTTAGTCTGCTGAACAGTACGTTTCAATGTTCGAAGTTAAGGATCTTTAATAGGTATGGTTTTTTATAGAGAGTACGATTATTTATGGAATTATATGAGGTTTTACATTACCAGAGGTTTCAGTGGCGTTCTCTAAACAGTTCTGTAATACTTGCTCACAAGGTCATTGTTAAAGGTCCTCAAGCAGAGGAACACTATCGAACTAATACCAGTCAGTCACATGTGCAACAAAGTCATCATGCTGATCAGGGAGAACATTAAAACCGTTTCCATTTGAATATCTCACCTGAAGGTATCGTAATTACCAATATCTAGTGAAGTATAGGCGCTAGGTGAAAATGAACAGACGCTATATCTGTTACAATGAAAGACTCCAATAGAGCGAAACACCAACGTCAAAGACCTTTGAGTATCATGTCGGAGGATCTCACCTTCAGACGCATAAAACATTGTATCAATCGCATCTGCTAGAAAAATGACAGGATGGATAAGAGAACCTTCAAAAAAACTATGGAGGTCAAGCCCATGATGACACTCTTCAGGTCACACGATTCTATCTATGCTGGAGTATTGCTGCACACTAACAGCACCTTCAAGGCAGGTGAAATTGCCGAACCTAGAGAATGGTTACAGAGAGAACTTTCACGGCGCGCATAACGAGATAAAACACCTCCAATTACTGGGAGCGTCTTGAGTTCCTAAACCTGTATCCCTGGAACGCAGGAGGGAGGAGATACTGAAATAAATACACCTTGGAAAATCCTAGAGGGACCTAGTACCGAACTTGCACACGAAAATCACTCACTACGAAGCAAAGGACTTGGCAGACGATGCACCATCCCCCCAATGAAAAGCAGGGGTGTCACTAGCCACGTTAAGAGACCATACAATAAGTGTACAGGGGCCGAGACTGTTCAACTGCCTCCCCAGCACACATAAGGGGGATTGCCAACATACCCCTGGCAGTCTTCAAGCTGGCACTGTGGACAAGCAACTAAAGTACAGTTCCTGATCAGCCGGGCTGTGCTCGTACTGCATGGATTTGCGTGCAGGCCAGCAGGCAAACAGCCTTGTTGAATCAGGCTCTGATGCCACCAAGATGCCTGTCAAAGACCGGGCCGCGGGGACTTTGACCCCTCGGAACTCCTCTCCCGTAAACCCAGTGTAAACAATCTGGCAGAAGTAATGATAAGCCAAGATATACAGATCAAGGACGCCTCCATAGATATGTGTGGGTTCAAGTCACCTACAATTTGCACATTATCATGACTGGTTAAGAGTGACCAACAGTTGATTACCTTACGATTACTCAAATTGTGAGTTCCAATGCTTTTGATGCATGCATTATAATCGACAATACTAAGAGTAGGTCAGCAGAGCACAAGTTGGGGAGCTCCAAGTAATTAAACTTATCAGTCAGGAGCATACAAGTTAAATATGTTGAGAACGGAGTTTCCGCAATAAAATTCCTAACACCAATGTATTGTGTAGCCCCTCTGATTTCTTATGTGCAAAAGTTTGATGGGAAGTGATTACTTAATATAAGAACACAAAGAAGTAGTAGATTTTTTTTATTATATTTTATTTAAAACATCAAAAATACAGGCAGCTATAAAAATTAAATAACATCCACTATAAATATATTATAGATACACCACGATTCACACCAAAATACCAAAACTGTCTTGTGGACCAATACGAAATAGACATATACAACAAACACACCAAATAAACACATACCGTAACGTTTCACTAAAACCCACACAATACCAAAAAAAGAAATAACTGTTTGTGCAACAAATATAACACTGGTGGGAAACCCCACTAACCCATTAAAAGATTACATTCACATCATACAAACATGTTACTTAAATGATTAAACAATAGTTTATGTAATTTGCATACCAAATATACAATTGTATATAGAACTTCCAACTTAATATCACAAAATTCAATGATATACTCTAAAACACAACTTCATTAACTAATAAATATATATAACTTGACGATCATGTTAACGTCAGCAATTTCCATCTATTCAATATGTGTTCAATCTTGATACCTATAACTACTTTTGAATCACGAACAAAAATCACAACAAAATTACGAAATATATAGATGAAATTTGGACAACTCAGGGTAATGTACACGTGTTAAATCCCTTAAATACTTTGTGACTCACAGACAGTTGAACAGTAACAGGAAGAGGGATAAAACATTCATGTATTAGTATATGTAGGTTTGGTAAACCCAAAATATCTGGACTGTAAAACACCATCAAAAACAAAATACAAAAAAACTTGTGACTCAAAGAAAAAAACGAGTCTTTACACAAAGGAAAGTCTTCAAAACATAAATAACTGCAAAGGCACCACTGTCATTTTGTACACAAAAATTTAGTAAGTAATCCCAACCCCAGAATCAACAACCACACATCCATAACAACTAGAAAACATGCCATGCCTAATACTTATATACACGGCAAACTCACACTCCCCCCCAAGAGACGAGCCAGCTATTGCCCACGGACCTAACCGAAACTTACCCGGCAAGCCCGTATATTTATTCACAGATTCACAAGGCTTCAAGAGTAGCCTTTTATATCCGACCGAAAAACCCTTATCCCACCTCATCCCATACAATTTTCTATTCCTACACATTGTACGAATAAAACGTAATTGCAAGGACATGCCTTTCACACATTCAACTTACTCCTTTTCCCCTCATTATCCACTAAATAAAAATGTAATCCACGATAATATAATCAAAGCTCGTATAACTCTTTCCTGGTCTAATCCACCACCGATTTCGAGACTTAATGCGCGCAGGAACCTGCACCCTTCACCCCCCCACCCTATGAACCACCCTAACTACCCAACCCCTGACATCTTCTAAACCTTCGCAAAAATAGACAACCAATGAAAAGCCGTGACTTCTCCTCCACAAAACCACACCCGCCACCCTCCACACTCTTCCTGATCGTAGTATTGCCGCCATGAACGCACTATACCAAGTAAAAAATGGAACATGACTTCACGCACCCTAGGCGTAATTACAGCTTACTAAATCTGAGCCAGAATAATTTTCCACGATTACACATTGGTAACAAACCTTCTACTGGAGCTGCGCACGTACTCCCCAGTAACCTACTTAAAACCCATATGCGTAATGTTTTACCGTTTCCTTACCCATCACAAAGCCCATAGTAACAATCTCACATTCCCTCAATTCCCATTCCCGCATACACACTTTTCAACCTCATATATACCATGTTCCCCTATTTCCCTGCCATCACACCCATAACGCCAAACCTCCCCACTTAGAAAAACACATTTTACCCTACGCTTAATAAGTCCAACAATTCCAAACCTCCTTGACGACAGTTAACATAAAACCTCACTGTTTAACCAATAACACCTCGATCCCCACAAAAAGGTAAATACTCGTCTCAAATATTCTATTGATTGCTGTCCCTGTATCGGAATACAGCCGCAACGTGCCTCACCCTTACTAAACAATAAACGTTACAACGATTACACTTTGGTCCAGAGGTGAGATGTTGGGGCCTCAAACACCCATACGACAATGACCTTTCCAACGTACCTTACTGAATTTTCCTCTTGCGCCACTTTCAAATCATATGTATAATATACCACAAATCTTTAATAACATCCATCCCAGTCGTGCTTAACCAAGTTACGAGCACACCATTCCTTCCCCCTTTCCAGGTACCCAACCCCTTGATCCATTGACTTTCACTATTTACTACAATACCCGTGCTTGTTCAAAACACACGCACCACATCTTCCAACACTTTCAAAGACATCCGTTCACACGACAAAAAACAGTCGTATCATCCACAATAACCGTATTAATGGCCGGCCAACACACCGCCTTCCCCTACCCTCCTCACCCCGGGAACAGACTGTGCTCCTCAACCATCCAAAGGGTATCATTAAAACACTCAAAAAAGATCTGAGACATAAGGGCCACACTGTCGTAGACCACTACCCATCTACACAAAAGTCGTTTCCCATAGACCACCCATTATTTGAACATCTCATCTTTGCTCCTTATAACACGCGTGATTACCCACCCAAAGACTAATTCCTCCCCATAAACCCTGTCTCCTAAGTAAACTCTGCAGTGCACCTCCTTTCCACCTCTATCATAGGCGGCCCCGCCAGTCTCTAAGGCCATAAAGCCGCCCACCCCACCCCCTTTGACTCACAAAACTCTAAAATCGCGTGAGGCCCTCTAACAATTGACCTGCCCGGCAACAAACTTCGATGTAAAACAACCCACCCCACCCATGCATTTTACCCTATACCCAAAATTTTAGTGAAACCTTATAGTCTGCCAGAGCAACGATATTGCCCTATACTTCTCAAGGTTTGGCTGCCCTTTGCCTTTCGGGACCAGCACCACAACTGCTGTATTCTGCTTATTCCTTAACGTACCCTTCTCCTTCATACAATTTAATAATCTTACCATGAACTTCCCAATCAACGCCCAATGCTGTAAATAAAATTCCACCGGTAAACCATCAATACCTGGGGTTTTGCCCTTTCTCATTCTGAGTAAAGCAATTTCAATTTCCTCCTCAGTAATATCCCCACCCAAAGCCTTCCTATCACTTTGACCCAAATTGCACTTAGCATATGTGCACACCCTATTTAATTCCACTTCATCCATATCACTACTAGTCCAGTATTTTGTATGCACTCACTGCATATGCACTCACAGCTTTCGAGTTTTTTTATCACTTGACCTGCTCTATGGATTCCCATCGTCTCATTTACCTCCAAGCTTGGGATTGCCGTCAGCGCCTGCTTTTGCTTTTGCTTCTGCAACACACACACGGATGGCTTTTCTCCCCACAAAACTTCTTCTAATCCTGCTTGCACCTGCAACGCTTGAAACCGCTCATTATGCAACGTTCGCAAGCTCTCTTTTATGTCTACAAACTCGTCCATGGGGTAAACACCACCAACCATTCCCTGCCCATAACAACCTCTTAATCAATCCTCTAAATAATTCACTAGCCCATATTTTAGAGTGTTTATATGCTTACCCTCCCTCACGTAAAAGGATTTTATCCTTTCTTTGGTACGAGTCCCACCACATTACAATGTCTTCTACCTCCTGAGCTTCCTTTGAAAGCTCTTTCCATAGCATAGAAAAACCCTCTAAACCTTCCTCATCACTTAACACACTAATATTTAATTTCCAATAAGTCCGATAAATTTCCGCCATCCCCTCCCACCCTACCTCCACAACTACTGCCCTATGATCTGACAAGTCCATCTCAACTGTTTTAAAAGACTTTGCAACTGCTCCTTGAGAAATATACACTCTGTCTAACCTTGCAGCATATCCCCTTCTGATAAAAGCATGTTCAGTTTCCCACACCCTTCCCCCAAACGCATCACTTAACTTAACATCCCTCAACAAATCTCTGAGAGGTGCAGACATATGCCCAGCCCCTTTGGGTTCGACGTCAGCCGCCCTTATGACACAGTTCCAGTCACCCCCCACTATTGCCACTTCCGGAAGTGCACGCAAAAAATAAACAAGGTCCTCAAACACAAAATCCTTTCGAACCTTTGTGCTATTCTCATCAGGGGCGTACACACTTACCAAAGATACACGCTTTCCCATCCAAGTCTCATCCACTCTCAACACCCTCCCCCACCCCCCTCACATCTCTGCAATACAAATGGGCTCGTCTCTTTTATTAAAAGACCCACACCACCTTTCAAAGGGATAGTTGGCAGGGTCAGTACTTTATAACCTGCAACCTCCAACACTTCTCCCTCTTTGAAATTGTGTTCTTGAAGGAACATAACATCAACTCTATGTTTGCTAAGAAAACTGTTTAACCAATTGTTGCAACCCCTGAATGGGTTGCAATGATTAATATGTATATATATAATTATTACCTTTTCATATAATTTTATATTGCTTATATTTGCGATAATAGCTAAATCGTAAATGTATTGCTTTATATTGTTATTTGACTTAGCTTCCTTTTGTTAGGTAGGATGTCACATATTATGTGCTCAGTTCAAGTCTTGATTGTCTAACTACTGTAATTATCGCTTGTGGCTCGTTAGACTGCCGGCTTCTGTTTCTGAGCTGCAGCGATCCACGGAGCTATCACGTGATCGAGGGGGGGGGGTGGTCCTCGCCACGGCTGAAGTATTCAGTCTGGTCTAGACTCTGTTGGTGGTTGGACAGATTGTCTGTCTCATTATTATTGTTAGTTCTGGAGAGACTGTTCACAGAACATTGTATAGACTTAGTGATTTTCGACATTGTACTGAGGTTGTGTGTCTCATAGACACTCTGAGTAACTCAGGTCCTGAGCTGTAGCTTCTGACCTAATTTGTACTGGTTTCTGTGTATTGTCACAGTCGGGATTTTCTTATGCTGAACTTAGATTCAGTAGTATGGGAGATGTGTGACTTTTGTGGAGGATCTGCAGATTGTCCCTACTTAGTGTCGTTATATTATCTCCTTGTTCTTGATTTTGTGTTGCAGGTGCTTGTTATATTGCTATTGGGCTTAGCATTCTTTTTATTGTTCAAGCAGACTGTTCTGATTGCCAGTTGGTCAAGAAGTTAGTTTGTGAGGACTTTGTCAGTCACTTGTTTAAGTCTAGTCAAGTCGTGAGACATAGCGAACTACTTAGAGCACTTACACACATACACAAACTTACTAGTACATATTTATAATATCTTATTAAATATTAATGTACCAGACAGTACTTAAGACATAATATGTGATATGTGCTTTCAGCGCAATACTACTGTACTCGAGAGAAGTTATTATTATTTTGATTATTATTAATTTAATTTACTTTGATAATATACCTCTAGACGATACTCAATAAATTTATTAAATTTTATTTTCTCTAGTTAGTAACCTACCAGTTGTAATCCTAAAGCACTAATAATTCATACTGAATTCTAATGGATAATTGGACAAGGATACTGACTACTTGTTATGAAAACCCAGTAACAGGCTGGATGCTAGAAGGGCAGTCCTTTCTAGTATTCACTGGAGATCTCTAAGCTTTTAGAATCACGTTTTTTGTAACAAATGGGGGCCTATCCGGGAGGCTCTTGATCCAAGGTGTTCGAGAAATTGTCCAGTTTGACATTCTAGTAACTCTGTGATCAAACACTTTGAGTACTTTCCTAATCTGAAGACTTAGAGTTTAGTCTTGTACAACATACCAGGTGGATGTATGTACTTGACTGAGTCTCTTGATCCAAGGAGATGGAAATACTGTTATGAGTTCTAGCTCTAAGACAACCAACACTAAAAGTCCTATTAGGATTATAGTTTCCCATAATCACTCTCTCGTAGTACACTTATTTTCGTGATGTATGCCAAAGTGAAACGGTTAATTGATACTTTGACGTCTGAGATAAGTACATTAAAACTTCAGACGTGTTGGCGAATAGCCAAATATCTCGGTGTGACGTATAACAGGAATTACACCGCAGAAACTCTCAGAGTGTTAATTAAAGATATATTGTTTCCTGCTCATACAGATATGTCTGATTATGATTCAGATTCAGAAAGCCTAGTGTCACAGTTAGGAAGTTTGACTCTATTTGATGAAGAAGAAAGAGCAACTAAGGCAGAAGTGAGCCTAGTGTCTGAGCCTAGTGTACCTCAGTTCTCGCTCACTCCTTCCCTCACTGACACTATAGTACAGAGGGTAGCTGGTAGGATGACTCAGCCTCATACAAGTACCGTGTACACTACACCTGTATCTACTTATCCTAGACCAGATCTAGACTCTCTAGAGACGCCTGGAACGAGGGGTGGCCGAAACCTAAGGAAACGTCCAGGACTCATACGTTAGATACCTTACTCCTCCATTATCCGTGGGTCCAATCTCTCAGGAACAGTTTGAGAGGTTCTTGGAACGCCTCTTTATGTTGCAGACTGCACAATAGAGGCACAGAGGAAATTGAACGAAGATTTCCAGAGTAAAAATTTTCGTCTTGGAAGACAAACACTGATAGATCACAGGACCACATTTAATGTTGCAGAAAGCAGATTCCATGGTTCTAAAGTTTTTTGAGAGTGACTTAGACACCTATTTTGTTGTTGTTTGAGAACCAGGCATGTGCTAAAACTGGCCACGTAAGCCACTGGGCTACCCTTGTTGCACATCCAGCCTTGACATGAAGAGCTCAAACTTGTACTGATGCTTTACCATTTGCAAAGTACATTAGTTATGACGCTGTCAAACTAACTATTCTAAGACCATATAAACTTGGACCATAAGTTTAAAACGCTTTTTGTTCAGTTACAATGACAAACAAGATCAAAACTTGTGTAGAGTTTATCGTGAGAAAAAAGTTGCATTTGGATGAGGTGGTGTGGTTCTGCCAAAGAGTAACAACTACACCGGGCCTTGTTCAGTTGTTATAACACATGAAAGAGTTTAAACAACTGTATTGTCTGCTGACATAATGCCCATACCCCACTATCCCGTGATCAATCATACTACCTCGGATATTCTGGAAAACTTGCAGCAATATGCAGACAATTACGAGATTTCGTCACAAACTTGTACGTACTAAAACTCAGGAGAAACTATAGGTATCTAAAAATTGTCTTAGATGTGGCAACCTAATTCAGCTGCTACATTGCCTGCGCGTGTGTCCTGTCTACTGTAATACTTCAGTACCTTTACCAGGGAAAATGCGACAATTACTGATTCTGGTCCTCAGTGGCTAGACAGAAATCTGATATCGAAGAAGAAGAGAAGTTAAATTACGTATTGTAAAGAAAAGGGGAAATGGCTAGAGAGTATTGCTATAAGTTGGAAAGAGATGCGAGAGGAGAGACAGTCGTGCGGCTGGCGCCCCCACTCA
Organism: Cherax quadricarinatus; assembly: GCF_026875155.1. Classification (NCBI taxonomy): domain Eukaryota; kingdom Metazoa; phylum Arthropoda; class Malacostraca; order Decapoda; family Parastacidae; genus Cherax; species Cherax quadricarinatus. Next base: position 36,958,165 of record NC_069452.1, on the reverse strand, counting down.
ATTCTCGTATCCTCTTCAGAGCAACAAAGGTTAACATAACAATCCTAGTAGATAACCTCTGAGTCCACTGTTTTAGATATGTTACTCAGGAAGATGACATAGCATCAGGAAAGTGTAGATTCTGACCGAAAATGATTGTTCAACCGCTATGAGTTTTCCCCTTGTTACTTTTGAGAGGTAAAGTAGGATTGCATCGAAATTCACATTTAAGTTGAGATAATTTCGTTCAGAGGAGCTCACTGGCAGTTAGTCTCCAAACATTATTAAGGAGAAGATGTACTGCCCAATAAAGGACGAAATACCTATTGCTAGAAAATAGATGTATTATAGAAGCCTATGGACGGGGCGTGTATAAAAAAGTACCTTTGTACACAAACAGTTATATTGAAACAAGATATTATACTGTTTATATTTCAGTTGTCGTTTATCACAGGTGGTGTATTTCCCATCAGGTCAGGGACTTGCCTGATGTTAAGGGGAACGATTTTCCTTCATGATGGTTATATGTAAGGACAACACTTGTGGATTTGATAATAACACTGATGATAATTATGCCGCATTGTTGATGCTTGTAGAGTAGAAACTACTATTTTATTTAGCTTCAGCGACAATTATCTACGAGCTATGTCGAAGGATTTTTCAACAACCATTCGACTGGCTCCTGTTGTGTTAGTGGATGACTCAATGATTTGGGCTTGATAATGTTGTTTAGTGATGCTCTGCGTCCAGGGTCATTAACACTGACTCCCCCGGTCTTCAACCTTAGTCAGGACACACTGACGTTAAATTTCTTACTCATGATGATTTAATCAAGGTTCTGTTTTGTTGATCAGTCACTGGAAAGGACTGAGAAGATATAGCAGTTTACTGGAGAGTGAGAAAGGATCGCGATAATTGTTACTAATTAGATTATCGGTGTTCTGTACTGATGGAGAAAAATACATATAACGTTGTCAGCTGATAGTGTTTCACCACAGTCAAGCATACTCGTAGTGTTACCAGTTACATTTCTGTGAACAAGCCATTGTGATTTTGCTCACTTAATAGTCCCATAGGAGGACAATTTGGGTGTTCAAGAGACTCCGGTAATTCTGGCAACACATTTTACTTGGCCAAAGATGAAGGGAAACAGTAGCTGATCATGTTGCGGACATTGCCACGTGTGTCAAGTGAACAGGCAAGCCAGCGCAACACCTCCACTGCACCTCTCATTCCTATCACCGTGGATGGTGATGAACCATTCTCACGTATTATTGTTGATTGTGTTGGTCCTTTGCCTAGACCAAACTAGGAAACCAATAACAGTAATTTATATTATGGACGCTGCTCAGAAACACGCTATCCGAAAGCTATTCTGTATGCTGAAAAATTATATGCTCGTGCTATGTGAGAGCGCTTAATGAAAATTTTTGTCTCCCCGGTTGGTTTGCCACGAGAGTTAGTCAGATCACGGGATCTAATTTCACTTCTAGATCTTTCGAGGAAGCATGTATCCCACCTAGGAATAAAGTCTGTACTTTCAACCAACTATCATCCACAGTCCACAATTGTGCTCTAGAGAAGTTTTCATCAGGACACTGAAGTCAATGATGGAGAGATTATTGTGAACTTTTTCTAGAGAATGGGATGAGGGTATACCTTTTTCTTCTGTTCGCTATGAGGAGAAAAGTGAACAAGAAAGTCTCGGGTTTTAGACCGTTTGAATTTAATATTCTCGGACACCAAGTGCGTTAGGGTCCTCTTATGCAGTGTTGAAAGTAAGTGTGGACAGGAAATCCAAATCCATCATTGAGTCTTCACTTCAATAATGCAGCAAACATTTAACAGCCGCTAGAAGCTAGCTTCGAACAAAAGACTCATAGTTTCAGCCAGCTAGTATGACTGCAGCATTTATGACAAGCGTGTGTCTCTCGTTCTTTTAAAGCAGAAGATAGGTGATGCCTCGGAAATTAGTACCAGGTCACTGCTCTAGCAAGCCAGGTATGATAGGCCCCCTGGAAGTAGTAAAAAAGGTTAGCGACGTAAAAATTATTTGGTACGTACGCTGGGAAAAAGAAAATCTAATATTGTATACCATGTTACAGCTCTTTAAGACATAATACGCTAGTCCTATACCTATACTTCTATTCTTCCTAGGAGAGGAAGAAAAATCTTCAGTCTGCCTGACATCTCTAGAGTTACAGAGGTGCGTTTAGGAAAAATTCAGTGACACTTACAGTCATTAGACGTTTCTTAGTAAACCTTGGGATTGATTAAAGGCTGTGTGATATTAAAAACATGATTTTGCATTTCCTGAATTGTTCAAGTGATGATCCTAAACGTTTGTACTTCTAGGTATACATGACGTTGATGTACGGTGAGCATCACCATTAAAAAATCACCCTTTGAGGATGAGTGCCAACGAAGATAAAGGCATTGAGAGAAGAGGTTTGCTGTTCTGTTATTCACGGACTATTGAGTGCAGCTAAAGTCCATGGCTATCTCCACTGTATTTTAGTGCCTTAACTGACGGTAGGTTTCAGGATGTGCACTGATTACAGGAAAGTGAACTCTGTCACCTTGCCTGATGGTTTTCACTCTACCCCTCGCTTTGACGACCTTATTTGACGTTGTGTCAGGAGCCCAGGTCAGTTTGTCAGCCTTTTAGATCTCTTACGAGGCTATTATCAAGTCCCGCTTAATGAACGTGCTCAAGAAATATCTACTTTTACTGTCAAGATGGATTGTTTAACTACCTAGTCGCCCCCTTCGGCCTAGGTAACGCGGCTTCTTCATTTCCAACGTTCCAGTGAACGAGTTGACCCACAACTTAGAAGGAGTAGATAGCCCATACCCTGACGAAACTTTGGTGGGTACTCAGTGACGAGTGGGAACAAGCACTTGACACGGCTCAGAGCATTGTTTCGTAGAGGACTGGTGCACTAAAAACTTCACTGTTAACTTAGCTAAATGTCAGTTTTGGGTCCAAGCCAAGATTACCTACTGGTTTTGTATCGGCCAAGGTGAGGTTGCTCCTATTGAGCTAAGGTTCGTTTGCAATTTCTGAATTTCCAGTGCCACAGGATAGGAAAGGAGTACAGAGATCCTGGTTATGGCAGGATTATTATCGCAGGTTTCCTGTCCGAAACTTTTCTCAGGGGGGGATTGCAGCTCCTCTCACTCGGGAGCTACATAGTCGGCAAAGTCAGTTCACATGGACTAGAGATTGTTCAGACTCGTTCAAAAGATTGAAACGTTTGCTCTCCTTGCTACCTGTGTGAAAAGTCCTAAATTTAAATCTTCCCTCTTTTTACAGTATAGATGTTGTGGTGGTTATGCAGATGGGGTGTTGTTGCTGCCTCCAACAGTCAACACCCCACTGCACTCTCCATCCTATAGGTTTAACTATTCATCTAAGCTTAAACGACACAGAAAAATTTTGCCATTATGAGAAAGAGGCTCTAGCTCTTGGTGGTGGGCATTGGACATTTTTTGACGTTTTATTTGGGGCACTTCTCATTTAAAATTAACGTTTTTTTTTTCGACCACGATCCATCATTATATTAGAAACTACTATGAATAAGTAAAAATGCTAGATCTTGAGGTGGGCCCCTCATGATTCCAACCTTATTCTATTTGTAAAAAAACACATAAGTGGTCATTGTTATTGTTAATTGCTCGACGCTTCTGCCACGTCCTTAAATAATTATCAGTTCCATTAAATTAACGTAATTCTTATGCCCAAATTCCTTTTGTTACTTGCTATGTCAAATTCAGTAGAGAGTAACTTAATCCCTCTCACAGCCATATTATAACTATATATACTCATGTGTACTAATTATGTAATAAGTTTGATGTATTTCACAGTATTGATATGTGTGTAAGGAACAGATGCTGAGGGTTGAGTGGGTGTGTTGTAGTGGGGCGATGTTACTGCGTGTGGGCGCAACACTGTCCTGCCGCAGGACCCCCCCTCAATACACACCTTTAGAGAAGGCTGTTTATACTCAGACGTCCATCTGCATAGCATTCCACAACCACTACTTAAGAGTGGAATGCTGTCTCTGTCTATAGCACAAGAACTATTATGTGTCTATGCTATCTTCGTCTCTACACTGATGTAACATACCATGAGTATGCAGGAGATACTTACTGTGTACTGCCCTAGTACTAGGGGCATATCTTAGTGTATAGGAGACGCTGTGAAATTATAGAAGAGTGGATTGGCATCAAAGAGTGACTCTGAATTATGTATATTAATTTGTTATTAAAGTAACCTGGTAATCAGTAATAATGTGAAAGACATTGAATGCAACTCCTAGTGCGACCTACGTTTGTCGTGTTTGGGGGGTGTTGCAACCCTGAATCCGGGTTGCAATGATTAATATGTATATCTATATAATTTTTATCCCTTTTCATATATTTTAAATTGCTTTTTTAATATATTTTTTGCGATTTAATGGTAAATCGTAAATGTATTGCTTTATATTATTGACATAGCTTCCTTGATAGGTAGGAGATGTAATTATATTATGTACCTTCAGTTCAAGTCTTGATTGTCGTAACTACGGTAATTATCGCTTGTGGCTAAGTTAGACATGCGGCTTCTGTTTCTGAGCTGCCAGCGTCCACGTGCTATCCGTGTATCGAGGGGGGGGGGGGGTCTCGCATCCTGAAAGTATTCAGTCTGGTCTTAGACTCTGTTGGTGGTTGGCAGATTGTCTGTCTCATTATTATTGTTAGTTCTGGAGAGACTGTTCAAGAACACTTGTATAGAACTTAGTGATTTTCGACGTTGTACTGAAGGTTGTGCGTCTCATAGACACTCCTGAGTACTCAGAGTCCCTGAGCTGTAGCTTTGACCTAATTTGTACTGGTTTCTGTGTACGGTCACAGTCGGGATTTTTCTTATGCTAACTTAGATTCAGTAGTTTGGGACGATGTGTGACCTTTTGTGGAGGATCTGACAGATGGTCCCTACTTAGTGTCGTTATATTATCTCCTTGTTCCTGATTCTGTGTTGCAGTTGCTTGTTATATTGCTATTGGGCTTAGCATTCTTTTTATTGTTCAAGCAGACTGTTCTGATTGCCAGTTGGTCAAGAAGTTAGTTTGTGAGGACTTTGTCAGTCACTTGTTTAAGTCTAGTCGAGTCGTGAGACATAGCAAACTTATTAGCGAAGCACTTACACACATACACAAACTTACTTGTACATATTTATAATATCTTATTTTAAAAANAAATGTTAATGTACCAGAGGGTACTTAAGACATAATATGTGTGTTGTGATAGAAACACAGGCCTTATCTCTAGGCTTTATTGAACATAGAATCTTCATAGTACTTCTGCAACAACAAAATATGATGACTAGTACATCTAATAATGGTTTATACAGGATGGTGATGTCTTGCGGTCGGCATTATGTCAAGAGAAAAGTTATAACTACAGGCCACTATTAAAACTCATCCATGTAATCTGCATCACTAATATATATATATGTATTATATAGATAGAGAGGATGAGAATCTGTAACACCATGTTGTTGGCCCATGACACACACCAAACTGTTGTGTGGTTAAGGGGCCCGAGATGGTGGTGCAGTTTATCTTTGCTGCTTGTCCCCACAGGACCACTTATCACTACAATCTCACCCTTTCACGCTAAAATATCAGAGACGTATATCTCCCAAATTGTTAGCGGTGGTGCGATTACCACGTCTCGACCTTCGTTATAGACCGTGGAACTACATTCACCAGTTCGATATTTTCCTCAGCGGGTGGTTTGATCAACTGCTGGAGCAGATCACCTCTATTTCCGATAGGGGGTAGTTCAAGGGGCTTTCCAGGAGAAAATGAAGCATCTTTGACATCCATCTATTGGGTGTATGCTCAGATTCACACTAATGGGGATTTTCAACTGGGGCTTAATTGATCTGTGTAGATACTGTTGTTTACTTCACCATTTTGGTAGCGATGTGGGGGAGTAAATGTGGATGAGCTTGCAGGAGCTCTACCTCGCTTCTGCTAAAGGATCCGTCTTGTTCATCCTACTGGTGTACATCTTACAGGAGAACGGGTCCAGGATGACATAACCAAGTGGGCACGGAGGGCTTCCCATCAGAGGAACGGACATGGATAGTTGAGGAGTCTGTTCATGACGGGGTTGCATTGTAGCTGTGCAGACAGCACTGATCTAATAGGTGAAGTGCATCAGGTAGGAAAGTTTGCAGTTGTTGAACAGGGTAGATTGCGCGACTTCTATGTGTCGATGTAACTGCCTTCCATATGTACCGACTTGAAATGCGCTCACTTGTGACCATTGCTTGAGGGTTGTAAGCTTGTTCTGCTGCAGGCAATACCTTTGCTATGCCAAAAATCTGAAGTTCGTTATCTGATCGAGGATCCCCCATGTCTGAATGGATATTAAGCTGGCTATACTAAAAATAGAGAACATAACTGTGAAAGACACTAATAACAGTTGAAGCGCCATATTTGCACAGGGGGGAATACATAAGGGATTACCTTGAATTATTAATCTACTATGCTATGGGAAATAACCTATTCTGATTTCTTGTTCGTAGAGGTCCTTTGAAATCTAAGATGTCAATCTTTCGAAAGGCTGGGTGGATTTTATGTGTTGAGTCTTCTCTGGTTGATGAAAGTTTGGTTGCACTCTCTGCGCATACCTCTGCATGCTCTGAATCACTTGTGCACACGCTTCACTGAGTAGGGCATGTTCTGTGATTTGGACAAATGGTTACAGGCGTGTAACTCCTGGGTGTACACAAAGCCTTGTAGAGCGCTGAGACGTGATTGCAATCATGACGTGCTGCTCCTACTGAGTGGGACTAGATGAATGCATCAGGTGAGATGTTGTCTACTTGACCCGGTCGGTACAGAATATCAAGTCATAAGACGTAGTTCCATCCGCTCCTGCGTAATATCTTGTCATTCTTTATCTAATTCTTTGTGCTTTCTTGTCGAAACATATACATCATGGGACCGTTGGTCAAGTCCTTAGGTGAAATGTCTACCAGTTAAAATATGCCTCCAGTGGCAGAATGCTTCTATGATGGCCTGGCTTCCCTTTTCTACAGCAGCGTAACATTTCTCTGATCCTTGAAAAAGTTCTCGAAAAAGAAGGCTACTGGTCGTCCTGCTGAGATAAGTATGCAGCAATGGCAATGTCAGATGATCCGTTTCCACTTCGAATGGTAGGGACTCAATCAATGGCTTGAAACTATGAGTTTTCAATGTCCTGTTTGGAGTATGGAAAGCGGCTTTGCTTCCTTGTCCAGGAAATGTGGTAAGCACTCAATGGGCGGACTTTACTTGAATAGTTGTAGATACCATTGTGAGTAATAAGCAAAGGAGACCAAGAGTTCTTCGGAGTGACTTTTTGTCTTGAGGCATTGGAAGTTCCCGTAGAGGTGTAGTCGTTCAGGTTCTGGGAACCTATTGGAACACTCTTCCACTACATAAACCAAGGATGCTAAGCCTTTTAGTGAAAAAGTACACTTTTCCTCATTGTAACTGATATTTTTCTATTGGCGGCCTTCCAAATACTTATCGAAGGTTTGCATCATGTTCCTCCTGGGTCTGGCCACAATAATGGAACATTATCTAAATACGCGTAAGTCCCATGAGTTGCTCCTTCCTGAATGAGTGAATCCATCATAATTCGTTGGGAAGCAGGCTACCCACTGGTGACTCCAAAAAGGGACTTGGTAAACTGATAACAGGCCATCACTAGCTGAAACGCTGTGTATGGTTTATCTTTCATTCCTTATAGGGAATTGATGATAGGCACTCTGTAAGATCTATTGTGCTAAACAATAGTTCTGAGCAATTTGTTTCACTGTATCATCAATTCGAGGTAGAGGGTACCCATCAAGAAGTGTAAATTTGTTGATTGTTCAGAGTAATCGTTAGCCAGTCTCCGTTTTCTATAACCAATCCTTAAACAACAACTACCTGTGCAGCCAAGGGGAATCACTCGGTTCTATTAATACCTCCTTCAGCAGCCTCTGAGTTTCTTTCTCAATAAACATCCGAGATCCTCATAAGAAATAGCGGCATGGACTTAGTGTTTAGATGCAATCGCGGTTAAGATTTGCAAACAGCTTTTTGGTGGGGTCTTACCTTTAAGTAATTAAGTCCAACAGACAACAAAGAGGAGCAGTTCACTACATATAGTTAACCCCCCCCCCCGGTGACAACTACCATGCAGCTTCTGAAAGCCTGACCAAGGATAACCATCAGAGCACAGTTGTGGCAGAATAGCTAAATGTACATCTTGATAACCACATTCCATTAACTCTGAGATTTACCTTACCAAAACCCTAAAGGTCTGAATAGAGAGGAGATGTTGATGCCATGGAAAGGTACCGGATGAGTGATGTACAGTCAAGAGTGGCGTTTAACTAAGTCAAGGTTGATGAAACTTCTGAAGCTGCTACAATCAATAAGACCATCTATTCTGTTCTTTGATGAATATTTCACAACTGCCTTTGACAGTGAATTTGGAGTAGCAGCAGCACAGTCACTGTGGCTAGAGTCCGCATTGATCACTGGAATGTTGTGGAGGGCACTGCTCTTGTTGATGCATTAGCACGACATACTTCAGCAAAAGTGACCTTCTTGTGGCATTTTTGGCACATTGCTTCACGAGCAGGACACTTTTTGGACGTGGATGTCTTGAAAAAATCACAAAAGAAACACACCCGTACCTGCTGCTACCTCACTGAGGCAGGTTCACAGTAACTTCATTGCAAGAGTCCTTAGTCAGGAATTGCCAGCCCCCACTTACCACTCGAAGAAGGGCCTTGAGTGGTACTGTATACATTCAGAATTCTTCTGGGGTGATCTAGAGCTCTTGCCTGGTCAAGCAGCGGCTAAGTTGGAGAGTTTTATTCTCCAATAAAAACGCTGCCTTATTTGGTGATTGCAGGCCACTGTAAAAGCATCATCCCTGAATGGTAGGACTCTTCACAATACTGAGCAGCTGCACTGCTTGGAAGTGAGTCCTTACCTAAAATTTTCAGTGGCTTGAAAGTATTCTTAAGGATTCTAAATCTCTGGCGGCGAGTTGCAAGGCGATAGCGTGCAAAAATTTTCATTTGTAGGTTTATAGTATGAGACTTGAGGGTTTTGATAGGCATCTTCGTAGGTATTACACTCAGAAATAGCCTCATATATTTATGTGAACACAAATTGATGAGCCAGACTTAGTTTATCTATATCTTCTTTAGGAAAGGGCCCCCATGGAAAGTTTTCGAAAGTCTTTAACCAGGCTTCCATTCCTGAGCAGCCGTTGATAAGCTGGGGTCACAGGACTAGGCCCTCCAGGTTTCAGGTAAAACGCTCATGTTGTGATGTAGTCTAGTGCAGGATCACCACCAGGTAGCCCAGGATTCTATGTTCAATAAATTGTTGTGATAGAAACACAGGCCTTATCTCTAGGCTTTATTGAACATAGAATCTTCATAGTACTTCTGCAACAACAAAATATAATGACTAGTACATCTAATAATGGCTTCTACAGGGATGGTGATGTCTTGCATATGTCAAGAGAAAAGTTATAACTACAGGCCACATATTTAAACTCACCATGTAATCTGCATCACTAATATATATATAGATAGAGGAGGAGAGAATCACACACCATGTATTGGCACCCATGACACACACCAAACTGTTGTTGTTGTTAAGGGCCCCGAGAGGTGGTGCAGTATTATCCTGCTGCTGCTCCCCACAGGACCAGTATCACTACAATGTGATATGTGCTTTCAGCACAATACTACTGTATTCGAAGAAGTTATATTATTTTGATTATTATTAATTTAATTTACTTTGATAATATACCTCTAGACGATGGTCAATAAATTTATTAAATTTTATTTTCTCTAGTTAGTAACCTACCAGTTGTAATCCTAAAGCACTAATAATTCATACTGAATTCTAAAGGATAATTGGACAAGGATACTGACTACTTGTTACGAAAACCCAGTAACAGGCTGGATGCTAGAAGGGCAGTCCTTTCTAGTATTCACTGGAGATCTCTAAGCTTTTAGAATCGCGTTTTTGTAACACCAATCTCTCTTTAGTCTAATACATAAACCGTTAACATTAGCAGTCATACACCTAAGGCCTGTTATGTTTTTCACCCTTGCCTCTTCTCCTCTCGTTTTTCACTACTTGAATTGTTATTTCTATGAGGTTTCTTTAGAGTACCTTCCCATTCGCCTCCCTTCTTGCGATGGCATCCCTCATGACCCCCTCCCTCCCCATCATTTCCCTCACCCATCCTCTCAGTTTTCTTCCCAGTCCTCTGTGCTGGCATCAGTACGTCATCTGAATCTGACGTAGCTGCTCGTTTCCTCGTAACGTTCTTATCCTCCATGTCAAGGTCTGAGGAAGCCTCACGGTGTACCTCAACATCCACTTTACAATGAGGTATGAAATTCTCTGATGTCTCAGTCTCGTAGTCATTCTGCTGAGCCTCGTATTGTTGACAATCTGGGCTCAAAAAGCCTTCAGCTACGTCTTTCGTATACGGAGCTTCCACCACAGATGGTGACAAGGTCTTTAAAACTTCGTCCAATTCCTACCCTATATTTAACACGTCATTTCGGGGTACCAATCCAGCAGATGTTATTGGCAATGACTCAGGTGCAGGGAGCTGAGGGGAGGACTCACTCTCATTTCGAAACTGTTCCACCATCTCACTCCACAAACGACCACGCCCTTCCTCCGATGATCGATGCTCACCTTCATCACATGTGATAGGGGCTACCTCTTCTTGCACAGGTTTGGTCACGCGTCTGTTCTTTTTGCATGCCGCCACTATGTGGTCATACTCTCCACAAATGGGACACGTACGCCGTTGTCCAGGATATAAAACCATAACCTGTGTCCTAAAATCTTGAAGATACACGTATGATGGTATGGGTTGCCGCAACGTCATTTTAAGGTTGAAAGTACCTTCTGGCATACATGCGTAGGCACCCATCAACCACTTACCCTGCTGGGCAGAATGCACAGTCCCATATTTCTCAAATACATTTCTGAAGTCATCTTCGTTCGCCTCAAAGGGGACATTCCGCAACTTTATCCAGGTATAATATCGAGACACGTCCACCAGTCTCACACGCACAGCAGGCGTAACGTCAAAACACACATCTTGAAAGCGCATAACCACCGATTCATATACACTCGCAGCCCCTCAAGGAAGGTTCCTTGATGTTGGTGAGGGGCTCTTGATTTAGGGAATTGGATCTGTGCTCCAGTTCCCTGAATTAAGCCTGAATGCCTTTCACATCCCCCCCCCCAGGCGCTGTGTAATCCTCCGGGTTTAGCGCTTCCCCCTTGATTATAATAATAATAATACAGTCGCAGCAAGCAGTTTCACAAATATTCTATGCGCTCCATTCAACGCTACCCCATACAATTCACCATCTTGAATTCCATGTCTCCCTGATTATCTTGGGTAAGAGTATCTGAGCTGAACTAGGTGTAATCGCACCTCGAAGTAGTTCAATACCAATAGTATTAATGCGTCTGCGATGACAAACCGCCATCTTAACACTAGTAATTTTCCAGCGGTGTCAACAGAGACACAACAACACCTCCTCGTACCACTGCTGTCAGGTTACTGAGGAGCATCAGGCAAGAGGGTCTACATGGCCCTAGAGCGATGCAGACAATAGTTGCTCTTAGTGGGGCAGCTCGGAGTTTGATGTTGGCACATTCTTGAGTGAGAAGTTTGTCTATAAATACTGAACCATTAGGAACAAAGACGTAGTTATCCTCATCATGGACAAACTTGATCGTTTTCTCTAGGTTGTCTAAACTAGCTTCGAAAAACCAGCTACACTTGGTCTCTTGATCAGTGTTGTTAGGGAAATCTAACCTGACAGCTGTTGTGGCCCCCTACCAAACTAGCGGTTAAATGGTTAACCTGCCGGCCGGCAGTACCACTGGGTACGTCATCAAACCCAATGTGGGGACTGCTGAGCCGGCCTTAGCAGCAGTAAGTACCTGAACACCTCACGGTACGCATCTAAGCAGTAACTACCAGAACACCTTACTGTAGACATCTACTGGCAGTAGAGTATTCGTCTGACCGTCTTATTATACATATCTACTGGCGTTAGAGGAAGCGCTCACCGCAGCTCACTGAGTCTGTTGGCCTCAGTTACTTGACAGCCGCATTCAGTGAGCTTGCAGCATGGTGTTCTACAAACACTATCAACTGGTCTTGAAGGCGGTAGATAGTACTCACCAGACAATCTTATGGTGTACTTCTACTGGCCTTAGAGAGTATTTACAGGACAGGTGATGTCTGCGGACTCACAGCCTACGCTGGTCAACTGTGGGCCGGAGTCATCGGATGCTGTATTAGTGGGACACTACGTGAAGAAAAGGTTGGAGTGTGACACTGAACTGGGCTAGGACCGTAGTGTGACACTTAAGCAAGTATGATGGAGTGTAACACTGAGATATGCTATAGGACCGTAGTGGAACACTGAGAAGAAAAGGGTGTCGTGTGACACCAAAGAAGTTACGGTTGTAGTGTACATTGAATAGTGTCATGTGACTGGCCTCGAGAAAGACGCTCTGTGAGTGTGTCGCAGGGTGTCAAGGGTGACACAGTAGTGTGTGACGCAGAGAAAAGGGTGTTGTGTGACACGGAGAGTAGGAGCGTCATTACGCAGAGAAAAGCGTGTCAAGGGACACAGTTGAGATGGAGCGTCATTACACGGATAAGTGTCGTGTGAGACACAGGGAGCATCACAACTTGGATAAGTGTCGTGTGACACGGAGCGTCATTAGGGTGTCGGAGACACGGAGTTGACTGTTTACCTTGAGTTTACCTGGAGAGAGCTCCGGGGGTCAACGCCCCCGCGACCCGGTCTGTGACCAGGCATCCTGGTGGATCAGAGCCTGATCAACCAGGCTGTTACTGTTGGCTGCATGCAAACCAACGTACGAGGCACAGCCCGGCTGATCAGGAACCGACTTTAGGTGCTTGTCCAGTGCCAGCTTGAAGACTGCCAGGGGTCTGTTGGTAATCCCCCTTATGTATGCTGGGAGGCAGTTGAACAGTCTCGGGCCCCTGACACTTATTGTATGGTCTCTTAACGTGCTAGTGACACCCCTGCTTTTCATTGGGGGGATGTTGCATCGTCTGCCAAGTCTTTTGCTTTCGTAGTTAGTGATTTTCGTGTGCAAGTTCGGTACTAGTCCCTCTAGGATTTTCCAGGTGTACATAATCATGTATCTCTCCCGCCTGCGTTCCAGGGAATACAGGTTCAGGAACCTCAAGCGCTCCCAGTAATTGAGGTGTTTTATCTCCGTTATGCACGCCATGAAGGTTCTCTGTACATTTTCTAGGTCAGCAATTTCACCTGGCTTGAAAGGTGCTGTTAGTGTGCAGCAATATTCCACCCTAGATAGAACAAGTGACCTGAAGAGTGTCATCATGGGCTTGGCCTCCCTAGTTTTGAAGGTTCTCATTATCCATCCTGTCATTTTTCTAGCAGATGCAATTGATACAATGTTATGGTCCTTGAAGGTGAGATCCTCCGACATGATCACTCCCAGGTCTTTGACGTTGGTGTTTCGCTCTATTTTGTGGCCACAATTTGTTTTGCACTCTGATGAAGATTTAATTTCCTCGTGTTTACCATATCTGAGTAATTGAAATTTCTCATCGTTGAACTTCATATTGTTTTCTGCAGCCCACTGAAAGATTTGGTTGATGTCCGCCTGGAGCCTTGCAGTGTCTGCGATGGAAGGCACTGTCATGCAGATTCGGGTGTCATCTGCAAAGGAAGACACTGTGCTGTGGCTGACATCCTTGTCTATGTCAGATATGAGGATTAGGAGCAAGATGGGAGCGAGTACTGTGCCTTGTGGAACAGAGCTTTTCACCGTGGCTGCCTCGGACTTTACTCTGTTGACTACTACTCTCTGTGTTCTGTTAGTGAGGAAATTATAGATCCATCGACCAACTTTTCCTGTTATTCCTTTAGCACGCATTTTGTGCGCTATTACGCCATGGTCACACTTGTCGAAGATAAGATAAGATAAGATAAGATAAGATTTCGTTCAGATTTTTAACCCCGGAGGGTTAGCCACCCAGAATAACCCAAGAAAGTCAGTGCGTCATCGAGGACTGTCTAACTTATTTCCATTGGGGTCCTTAATCTTGTCCCCCAGGATGCGACCCACACCAGTCGACTAACACCCAGGTACCTATTTGCTGCTAGGTGAACAGGACAACAGGTGTAAGGAAACATGTCAAAATGTTTCCACCCACCGGGAATCGAACCCGGGCCCTCCGTGTGTGAAGCGGGAGCTTTAGCCACCAGGCCACCGGGCAAAGTCTGTATATATTACATCTGCATTCTTTTTGTCTTCTAGTGCATTTAGGACCTTGTCGTAGTGATCCAATAGTTGAGACAGACAGGAGCGATCTGTTCTAAACCCATGTTGCCCTGGGTTGTGTAACTGATGGGTTTCTAGATGGGTGGTGATCTTGCTTCTTAGGACTCCTTCAAAGATTTTTATGATATGGGATGTTAGTGCTATTGGTCTGTAGTTCTTTGCTGTTGCTTTACTGCCCCCTTTGTGGAGTGGGGCTATGTCTGTTGTTTTTAGTAACTGTGGGACGACCCCTCTCCATAGGATGGAAAAGGTTCGTGATAGGGGCCTCTTGCAGTTCTTGATGAACACGGAGTTCCATGAGTCTGGCCCTGGGGCAGAGTGCATGGGCATGTCATTTATCGCCTGTTCGAAGTCATTTGGCGTCAGGATAACATCATGTTGCCCTAGGTTGTGTAACTGATGGGTTTCTAGGTGGGTGGTGATCTTGCTTCTTAGGACCCTTTCAAAGATTTGTACAAATGTTATTTATAATTTATTATTTTAGCATAGAAATAGATATATATAGTGACACAGTAGTGTCAAGAAGTTGTACCCTGCGTGTAGGGTTACGAATTATTATTTAAATAACAAAAAGGCACAATACCGTGACTGGAACGATACACAAATAACCCGCACATAAAAGAGAGAAGCTTGCGACGACGTTTCGGTCCGACTTGGACCATTGACAAAGTCACACTCTGAATTATTATTTATTTTAGTAAAATGCTAATTATAATTTATTATTGTAACATGTATATATTATCAGATGTTTATTTACAAAATACCTCTAGACCAAAGATTGTTTTTTATATGATATTGAAGATTAATTTATTTTAATGTGTATATATGTATCCCGAACTTTTATATTACTAACACTAATGTAAAACCCAATTGGTGTTTTTGTAATAATAGCTTTGGGAGGGTGTGCACCCACTGTATTGCTTGCAGCAAGCTTTCTCTGGAAGCCTCGTTCCTTTTTCCGAGCATGTTTACTAAAATATGTTTCAAATCTGCCTTCACCATCATCTACGTCAACACCATCAGGTATACTCATAGCTGACAGCAGTTTCACACTGGCGATGGGTTACAGGATACCGGTGAATAGAAAGGACAAGGAAGGTATATTCACCTCGCTAGACACATGCAATATGGGATTCAGAACAGATGTAACTGCAGTGTAACTTGGCCTTCACTGGCTGGCCTGGAGTGCTGTTTAGCCTGGATCAGCTAAATCCGCCCTTATCCCATATGTAGATAATGGCGATGAGTTAAAGGATACCAGTGAATAGGAAAGTCGAGGAAGGGACATTCACCTCACTAGACACATGCAGTATGGGTGTAAGTTACATGTGGGCCTTATAGTGCCATTTTCAGAGTCACCCAGCAGGCCAGACATTCCTCACTCATTTTAAGCTCATGTAGGTACTAATGGTCGCACAATGTCCTAAGTCAGTGAAATCCACTCGTGCAAATAGTTACAACAAACCTGCAGCACTTAACACTTCTAGCACACATATGACAGACGAATGTTCACTCTGTGCACAAGCAAATCAGCACAAACTTACTATGTTTATAGGTGAACCTCTGGCATGTCCCACTTAAAAAGTCAGTACTGCAATGCTCGTTAAATTGTTCTTAACTAAGCCACTACAGGAAACATTGGTATGCCAGCAGCACTGTAGAATGTATATGTAGACATGCTGGAGGTCAGGACAGCTGCAACTGCAGGCTACCTTAGCTTGTCCTGGCTAGCTTGGAGTGCTGCTTTCAAGCCTGCTTGAATGTGCTTGCTAAGCCCGTGTCAACCACCTCACACCCCACTTAGCCGGGCATGGAGGGACATAAATAGAATTAAGGGTAACAGAACTGGGCAGATCGCGCACCCTCATCCCTTGCATAGGGCGAATGAGTTAGTCAGTGCTTGGGCTGCTACATCTAGCTATGACAATCTTCCCAGTACCACACAGGCAAAATTAAATGACAAATATGATGCAAGGGAGAGACTTGTTTGCTTTATGCTCAGCAAGGCAGATGATTGCAACGTTCCTTTCACTAATTATGAACTTGATGCAGCGCTAACTAAGGGCAACTCCACATCGCCTGGTGAGGATGGTATTACTTACAACATACTCAGATTGCTGTGTCGAGTACCAGGTGATCCATTACTTGAATTATATAACATGAGCTATGTAACTGGGGAGCTCCCTCAATCTTGGACCAACAGCCTCATCATTCCAATTCCTAAGCCCAGTCAACAAAATACATTTCGCCCAATATCTCTTACTAGCTGCTTGTGTAAAACATTTGAGAGAATGATTCTTAATCATCTCATGTACAGGATCAAACAATTTTTGTCTCCCCGGTTACATGGTTTCATGCATGGAAGGAGCGTGCATCATTGCATAGCCACCTTTCTCACCCTGCACACTGACAGCTCATACACTACCTTCCTTGACCTTAAATCCGCTTTCGATGTAGCCAACAGACAAGTAATCATTAGTGAACTTGCCAGATTGGATGTTGGAGGATGGCTTCTCCGCTGGATTAAAGGCTACCTGTCCAACAGAAAATCGTCTGTGTTGTTCCACGGACATAGAAGTGTAACTAAAGACTTTGAATTAGAAACCCCACAGGGTGGTGTGCTCAGTCCCACACTGTTCAATATTCTAATTAATGCATTACTTAATGCTATGCCTAGTCAGCCCCATCATTATATGATTAGTTTTGCTGATGATATAATGATTCACACCACCGGATTCTCCAACACCCAAAACATTCTTAATCATGTACTAGCCTCGTGTCAGGACCAGAGGTTGATAATCTCTACTGATAAAACAAAGATACTCAATAGGCGTCCTCCTCGACAGAGAGGCACAGTTCGTCAGATCCAATTGCATGATGGATCTTTTCTAGAATATGTAAGCAGATACAGGTATCTAGGCTTTGAGGTTCCACTACTTGGACTTGTTGTAACAAGACTTTGTCGCCAATACAAAGAAAGACTAAGAGCACTTAGAGTTGTGGCAGGGCTTCACCCCAGGTATGGTGCTAATGTTTTTAAAAATTGTGAAAATGATGTATCTTGCTTATATTAGATCATTGGTTGATTATGTTGCGCCACTACTTGCTCTTGTGTCTGACTGGAAGCTTGGGGGCTGGAAAAACTGCAGAACGAAGCAATGAGGATCATTTTAGGATGCCCTCGTTACTGCCAAAATTTTAAATATGCAAAAAGAACTTGATATTCCAAGCATCAGAGATCGTGTTACTGAAAGAAATATCCTAATTGGGGTTAATAAGCTCAGGCAAGCTCATTCAAACCCCTGCACGGAAGCCCTCCAAACTTTCCTCAGCACTGGTGAACACTCCTCCAGATGGATCGAAAAAACTGGAACCGACCTCCGCATGAATCAGATACATTGATCTATGTCAAGTAAGGCAACAGCGGCACTTCTCCACTCCATGGAATATTACCCCATTCCAAACTACCATTCCTCCATTTCCCCCAAACTACTTTTTGAATCACAACCAAAACTTCGCCTTGAAGCCAAACATGAGGCCTTAAGCTGCATTGATAACTTAGTCACACAGCACACACTCTCGCAAATTATTTACGCTGATGGTTCTGTTCACCAATCCACTGGTGCAGCTGGTAGTGCTGCTGTTGTCGTACAGAGTGATGGCTCCTTTAAAGAAATTGGAGCACGCATCAATAATTGGGCCTCTAACCTTCAGACAGAACTGTTTGCCATATTCCTTGCACTGAAATGCATCTATGTATCAAAGATTGCAGTTTAATTGTAACTGATTCTCTGTCATCCATAAATGCTCTCAACTCATTAAGCATAAATTGTGGCATGCTTGTGTCAGAAGCCAGACACAGGTTAGTTAGTTTAATATGTTTATTATGCACCCCATACCCATCCTGTGGGGGGTAGTCAAAAGATTACAGAGGTACATAATGGGTCCAGGGACTGGGCCTCAAAGTTTTGATAGCTGAGCAAGTTACAGAGGTAATGAATTCACAATTTACAAGGTAATGAACTCACAATTTACAAAGGTAATGAACTCCAGGTAGGTCTAGTCACAATCATGACAAGTTACAAAGGTATTTACAGATTACAGGGGTACACAATGGGTCCAGGGACCGGGCTCCAAGGTTTTGATGGCTGAACTAGGTACAAGGTAATGAACTCACAAGTTACAAAGGTAATGAACTCACAAGTTACAAAGGTAATGAATACTGTAAGAATGGTTACTTATGTTTATACATGGCTGCAATCATGAACAAATTTTTAGAGTAATGAGCAATTCACACTTCCACACCCGGTCACAACTGTAGTGAGTTATTGGTGTGCAATCTTGATTGCTGAGTCTCTGTCTCACACACACACACACACACACACATACAAATTCATACACACACACATAAACACACACACACACACACACACACACACCACACACACAAACTCTTACACACACACGCACACACACTCATACACACACACACACACACTCATACACACACACACTCATACTCACATAGACAAGGTGGACAAGGACAGGATGTTCCAGGGAGGGGACACAGAAACAAGAGGCCACAATTGGAAGTTGAAGACACAAATGAGTCAAAGAGATAGTAGGAAGTATTTCTTCAGTCATAGAGTTGTAAGGCAGTGGAATAGCCTAGAAAATGACGTAGTGGAGGCAGGAACCATACACAGTTTTAAGACGAGGTTTGATAAAGCTCATGGAGCGGGGAGAGAGAGGGCCTAGTAGCAACCGGTGAAGAGGCGGGGCCAGGAGCTAGGACTCGACCCCTGCAACCACAAATAGGTGAGTACAAATAGGTGAGTACACACACACACACACACACACACACACACACACACACACACACACACACACACACACACACTCATACACATACACACAAACACACACACACACACAACCACACACACACACCACACACACACACACACACACACACACACACACACACACACAATGCACATATGTGGTAATGCTTTATTTACAGCTAGCAAAGTCAGGGTATTTCTCCAGAATGGTCTGTAATATACCACTGTGGATAAAATACTTAGCCATTTCTTGAACACTTCTGAGTGAGTTGTTTCTAAATTCATTAATTTTATCGCACTCCAGTACATAATGACGCAGGGTGTGACAATAATCCATCTGGCAAAGTTTACATTTCGTTTGGTCTACATCTGGTGGTGGTGATTTAACCTGCCAAAGATACTTGTAACCCAGCCGGAGCCGGGCGGTAGTGACATCCAAGAGTCTGCTTATCTTGTTGGATGCACCATAGACAGACAGGTATGGTAGGATTGTGGACAGTGGAGTCAGAGTGCACATGCTGTGGATTCCGTCTCACATTGGTCTTCAGATGCATGATAGAACTGATAAATTGGCTAAGCTGTATGCTTTCAAAGAGGGAGTAGATTACAATCTTGGCTTGTCAGGTAGTAGTTTGAGAACAATAATACGAAAAGAACTTCAGCTGAATTTTATGGACTTAAGGCTCAGGGAGATTGACACCAGTGAGTCCATCTATCATCATTCTATCATGCAGGAGGAGCCACATGTCTATGGTGCATCCAACAAAATAAGCAGACTCTTGGATGTCACTACCGCCCGGCTCCGGCTGGGTTACAAGTATATTTGGCAGGTTAAATCACCACCACCAGATGTAGACCAAACGAAATGTAAACTTTGCCAGATGGACTATTGTCACACCCTGCGTCATTATGTACTGGAGTGCGATAAAATTAATGAATTTATAAACAACTCACTCAGAAGTGTTCAAGAAATGGCTAAGTATTTTATCCACAGTGGTATATTACAGACCATTCTGGAGAAATACCCTGACTTTGCTAGCTGTAAATAAAGCATTACCATATGCGTGCATGTACTCTCCTAGTTGTACTCACCTAGTTGAGGTTGCGGGGGTCGAGTCCGAGCTCCTGGCCCCCGCCTCTTCACTGATCGCTACTAGGTCACTCTCCCTAAGCCGTGAGCTTTATCATACCTCTGCTTAAAGCTATGTATGGATCCTGCCTCCACTACATCGCTTCCCAAACTATTCCACTTACTGACTACTCTGTGGCTGAAGAAATACTTCCTAACATCCCTGTGATTCATCTGTGTCTTCAGCTTCCAACTGTGTCCCCTTGTTACTGTGTCCATTCTCTGGAACATCTTGTCTTTGTCCACCTTGTCAATTCCTCTCAGTATTTTGTATGTCGTTATCATGTCCCCCCTATCTCTCCTGTCCTCCAGTGTTGTCAGGTTGTGTGTGTGTGTGTGTGTGTGTGTGTGTGTGTGTGTGTGTGTGTGTGTGTGTGTGTGTGTGTGTGGTGTGTGTGTGTGTTTGTGTGTGTGTGTGTTTGTGTGTGTGTGTGTGTATGTGTGTGCACTCACCTAGTTGAGATTGCAGGGGTCGAGTCCAAGCTCCTGTGTGTGTGTGTGTGTGTGTGGTGTGTGGTGTGTGTGTGTGTGTGTGTGTGTGTGTGTGTGTGTGTGTTTGTGTGTATGTGTATGAGTGTGTGTGTGTGTGTGTGTGTATGAGTGTGTGTTTGTGTGTGTATGAGTGTGTGTGTGTGTGTGTATGAGTGTGTGTGCATGTGTGTGTGTATGAGTTTATGTATGTGTGTGTGTCTGTGTGTGTGTGTGTGTGTGTGTGTGTGTGTTTATGTGTATGTGTATTGTTACAAAAAACTCGATTCTAAAAGCTTAGAGATCTCCAGTGAATACTAGAAAGGACTGCCCTTCTAGCATCCAGCCTGTTACTGGGTTTTCGTAACAAGTAGTCAGTATCTTTGTCCAATTATCCATTAGAATTCAGTATAATTCAATAGTGCTTCAGGATTACAACTGGTAGGCTACTAACTAGAGAAATTAAAATTTAATAAATTTATTAAGTCTAGAGGTATATTATCAAATTAAATTAATCACAGCAATCAAAATAAAATCAATCTCTCGAGTTCAATATTATTTAATAAGATATTACAAATATGTACAAGTAAGTTTGTGTATGCATGTAAGTGCTCTAAGTAGTTCACTATGTCTCACGACTCGACTAGACTTAAACAAGTGACTGACAAAGTCCTCACATAAACTAACTTCTTGACCGACTGGCAACAAGAACAGTCTCTGCTTGAAACAATGAAAAGAATGCTAAGCCCAATAGCCATATAACAAGCGACTGCGACACAATCAGGATCAAGGAGATAACATAATGACACTAAGTAGGGACCATCAGCAGATCCTCCACAAAAGTTACAAAACTCCCATACTACTGAAACTAAGTTCAGCATAGGAAAAACCCGACTGTGACAATACACAGAAACCAGTATAAAATTAGGTCAGAAGCTATAGCTAAGGACCTGAGATGTTCAGAGTGTCTAAGCGACACACAACCTCAGTACAACGTCGAAAATCACTAAGTCTATACAATGTTCTGTGAACAGAGTTCTACAGAACTAACAAGAATAATGAGACAGACAATCTGTCCAACCACCAAGCGAGTCTAGAGCAGAGAGAATACTTCACGAGAGGTGAGGACACCCCCCCCCTCGATCACGTGATAGCTCTGTGGGCAGCAGTCACCCAGCGAGAAGCCGGCAATATAACGAGCGACAAGCGATAATTACAGTAGTTTGACAATCAAGACTTGAACTGAGCACATATTATGTACATCCTAACAACATAAGTCAAATAAGAATATAAAGCAATATATTTATGATTTAGCTATTATCGCAAATATAAGCAATATAAAATTATATGAAAAGATAATATACATTATATATATATACATAATAATCATTGTAACCCATTCAGGGGTTGCAATACCCCCCCAACACGACAGACGGTCGCACTAGGAGTTGCATTAATGTCTTTCACATTATTACTGATTACTCATATCAATACAATTTAATAATAAATATTAATCAAAGTCACTCTTGTGCCAAGCACCGCTACAATTTCACAGCGTCCGTCACTAGGATATGCCCCTAGTACTAGGGCAGTACACAGTATCGTATCTCTGCATACTCGTGGTTATATACATCAGTGTAGGGACAGGATAGCGTAGACGAGCAGGGCACTGAGGCTCGATCATAGTAGAGGAGACTGCATTCCACTCTTAAGTAGTGGTTGTGGAATGCGAGGCAGTATGAACATCTGAGTATGAAACAGCTTAAGGTGTGTAGTGAGGGGGGGGGTCTGCAACAGGACAGTGTTGCGTCATGCAGTACATCACCCGCACTACACTACCCACTCAACACTCAGCTTGTTTCCTCCTCACACAACAATAATGTATTTTTCTCCATCAGTACACCGTTACTATAATAGTAACAATTATCGAGATCCTTTGCTTCACTCTCAGTAACTGCTATATCTCTCAGTCTTTCCAGTGACTGATCAACAAACTGATCCTTGATTAAATCATCATGAGTAAGAAATTTAATGTCAGTTGTGTCTTGACTAGGTTGATGGCCGGGGGGAGTTAGTGCTAATGACCCTGGGTGCAGAGCGTCACTAAACAACATATTCAACCCAAATCATCGTCATCAACTAACTCAACAGGAGACAAGGATGGTTGTTGAATCTTTGACATAGCTCTAGTAATTGCGCTGAGAGGAAATAAAATAGGTTTCTCTCTACAAGCTTCAATGGCATAATTATCATCAGTGTTATTATCAATCACAAGTGGTTCTTTACATATACCAGCATGAAGGATATCGTTCCCTATCAACAAGTCCACTGACCTGATGGGAAATTACACCACTGGATATACCCCTGAAATATACCCAGTATAATAGCTTGTTTCAATATAAACTTTGTGCAGAGGCACTTTTATAACAGCCCCTCCATAGGCTTCTAACAATACATCTATCTTGCAATAGGTATCGTCAGTTATGGGCAGAACATCTTCTCTTAATAACGTGAGATAACTGCCAGTGTCTCTGAAAGTAATTATCTCAGTTAGATGTGATTCATCAAATCCTATCTACCTCTTGAAAAGTAAGGACTCATGGCTGAACGAATCTTTTCGTCAGATACACTTCTGACGCTAGTCATCTATCCTGAGTAACATTATCTAAAACAGGAGGTTCAGAGGTATTGCTAGGATTTTGGTGTCTTTGTTGCTCGAAGAGGATACGACTTGAGTGGGGGCGCCAGCCGCACGACTGCTTCTCGTATCTCTTTCTAATTTATAGCAATACTCTCTAGCATGTCCTTTCCTGTTTACAATAGGTACATTTAACTTTCTTCTTCTCGATACCAGATTTCTGTCTAGCCACAGAGACAGATTCAGAATTGTGAGTTTTCCTGGTAAAGGTACAGAAGTTACAGTAGCAGGTACATCAGGCCGGCAATGAGCAGCTGATTTAGGTTGTCAACTTCTAGGACAATCATTAGTTACCTTGTTTTTCTGTTTTTTAGTACTTACAAGTTTGTGAGAAATCTCGTAATTGTCTGCTAATGCTGCGGTTTCCAGAATATCTGAGGTAGTATGATCGATCAGATATTCTTGTATGTCAGCAGGCATACAGTTGTTAAACTCTTTGTGTAGTAACAACTGAACAAGACTGTCATAGTTGTTACACTTGGCAGACCTACACCACCTCTGAAATGCAACTTTTTTCTCACGAGCAAACTCTACACAAGTTTGATCTTGTCGTCGTTGTAACGTACGAAATGCTCTTTGATAACTTACAGGTAACAAGTTATACGTCTCTAGAATTGTTTGTTTGACAGCGTCATAACTAATGTACTTGGTAAATGGCAAAGCTGCAGTACAGGTTTGAGCTCTTCCCGTCAAAGCAGTATGCAACAATGTTGCCCAGTGCTTACGTGGCCAATTCATAGCACGTGCCTGGTTCTCAAACACATCAAAATATGTGTCTAAGTCACTTTCAAAAAACTTAGGAACCATGGATGCAGCTTTCTGCACATTAAATGTGTCCTGTGATCTATCAGTCTGTTGTCTTAACAGATGAACATTTTCTCTGGAAATCTTCTTCGTTCAATTTCCTCTGTGCCTCTATTTGTGCAGTCTGCAACATAAGGTTGTGTGAATTGCGATGTTGTACACAGGCATTCCTTGTATCGTCAGTCCTGCTTGCATATTGGTGTTCTGAAATACGTGTTTGGAGGTCTCTTGATGTTTCGCCCACATATAATTTGTTGCAGTCATTACAAGGGATTATGTATACCCCTGCAGAGGATGGAGGCTTGTCCTGTCTACTACTGGTGATGTCCTTGATGGTCGTGGTTGTGGAGGTAGATACTTGGAATGATGTTTTGGCAAAGATGTTGGGAAACATGTTTGGCAATGGAGTTGGTTGGGAGGACTATGTATCTCTTCTCGGCAGTGTCTTCTCTGGGTGTGTTGAAGATGTTTAATGCCCGCCGTCTGCAATCTCTGATGAAGTGACGAGGATAGTGGAGTTTAGAAAATACTTGTTCAATTATAGTGCATTCTTCCTCAAGGAACTCATTGCTGCAGATTCTGAGTGCACGTAGGAAGAAGCCTATAATTACACCATGTTTGGTTTTGGTGTCGTGGTGAGAGTAGAAGTGGAGAAGATCGTTTTGGTTGGTGGGTTTTCGATAGACTTTAAAACGAAGTTCGTGGTCAGCTTTGCAGAGCAGAACATCAAGGAAAGGAAGAGTGTTGTCGACTTCTTCTTCAAGTGTGAACTGGATTGAAGGCTCGACCTGGTTGAGCTTGTCTTGGAGAGCTTGAATGTTGAAGCGTTTAGGAGTTATGAGGAGAATGTCGTCAACATAATGGAGCCAGGTGATAGACGAAGGAATAATGGTGGAGAAACGTTCGGCTTCTAGATGTTCCATGTATAGGTTCGCCAGGACTGCACTGAGTGGCGAACCCATGGGTAGTCCAAAAGTCTGCTGAAAGAGGTGATTTTCGAAAGAGAAACACGTAAAGCCAACACATAGTTCAACAAGGTCGATGAAATCGCTGGCTGGAATGGGAAGATCAAGTGAATCGTCAATTTTCCTGCGCAAGAGATCGATGGCTTGTGTAGTAGGTACTTTGGTGATAGGGAAGTCACGTCAAGGCTGGAAAGTTTCTTGTTCCTGATGTTGATGTTGCGAATGCGATTGAGAAGATCACCCGAGTGTTTGAGATGTGCTGGACTGATAGTGCCCAAGAGTTTAGAGAGGTGTTTTGCGAGAATTCCTGAGAGCTGGTGGGGAGCACTGCCTATTCCCGAGGATATGGCCTCAGTGGGATACCAGGCTTGTGAGTCTTTGGCAGCAGTACATTCTAGCAGGTCTGGGGTTGCTGGGCATGGTGTGCAGAAGTTTCTTCCCTTGTTCTGAGCCCCTCAGAATGCGGCGAGTCCTTTGAAGAAAAGTTTTTAGTAAGGTTGTCCCATTGGTTAGTTGTGAGATGTTTGTAGGTATCTGGGTCATTAAGTAGATTGAGCATTTTGTTCCTGTAATCGTCAGTGTTCATGATAACAACACCACCTCCTTTATCAGCGGTGGTGACCCTGATGGTCGTGTCTTCTGCTAAACCTTTGAGTGCATTGATGTAACGTCGAGGTATGACTGGGGAGCTGCGTGTTGAGATGGCTGCTGAGATGATGCCTTGAAGATAGCCTTTTTGTAAGTCGGAGTCATTGTGTCTGTAGTTTTTGGCGATGAAATTGAGGTCTTGTTTTGGTTTCGTAATTCCTGTTGCGAATTTGAGGCCTAAGCTGAGTTTCTGTGGTTGACAGTGGACGAGATGAAAGATTTTGAATAATTTCAGGTCTTCCTAAACTTTTCCAATTACTATTATCGCAGAGTGTTTGTAGTTTCCTAGCAAGTCTGATCTTCTGTTGAACATTCGCTGTGGTAACTCTGCTGCGAATGATTTCGGCGGTGCGTCTGTTCATGTTGCCCCGGAGTGTTGTGCCTAGTGTTCTGGCTTGGAGAAAAGCTTCCTTTGTAGCATTGTTTAAGTCATCTGCACACTCTTCAAGGTAGGTCCGAGCTGTAGCGGAGAAAGGTGGTTTGATGTTGGCAATTTGAGGAGGAGTAGATCTTGGTAAGACCATTTCTTGGATGCAATCACGAAGAAAATTGTGTCTGTTGCGAAGTGAGTAAGCTTTTAGAAGAAGGTCCAGGTATTCTCTGTATGAAGGATCCATTTCTACTGCAGTGTTTGACACGATGGAAATAAATGGTATAAAATACCGACACAATGGAAATATAAACACAAATGCAGTATAATGTGATCCTTTATTGACAACGTTTCACCCACACAGTGGGCTTTTTCAAGTCACACACTATAATTGAACAAGTATTTTCTAAACTCCACTATCCTCGTCAGTTCATCAGAGACTGCAGACGGCGGGCATTAAACATCTTCAACACACCCAGAGAAGACACTGCCGAGAAGAGATACATAGTCCTCCCAACCAACTCCATTGCCAAACATGTTTCCAACATCTTTGCCAAAACATCATTCCAAGTATCTACCTCCACAACCATGACCATCAAGGACATCACCAGTAGTAGACAGGACAAGCCTCCATCCTCTGCAGGGGCATACATAATCCCTTGTAATGACTGCAACAAATTATATGTGGGCGAAACATCAAGAGACCTCCAAACACGTATTTCAGAACACCAATATGCAAGCAGGACTGACGATACAAGGAATGCCTGTGTACAACATCGCAATTCACACAACCATTTAATTAACTACAGAAACTCAAGACTTATAGCCACAAAAGGGACAACACTCAATACAGAGAATCCTGGAATCATCGCTCATCTCTACAACCAACAATTTCAACCAGAACAATGGTTCTATAACCTAGCTGAACCACTCGCCAAGAAACTTCTTCATCGCTATCCCAATAAGAACATAGAACACTGAAGAAGGTCTACTCACAACTTGTCCAATACCCCTGCCAAGCTACCCAAGACTCTATAACCCCACCCGGTAGATAAATCAGATGCAGCATTCCCCACCTGACCTCAACATTCTGAACATGACTATAAATACTGAAAAGTAAAAGGACACAAGTGCAACTAATGTGACATTATTGTGGCAACGTTTCGCTCTCCAGGAGCTTTATCAAGCCATTACAAACAATACATGGACACAGAGGGTATATAAAGGCTCAGAGTGTGGTGAATACTAGTGGGTACCATTTCGATATTCACTAGTGGTAGTAGTAGTAGTAGTAGTGGTAGTGAAAAAGTAATCCCAATATGGTAGAGCAATTAATTCGTACATGAGTAAAAGGATATAAAAGCTATTACTTGGGTAAATAAAAAATAGGTTGGACAAATATAGACTGGAATGAGGCAGCTTTTTTCAGTGTTCACTCTCTGTGCTTTGGTGTAGTATAACGGAGAGACTATGTGATGGCAGGGTTTACTGTTTTCAGGAGGATTCTTGCTAAGACTTCGGAGATGGTGAAGCTGCCGGGTTTTTTTGTTTAATTGTATTCGAAACAGCGATCAGTGCTGATTCGAGGCACTTGGTCTGCGGAAATTAGTTTCTTTGATCACTAATTGGGGTCTCTGAATTTCTTGAGATGATTTGGGGGAATTTTGGTGTTGTACAAGGCGTTGTTCAGGTTATCGTTCTACATGCGTAAATGTGTTCATTGAGGCGGGTGTCGAGGTTTCTGGCTGTTTCACCTACGTAAATCTTGTCACAGCCTCCACAGGGTTTTAGTGTAAACTCCTGCATTGACGGTTCGTGGTGCTTGGATTTTGTCCTTGTTATATTCTTTATTGAAGTGCTAGAAGCGATGGGGACTCTGGTGTTAGCTTGTGAAAGTACTTTTGAGACGTTCAGTGCAACTGACTGTAGGGAAAAATTATAACTTTGCTGGGAGTGGTGTTGATGCGTGGAGAATTTATGATCTGAAGAGCTCGATTAGCTTGATTAATGATACTCAGCATGGATTCACAAGAGGCCGGTCTTGTCTAACTAATTTATTAACTTTCTTCAGTAAAGTTTTGAGGCTGTTGACCCGATAAAGAATTTGATATTTTTACTTAGATTTTAGTTTAAAGGGATTTGTAGAGTTCCACACCCGGGGGATGTTGAGAAAGTAGCAGCTCATGGCAAATTGGGGGAAGGGTGCTCTCGTGGATCGAATCATGGCTCACAGGGCAGGAAGCAAAGAGTGTCCATAAATGGGGTTAAATCCGAGTGGGGATCAGTAACAAGTGGCGTTCCACAGGGATCAGTCTTGGGCCCGTTGTTGTTTATAATATATATCAATGATCTTGATGAAGGAATGCTTGTGATATGAGCAATTCGCCGATGGGCACGAAAATAGGTAGGATAATTGATTCAAACGTAGATGTTAGGGAACTTCAGAGGATTTGACAAATCTATCTTGTCAAAAAATGGCAGATTTCAGTTCGGTGTAGATAAATGCAAGGTTCTGAAGCTCGGGAGTGTCCATAACCCTAGCACTTATAAGTTAAATAAGTAGAACTTAGCCATACAGATTGCGAAAAGGACTTGGGGGTTATGGTAAGAAACGACCTTAAACCAAGACAGCAATGCCTAAGCGTACGTAATAAGGCAAATAGATTATGGGATTTATATCAAGAAGTGTAAGCAACAGAAGTCCAGAGGTCATACTGCAGCTTTATACATCATTAGTAAGGCCTCACCTAGATTATGCAGCTCAATTCTGGTCTCCATATTACAGAATGGACATAAATTCGTTAGAAAACATTCAGCGTGGATGACTAAATTAATACATTAGCATTAGAAATCTTCCTTTTGAAGAAAGATTGAAGACTCTTAAGTTTCATTCACTTTTTAGACGAAGAATGAGGGGAAACCCGTCGAAGTGTATAAGTGGGGAAAATAGGTATTAATAAAGGGGTATTAACAAGGTTTAAT
>NC_069452.1:36837881-36928328 GCF_026875155.1 Cherax quadricarinatus | reverse complement strand
CCCATTGAAGTGTCCTTCAGCCTCCTAATCTCCTCCTGGAGAAGCAAGACCTCCTCCTTCAACTCTCCAACCTCAATTTTTAAAACACTGCAGAAGCAAGCCATGCTTTGTAACCGTCCACACTAATCCCCAAAGCAGCTCAGGGTCTGTGACCTCACGTGACGACTGACCACTGACGACTGACCACTGACGACTGACGACTGACCACTGACGACTGACGACTGACCACTGACGACTGACGACTGACCACTGACAGTTAGGTATCTTTATTTCGAAACGTTTCGCCTACACAGTAGGCTTCTTCAGTCGAGTACAGCAAATTTGTAGATGAATGGTTCAGAGAACCGACATGTTGATAAATTAGACACATGTGCAACTCTTGGGTATCTTTATTGAGGAAACGTTTCGCCACACAGTGGCTTCATCAGTCCATACGTAGGAGAAACTTGAAGAACAGGAGGAGACTGAGGTAATCAGTCCCTCAACCTTGAGTCGATGTGTTCAGTCCATCAATCTTGAATAGAATACGGCATATCAGCGGAGAAGCAGCTTATAAACCGTATGGCAGGAGAGGTGCAGCAGTCATAGGTCGTGTCACATTTGTTCAATGTGGAAGTAGGTCGTGCCCAAGAAGAAGCCTACTGTGTAGGCGAAACGTTTCGAAATAAAGATACCCAACTGTTGCATATGTGTCTTACCTAAACAACCTGTCGGTATTTTATACCATTTTAATGTTCAATCTGTCAGACACTGCAACACAAGGGTATCTTGGTACAGACTTGGAATCAACTTCAACAACCTCTACTAGTGAGAATGGCTGGATTTGAGAGGAACCTGACCTCTCAACGTCTACATTCTCACTCTACTAGTGACCTACGTCTCACCTCCTGGCGCTATATAAGGCTCCATTCTATTATTCCAGACAATGGAACAATACTCTTCTCCAAACTGAGGGACTGACCACCTCAAAACTTTAAGGGTGATGGACTGATTACATCGTCTTCAAGTCTCTTCTGCTTCTATCAACTTTGCTGTACTCGACTGAAGAAGCCTACTGTGCAGGCGAAACGTTTCGAAATAAAGATACCTAACTGTTGCATATGTGTCTTACCTAAACAACCTGTCGGTATTTTATACCATTTTATTGTTCACTCTGTCAGACACTGCAAAACAAGGGTTTCTTGGTACAGACTTGGAACCACTTCAACAACCTCTACTAGTGAGAAAGGCTGGATTTGAGAGGGACCTGACCTCTCAATGTCTACATTCTTACTCTACTAGTGACCTACGTCTCACCTCCTGGCGCTATATAAGGCTCCATCCTATCACTTCAACTCACTCCAAACACATCATCGTAAGACACAGTCTCTCCTCACCTCAAGAAGTGTTCCTTCGATCCCCGTCGGGGAGGGAACCTATAGTCATCGTACCAGCGCCTGACTTACTCCTTCATGATGCTTGCAAACCGTGTAAGGATCAAACCCAACAGTGGAGTAATAAATGACTCTGGAAATATAAACACATATGCAGTATAATGTGATCCTTTATTGACTACGTTTCGCCCACACAGTGGGCTTTTTCAAGTCACAAACAGATCTGTTTGTGACTTGAAAAAGCCCACTGTGTGGGCGAAACGTAGTCAATAAAGGATCACATTATACTGCATATGTGTTTATATTTCCATTGTGTCGGTATTTTATACCATTTATTTCCAATAAATGACTCTACTAAACTTGCCCTTGCTGCCGTTGTAAAGACTTGCCTACAGGTTAAATTTACAGCCATCAACTCGACGAAAGACTCATTCATCGTCGTCTGTACCGACGATTATGAAGCCACAAAGCTGATCGCCGACACTTCTATGAAAACCCTCAGAGACCGACAGTTCACCATCTCCCCTTCACCTTTTTTGCTGGCGAAACGTTCCGTTTTCGTCAAACGGCTGGACAAACTCGTCACTTCTTTATCGACTGAGGATCTCAAGACCTCTATCGAGGAACAAAATACCTGGGCGTCGATTGAACATATCACCAAAATCCCCAACGCCTCTACAATGATCAAGCTAACCTTCTCCAACATCGAGATGGCTACTAGAGTACTGTCTGACGGCCTAGCTATCTCCTACTATCATATCCATCCAAGTCACATAGAACCCGAACGTTTCGCCCACATCTCGCCATGCTGGACCTGCTACTCCTATCACCACTCAACGCCTGACTGTCCTCTGAAAGGGAAAAAAGTACTGCACAAACTGCGGTAAAGACGGCCATGACTTCAAGGAATGTTCTACTACCACTACCTCTCCTACCTGCCTCAACTGCAAGGGTACTCACCACACCCTTGCAGCAAAATGCCCTCTACGTAAAGAAGTCCTGTCTAAGAAATCATTGAAGAAACCAAGAAGAACAACCCTAAATCGCCAACATACGCCGCCCATTGCAAAAATTCAATCAGATACCACCGAACTCCTTCAAGCTACACAACAATCATCTCACCCAGCCAGTCCCTCTCTGCTCTTCCTGACGCTGCTCCATCCAAGGTGCTATACTGTATGATGTATGCACACCTTACTAATGCTGCAAACCCTGGCTCATTCAACACAACAATCAATGAACTGTTTCGCCTAAACAACATGCCAAACTTCAACTTTCCAGACTCGCCACCATCACAAGACCTCCTCAAGCTAATTCCAGACATTGTTAACTTCACCTCAACCCCTGGTCCTACTCGTATCTCTGACCTAGACTCTACTCCAGAACCAACACCACCGTCTACTGCCACCTCTCACCACCCACCACCAGCCCAACAAATCACAACCGACCAACACTCCCTGCCTCCTCTCAACACAGTCACAGAAGACGAAATAGTACCAGAACATTATGAACAACCCTCGGACAACGACGAAGTAGTAGTCGAAGAAACCACAGGCAACCGTTACCTAAGCCAAGCCTTTAATGGGTCTCTAACCTTCTACACCACCCCCAACCTCCCAACCGAAATGAGCGCAGCTGATATGCTCCACTTAATGAAAGAAGGAGCTGTTAAGTACACCTGCACCAAACCTCATCAAATTCCTTTTGAAAACGCACTATCTTACCTCGTGACGAATCTGAACTGCTCCAACCTCAGAATGCAACTATTCCACATGTCCAAGAGAGACTTCAAAAGACTCAAGAGTGGCTCCATCACCAGCGAAGTGTAGCCAAACACGCAACACCCTTCCCAACACCTGACGTCCAAACCAGCTCTTCACCTCAGCCTGAAGCATATCAGTCAGCGAGCACTGTCTGCAATCTGCTCTCTCCTCTATGTCCTCAACATGCCCTCTCTACACTGCCTCGCAGTGCCACGCAGCTGGGTTTAGCCCTGGCTCTTTCATCTACAACTCAAGACCTTCCTCTCACGACTGTTCATCGTCTGTCCACACTTCCCAACTCACCCACCGGAGTCCCAACAGAAGAGCCTGCTATGTGTGTTCTCAATGTCTGTCCCACGATCGACTTAGCTGCTGGGTTAAGCCCTGGCTCTATTTCTACAACTAAGAACACTCCTCTCCAGCACTATTCTTCGTCTGTCCCGTCTTCCCCGCTCATCCCATTTGGGATCTTACCTGAACTTTCGTTCGTTCGTTCGTTACTTCAACTCCATATTATTCCAGACAATGGAACAATACTCTTCTCCAGACTGGGGGACTGACCACCTCAAAACTTTAAGGGTGATGGACTGATTACATCGTCTTCAAGTCTCTTCTGCTTCTATCAACTTTGCTGTACTCGACTGAAGAAGCCTACTGTGTAGGCGAAACGTTTCGAAATAAAGATGCCTAACTGTTGCATATGTGTCTTACCAAAACATCAATACAGATTCTAGGACATAATAGGAAGACAGTAGAACTATATACAAAAGATGAGGTAATCAGTCCCTCAGCCTTGGAGTTAGTGTTCACAGCATCGTGGTGGAGGAGAATCTCCTCCACCACGATGCTGTGAACACTTACTCCAAGGCTGAGGGACTGATTACCTCATCTTTTGTATATAGTTCTACTGTCTTCCTATTATGTCCTAGAATCTGTATTGATAAAGCCACTGGATGGCGAAACGTCTACAATAAAGATATCCAGATGTTGCACATGTGTCTTAACTTTCATATTGTCGGTATTTTATACCTTTCTTGCACAAGTTAAATGATGTAGAACTTAGCCATACAGATTGCGAAAAGGACTTAGGGGTTATGGTGAGCAACAACCTTAAACCAAGACAGCAGTGCCTAGGCGTACGTAATAAGGCAAATAGATTACTGGGATTTATATCAAGAAGTGTAAGCAACAGAAGTCCAGAGGTCATACTGCAGCTTTACACATCATTAGTAAGGCCTCACCTAGATTGTGCAGCTCAGTTCTGGTCTCCATATTACAGAATGGATATAAATTCGTTAGAAAACATTCAGCGTAGGATGACTAAATTAATACTTAGCATTAGAAATCTTCCTTATGAAGAAAGATTGAAGACTCTTAAACTAGGAATAGTTAGTGATATGGGTTTTGGCAGGAAAACAGTGAAGTCCCAGTGTAGTAATATTACGAGTTTAGGGGAACTAGTAATAGGCAGAACGAGGTAGATATTGAAAAGCCAGGGACTTTGGGTGATAAGGACAGTAATAGGTTTAGTAGAAAAACAGAAATGAGCAGAAGGGTAAAGAGAAAGGAGAGTCTTTCAATGTTTATTATGCTAATTGCCGTAGTGCTAGGAATAAGATGGACGAGTTGAGATTAGTTGCTAGTGCAGGTAACATTGATGTATTTGCCTTAACTGAGACGTGGTTTAATTAAAAAAGTCGGGACATGCCTGCAGAATGTCATATTCAGGGTTTTAAATTGTTCCAAGTAGATAGAAGTATCGGGAAGGGGGGTGGGGTGGCATTGAAATGTCCGAGATCGCTTGAACTGTTGCATAAAAACGGGTATTAAAGTCTGAAGTAACACATACAGAGTCTGTTTGGATAGAATTTTCAGAGGGGCATGAAAAAACTGATTTTAGGAGTGATATACCGTCCCCCAAACTTAGATAGGGACCAAGGGAAACTACTATGGGAGGAAATTGTTAAGGCCACAAGGCACAATAATATAGTAATTCTAGGAGACTTTAACTTTAATCATATTGATTGGAATTTCTTGACTGGGAATTTGGAATCATACGACTTCTTAGAAGTAGTTCAGGATTGTTTTTTGAAGCAGTTTGTGACAGAGCCTACAAGAGGAAATAACCTGCTTGACTTAGTTATGGCAAACAATGAATCCCTTGTTAATAATTTAGAAATTTCAGAGGAACTGGGTGCTAGCGACCACAAATCAATTACATTTAGCATTGAATGGAAGTACGATAGTACCGATAACTCAGTAACAGTCCCAAATTTTTGCTTAGCAGATTACGATGGGCTTAGAGAACACTTATCATCTGTTGACTGGGGTAACGAAGTGAGATATCAATATGACAGTTTTCTGAACACTATACATGCTGCTCAAAGAACGTTTATCCCATATAAAGAAATGAGATCAAATAGAAATGACCCAAAATGGATGAATAATAGGCTGAAATATCTACTAGGGCATAAGAAAGGAATTTATAGGCGTATCAAAAGAGGTGAGGGTCATCTTATGAATCAGTATATTGACATTAAGAGGGACATTAAAAAGGGGATAAGAAAAGCTAAAAGGGACTATGAAATTAAAGTTGCTAGGGATTCTAAAACTAACCCAAAAAGTTTTTTCCAGGTCTATAGAACAAAAGTTAGAGATAAGATAGGTCCCCTTAAAAATAACTATGGGCACCTTACTGACAAAGAGAATGAAATGTGCTTGATTTTTAATAATTATTTTCTCTCAGTTTTTACACAGGAAGACACTTACAATATTCCAGTAATTAATTTTTATAGTGGGCTAGAAAAAGATAAATTACGTAACATAAAAGTCACTAGTGAAATGGTTGTGAAGCAGATAGACAGACTGAAGCAAAATAAGTCACCGGGTCCTGATGAGGTTTTTTCAAGGGTTCTTAAGGAATGCAAAATGGAACTCTGTGAACCATTAACTAATATTTTTAATTTATCTCTGCAAACAGGTGTAGTGTCTGATATGTGGAAGATGGCTAATGTAATTCCTATTTTTAAAACAGGGGACAAGTCGTTACCGTCAAATTACCGCCCAATAAGCCTGACCTCAATTGTAGGCAAATTACTAGAGTCAATTACAGCTGAGATTATAAGAAGCCATCTCGACAAGCATAGCTTGATTAATGATACTCAGCATGGATTCACAAGAGGCCGGTCTTGTCTAACTAATTTATTAACTTTCTTCAGTAAAGCTTTTGAGGCTGTTGACCACGATAAAGAATTTGATATTATTTACTTAGATTTTAGTAAGGCTTTTGATAGAGTTCCGCACCATAGACTATTAAAGAAAGTGGCAGCTCAGGGCATTGGGGGAAAAGTGCTCTCGTGGATCGAGTCATGGCTCACTGACAGGAAGCAGAGTGTCCATAAATGGGGTTAAATCCGAGTGGGGATCTGTAACAAGTGGCGTTCCACAGGGATCAGTCTTGGGGCCGTTGTTGTTTATAATATATATCAATGATCTTGATGAGGGAATTACTAGTGATATGAGCAAATTCGCCGATGACACAAAGATAGGTAGGATAAGTGATTCAAACGTAGATGTTATGGAACTTCAGGAGGATTTAAACAAACTCTATTCTTGGTCAGAAAAGTGGCAGATGCAGTTCAATGTAGATAAAAAGCAAGGTTCTGAAGATTGGGAGTGCCCATAACCCTAGTACTTATAAGTTAAATGATGTAGAACTTAGCCATACAGATTGCGAAAAGGACTTTGGGGTTATGGTGAGCAGCAACCTTAAACCAAGACAGCAATGCCTAAGCGTACGTAATAAGGCAAATAGATTACTGGGATTTATATCAAGAAGTGTAAGCAACAGAAGTCCAGAGGTCATACTGCAGCTTTATACATCATTAGTAAGGCCTCACCTAGATTATGCAGCTCAGTTCTGGTCTCCACATTACAGAATGGACATAAATTCGTTAGAAAACATTCAGCGTAGGATGGCTAAATTAATACATAGCATTAGAAATTCTTCCTTATGAAGAAAGATTGAAGACTCTTAAGTTACATTCACTTGTTAGACGAAGAATGAGGGAGACCTGATCGAAGTGTATAAATGGAAGATAGGTATTAATAAAGGGGATATAATAAGGTCTTGAGGATGTCTCTCCAAGAGAGAACCCGCAGTAATGGATTTAAATTAGATAAGTTTAGATTTAGAAAGGACATAGGAAAGTATTGGTTTGGAAATAGGGTAGTTGATGAGTGGAACAGTCTACCTAGTTGGATTATTGAGGCTGGGGCTTTGGGTAGTTTCAAATTTAGGTTGGATAAGTACATGAGTGGGAGGGGTTGGATTTGAGTGGGACTTTCACATCAGAGCTTATTTCTTGGGTGGCATTGAAAATTGGGTTGGGCAAATGTTTTGTTAGTGGGATGAATTGTAAAGGACCTGCCTAGTATGGGCCAACAGGCCTCCTGCAGTGTTCCTCCTTTCTTATGTTCTTAAGCCCTACTGTAGATATTTTCTCTGGAAGTCTATCTACAATTACTGCATCAGCACGTTTTTTCTCATTGCCCAACCTGACAGTTACATAAACAGTGTCATACAATTGAGCTCTTTTATCTGAGAGAAAACCAGATAATTTTAGAGTTGTAGGATCTCCCATCTGTACTTTCATACCATTAAGACATTTATGTTTAAAAGTACATTGGGATCCCTGGTCTAATAATGCAGCCAAAAAAACCATACCCCCGGCCGGGATTGAACCCGCGGTCATAGAGTCTCAAAACTCCAGCCCGTCGCGTTAGCCACTAGACCAGCTAGCCACATAAGATTCATCCAACTAGGTATATTTCTACACCATAGGAAAGTTAGCACAGGCACCTCTGTGACCACAAATGCAAGTTTTTACAGACGAATCTTGCATTTGTGGTCACAGAGGTGCCTGTGCTAACTTTCCTATGGTGTAGAAATATACCTAGTTGGATGAATCTTATGTGGCTAGCTGGTCTAGTGGCTAACGCGACGGGCTGGAGTTTTGAGACTCTATGACCGCGGGTTCAATCCCGGCCGGGGGTATGGTTTATTTGCAATCGTGTCATTATGATTTCTTAAGTCTAATAATGCAGTTACATTTTTTGATTTATATCTTTTATCATCAATTTTTACCTGTAACACAGGCAAGGCTATTTCAGCAAAACCATCATTATTAACATCAGCAGCAATTTTTACATAAGCTACTGTTGTGTCAGGATTGTCAACATTATCATTATTATCAACATTATCACATAGACCCTTACACAGAAGTTTAATTTGGCATAACAATCCTTTACATTGTGATTACCTAAACACCTGATTGTTGTGATAGAAACACAGGCCTTATCTCTAGGCTTTATTGAACATAGAATCTTCATAGTACTTCTGCAACAACAAAATATAATGACTAGTACATCTAATAATGGCTTCTACAGGGATGGTGATGTCTTGCATATGTCAAGAGAAAAGTTATAACTACAGGCCACATATTTAAACTCACCATGTAATCTGCATCACTAATATATATATATATATAGATAGAGGAGGAGAGAATCACACACCATGTGTTGGCGCCCATGACACACACCAAACTGTTGTTGTTGTTAAGGGCCCCAAGAGGTGGTGCAGTATTATCCTGCTGCTGCTCCCCACAGGACCAGTATCACTACAATCTCCCCCTTCTAAAATATCAGAGACAGTAATCTCCCAAACTGTTAGGTGGGCGACGTACACGTCCCGACCTTCGTAGCCCTTGAGCCTCTTCACCAGGTTCGATATTTTCCAGCGGGGTTTGATTAACTGCTGGAGTAGAATCCTGTATTTCCATAGGGGTAGTCTCAAGGGGCTTTCCAGGAGAAAACGAAGCATCTTTCACATCTATTGGTGTATCTTGAGATTCCACACTAATGGGGATTTCAACTGGGGCTAAATGTCTTGTTTGAGAGTATGGAAAGCGGCTTCTGCTTCCTTTGTCACAGGAAATGTGGTAGCACTCAATGGGCGGACTTTACTTGAATAGTTGTAGATCCATTGTGAGTAATAAGCAAAGAGACCAAGAGTTCTTTGGAGTGACTTTTTGTCTTGAGGCATTGGAAGTTCCCGTAGAGGTCGTAGTCGTTCAGGGTCTGGGAATATTGAACCTCCTTCCACTACATAACCAAGGATGCTAAGCCTTTTAGTTGAAAAAGTGCACTTTTCCTCATTGTAACTGATATTTTTCTTCTTGGCGGCTTCCAAAAACTTATCAAGGTTTGCATCATGTTCCTCCTGGGTCTTGCCACAAATGGTAACATTATCTATATACGCGTAAGTTCCCATGAGTTGCTCTTCCTGAATGAGTGAATCCATAATTCGTTGGAAGCAGCTACCCCATTGGTGACTCCAAAAGGGACTCTGGTAAACTGATACAGGCCATCACTAGCCTGAAACGCTGTGTATGGTTTATCTTCATTCCTTATAGGGACTTGATGATAGGCACTCTGTAGATCAATTGTGCTAAACACATAGTACTGAGCAATTTTGTTCACTGTATCATCAATTCGAGGTAGAGGGTACCCATCAAGAAGTGTAAATTTGTTGATTGTCTCAGAGTAATCGATAGCCAGTCTCCGTTTCCTATAACCATCTTTAACAACAACCACCTGTGCACGCCAAGGGGAATCACTCGGTTCTATAATACCCTCCTTCAGCAGCCTCTGAGTTTCTTTCTCAATGAATATCCGATCCTCATAAGAATAGCGGCGTGACTTAGCTGATATAGGATGGCAATCCGCGGTAAGATTTGCAAACAGCTTTGGTGGGTCTACCCTTAAAGTGCTAAGTCCACAGACAACAAGAGGAGGCAGTTCACCTCCATATGTTAAGGTGACACTACCATGCAGCTTCTGAAAGTCCTGACCAAGGATAACATCAGAGCACAGTTGTGGCAGAATAGCTAAATGTATATCTTGATAATCCTTTCCAGTAACTCTGAGATTTACCTTACAAAACCCTAAGGTCTGAATGGAGAGAGATGTTGATGCCATGGAAACGGTACCTGATGAGTGATGTACAGTCAAGGAGTGGCGTTTAACTAAGTCAAGGTTGATGAAACTCTCTGAGCTGCCACTATCAATAAGACCATCTACTTCTGTTCCTTTGATGAATACTTTCACAACTGCCTTCGACAGTGAATTTGGAGTAGCCGCAGAAGTCACTGTTGCTAGAGTCGCATGATCACTGGAATGTGTGGAGGCACTAGCTCTTGTTGATGCATTAGCACGACATACTTTAGCAAAGTGACCTTTCTTGTGGCATTTATGGCACATTGCTTCACGAGCAGGACACTTTGGACGTGGATGTCTTGAAAAACCACAAAAGAAACACACCGTACCTGCTGCTGTCACTGAGGCAAGTTCCACAGTAACTTCATTGCAAGAGTCTTGGTCAGGAATTGCAGCACTTACAACTCGAGAAGGCTGAGTGGTACTGTATACTGTATACATGAGGAAATTAAATCTTCATCAGAGTACAAAACAAATTCTGGCCACAAAATAGAGCGAAACACCAACGTCAAAGACCTGGGAGTGATCATGTCGGAGGATCTCACCTTCAAGGACCATAACATTGTATCAATCGCATCTGCTAGAAAAATGACAGGATGGATAATGAGAACCTTCAAAACTAGGGAGGCCAAGCCCATGATGACACTCTTCAGGTCACTTTTTCTATCTAGGCTGGAATATTGCTGCACACTAACAGCACCTTTCAAGGCAGGTGAAATTGCTGACCTAGAAAATGTACAGAGAACTTTCACGGCACGCATAAAGGAGATAAAACACCTCAATTATTGGGAGCGCTTGAGGTTCCTAAACCTGTATTCCCTGGAACACAGGAGGGAGAGATACATGATTATATACACCTGGAAAATCCTAGAGGGACTAGTACCGAACTTGCACACGAAAATCACTCACTACGAAAGCAAAAGACTTGCCAGACGATGCACCATCCCCCCAATGAAAAGCAGGGGTGTCACTAGCACGTTAAGAGACCATACAATAAGTGTCAGGGGCCCGAGACTGTTCAACTGCCTCCCAGCACACACAAGGGGGATTACCAACAGACCCCTGGCAGTCTTCAAGCTGGCACTGGACAAGCACCTAAAGTCAGTTCCTGATCAGCCGGGCTGTGGCTTGTACGTTGGTTTGCGTGCAGCCAGCAGCAACAGCCTGGTTGATCAGGCTCTGATCCACCAGGAGGCCTGGTCACAGACCGGGCCGCGGGGGCGTTGACCCCCGGAACTCTCTCCAGGTCTCCAGGTAATACTTCAGAATTCTTCTGGGCTGAATCTAGAGCTCTTGCCTGGTCAAAGGCAGCGGCTAAGTCGAGAGTTTTATTCTCTAATAAACGCTGCCTTATTATTGGTGATTGCAGGCCACTGATAAAAGCATCCCTGATGGACTCTCCACAATACTGAGCAGCTGTCACTGCTTGGAAGTGACAGTCCTTACCTAAAATTTTCAGTGCTTGAAGGTATTCCTCTAAGGATTCATCAATCTGCTGGCGGCGAGTTGCAAGGCGATAGCGTGCAAAGATTTCATTTGTAGGTTTAATATACTGAGACTTGAGGGTTTTGATAGCATCTTCGTAGGTATTACACTCAGAAATAGCCTCATATATCTTAGGTGACACAAAATTGATGAGCAGACTTAGTTTATCTAGATCTTCTTTAGGAAGGGCTCCCAAGAAGTTTTCGAAAGTCTTAAACCAGTGCTTCCATTCCTGAGCAGCCGTTGATAAGCTGGGGTCACAGTCTAGCCTCTCAGGTTTCAGTAAACGCTCCATGTTGTGATGTAGTCTAGCGCAGGATCACCACCAGGTAGCCCAGGATTCTATGTTCAATAAGTTGTTGTGATAGAAACACAGGCCTTATCTCTAGGCTTTATTGAACATAGAATCTTCATAGTACTTCTGCAACAACAAAATATAATGACTAGTACATCTAATAATGGCTTCTACAGGGATGGTGATGTCTTGCATATGTCAAGAGAAAAGTTATAACTACAGGCCACATATTTAAACTCACCATGTAATCTGCATCACTAATATATATATATAGATAGAGGAGGAGAGAATCACACACCATGTGTTGGCGCCCATGACACACACCAAACTGTTGTTGTTAAGGGCCCCAAGAGGTGGTGCAGTATTATCCTGCTGCTGCTCCCCACAGGACCAGTATCACTACACTGATACATCTGTCAAGTTCCTCCAAACTTTTAACTTTATCATTCCATGATTTGTATGCATTGTAATTCTTAGAAAAATGAGTACTCTTGCAGAAGAGACAATCTCTCTTTTCTTTGGTTTATTAACTGGGCTACTCTTAGGAGGGTACTTATTCTTCTTACCTTGTGGAGAATCATTATTTCTGATTCTTGCTACTTCATATGCACCTTTGCAACTATTTTTAGGAAATGAATTTTGATTATTACCATTGGGATAATTTTTCCCTTTGTGAAACTTGACAGATACCTCAGAGTTATTATGTGTTGCATCTTTAAAATGAGTTGGTTGGCTTGTCTGCAACTGTAGACCTAGTCTTATTTCCTCCAGACGAAAATAACCCTTGTGATATTTGTTCGAGAGTCATTCAAGTGTTTTATAGTTTAATTTATTCTGTACCATGGCACTCAATAACCAGTCTGATTCCTTCAGATTATATTTATTACTTAAAGTTTTGAGAGTGCTCTCCAGTTTAACTCTAAACTGCTGTAAACCTTTGTAAGTGTGATCTGGAGATTTTAAATTAATGATATTCACTGGATCCAACCTACTTTGTTCTATATTACCATAAGTGACTTTCAACAAGTCAACTGCTTCCTTGTAAGAGTCATCTACATTGGGAAAGGCTTGTATGAGTATGTGAACATCTCCTCTTACCTGTCCTTTGAGGTAAAATAATTTAGTTACACAGGCTAGGTCACTCCTGTTATGCACAGCTGCTTTAAAAATTGACCAAAATTCCTCACAATTTTCTCCAGGATTAAATACAGGTTAACATAGTTCTGGGAGTTTTGGCAGACATATTATTTGTTGGAGCAGACTGATTAACTGCCTGGTTTACACATTTTAATTTATTCAAGGCCTGACTTTTACAAGAATCTTTTCCTCTAATTCATAATACTGATTAATCATGAGATCTACTTCAGTCTCATCTACACAGTTTACTAACAAATCTCCTTCATATTTGTTGTAATATAATTTGTATGAATCATATCTATTACCTAAAGCATCTAAATGCAATTTAAAATCATCAGTATTCACAGTTTCTTGATTCATTAATTCCAAACATTATATGCCTTGGTTACATGACCCTTTCTCGCTTGCAATGATGCTTTCTTTGCTCTATATTCCATATGTTTGTCTTCTATATTAATTTCCTCATTTTCAGCCATGATGCAATGTACTAAATTCAACTTAATTAATAACACTGATTACAACTTACAACACTGATACAACTTACCTTTGAATAAATCCTAGCTACTTGAGCTTAGCAATTACATGCAAAAAAATTATAATATAAATTTTAAATGTACATTAATACAAACCTTTAGGCAGCCTTTGCTTATCAAAATTAATATTATACAAATTAGTAAATCCTTGCCAGAATTTGGCATAGCAAATTTAATATTATGCACATTAATATTAGTTACACTTGGCTTATCAATTACACATACACTGATATAAATCTTGGCCAGAATGATCTTATCAAATTAATATTATACAAATACATTAATATAAATCCTAGCCACTTTGGCTTTGCAAAATTAATATACACATTAATATAATTAGCTACACTTGGCTTGTCAATTACACATAGACTTATACACATTAATATAATCTTTAGCCACAGTTGACTTATCCAAATTAATATTGTAATAATTATAATCCACTACACATTAAGTAAATTAGTGGATTCAACATCCACCTCCTTCTGTCATTTCACATATAATTATTAATTAACTAATCAATGACTTCACTAATTACATCTGGTTCGAAAGACCAATGGGCTAATTAAATGTGGAAAATTGCATTTATCTGAATGTATCATTATATACATAACAGTAAATGAACATAGATAATTATTATTTATCAGTTAGACAAGAAGGAATTTGGGACACCTAGGTCGCAAAAAATGTCCCCCTTCGATACCTACCACTGTCATATCCACAAGTTGCTCTGGGCCTATTAATTAAATGAAATATACATCACC
This sequence comes from Cherax quadricarinatus, assembly GCF_026875155.1. Lineage (NCBI taxonomy): Eukaryota > Metazoa > Arthropoda > Malacostraca > Decapoda > Parastacidae > Cherax > Cherax quadricarinatus. The sequence continues at coordinate 36,913,925 of NC_069452.1, read as the reverse complement.
AGGAATGCTGGTAAATATATAAATTTGTGGACTGTATATTAAAAATAATAAATGATTATAGATACACATATACATAACAGAAGGAGAATATCTTAAAAATCACTCACCGATTTAACTGTGAATCAAGGTGTATCATACTCAGAAAATCTCTGTCTATACATGAAAATAACAACTGGCTAGAGTTATAACATAACAGACTTATCTGAGGTTCCTAGAGCTATCTTGTCCAGTTGCCTGATATCTCAAGTTATGCAGGAATGCACATCCAACAATTTCGCCTCCTATTTGAGAGGTGTCAGCCCGATTTTAACCTCTAGAGCACGAAAAATTCTTCACATTATTCACAACGTGTTATTCAATTCAAACAAAATGGCGACTGCTCCTGTCTGCGCAGGCGCAGGTCCAGTTTCCCATTTTCCATAATTCTTTTAAATACAGTATGGCCATCTATTTACATATAACTACTGTATTTCTGGAAAATATATACAGTATTTTCCACATGTACCTTTCATTTGCAATTAATATAGGTCTAGAGCAACTTGTGGAGAGATAGATGGTAGGTATCGAAGGGGGACATTTTTGTGACCTAGGTGTCCTAAAAAATCCTAGTTTCTGTAACTTTGATAAATAATAATTATCTTTGTTACCATTTACTTGTATGTATGTATTGAGATTCATCCAGGTAAATGTAATTTTCCATACAACCTTCGTTACGCTGCATGTCAACAAACACAAATATTTTGCTTTCTGTTGGGTCCCTGTTCGTTTTCATGTTCAGAACAAAGATCATGCAGACACTGCTGTGCAGTTAGCAGTATATGATCTCCCAGTTTCATATAGAGATATTTCATTCACAGACTATTTTTCTGTAATCTCTAACCACTTTTGCAACCATTGGCAACAATGTTGGTTTGAGTCATAAATCATTGGCAACTATGTTGGTCTGAGTCATAACAAACTATTCTATCAAACCAATTTTAGGTTTCAGGCCATTTCTTGTCATCCGTGCCGAGATTGGGAGACTATGAGCAAAGGACAGGTGTGGGAGTGCTTTGGGAGAGTACAAGATGGGGAGTGCTCTGGGAGAGTACATGATAAGTGTGAGAGTGTTCCTGTGAGAGAACAGGATGGGTGTGGGAGTGCTCTGGGAGAGTACAGGATGGGTGTGGGAGTGCTCTGGGAGAGTACACGATGGGGAGTGCTCTGGGAGAGTACACGATGGGGAGAGCTCTGGGAGAGTACACGATGGGGAGAGCTCTGGGAGAGTACACGATGGGGAGTGCTCTGGGAGAATGCATGATAAGTGTGAGAGTGCTCTGGGAGAGTACAGGATGGGTGTGGGAGAGCTCTGGGAGAGTACACGATGGGGAGTGCTCTGGGAGAGTACATGATAAGTGTGAGAGTGCTGTGGGAAAGTACAGGATGGGTGTGGGAGTGCTCTGGGAGAGTATTTACAATACAATTTTTATTTCCTTGCAAGTTTACATCGAAATAATGTAATTACAATAATGAGTTGCAGTGCAAAGAAAGCCACTATCATGCCATGGCATTATGGGCAGACTAAATTAATGGCTTACAGACTAGTACTTAATACTAGAGAAATTTATCATAGTTTAAGTTGAACATCTGTTTTTATTTAAAGCAGACAGAAAGTTAACTCAAGTTACAATCTGGGGATATTACATTGGAACAATTTGAAAGTATTTTTAGGTTGTGTATACCAATACCTGGAGTTTACCTGGAGAGAGTTTCGGGGGTCAACGCCCCCGCGGCCCGGTCTGTGACCAGGCCTCCTGGTGGATCAGTGCCTGATCAACCAGGCTGTTGCTGCTGGCTGCACGCAAACCAACGTACGAGCCACAGCCCGGCTGATCAGGAACTGACTTTAGGTGCTTGTCCAGTGCCAGCTTGAAGACTGCCAGGGGTCTGTTGGTAATCCCCCTTATGTGTGCTGGGAGGCAGTTGAACAGTCTCGGGCCCCTGACACTTATTGTATGGTCTCTTAACGTGCTAGTGACACCCCTGCTTTTCATTGGGGGGATGGTGCATTCGTCTGCCAAGTCTTTTGCTTTCGTAGTGAGTGATTTTCGTGTGCAAGTTCGGTACTAGTCCCTCTAGGATTTCCAGGTGTATATAATCATGTATCTCTCCTCCTGCGTTCCAGGGAATACAGGTTTAGAAACCTCAAGCGCTCCCAGTAAATTGAGGTGTTTTATCTCCATTATGCGCGCCGTGAAAGTTCTCTGTACATTTTCTAGGTCGGCAATTTCACCTGCCTTGAAAGGTGCTGTTAGAGTGCAGCAATATTCCAGCCTAGATAGAACAAGTGACCTGAAGAGTGTCATCATGGGCTTGGCCTCCCTAGTTTTGAAGGTTTCCATTATCCATCCTGTCATTTTTCTAGCAGATGCGATTGATACAATGTTATGGTCCTTGAAGGTGAGATCCTCCGACATAATCACTCCCCAGGTCTTTGACGTTGGTGTTTCGCTCTATTTTGTGGCCAGAATTTGTTTTGTACTCTGATGAAGATTTAATTTCCTCATGTTTACCATATCTGAGTAATTGAAATTTCTCATCGTTGAACTTCATATTGTTTTCTGCAGCCCACTGAAAGATTTGGTTGATGTCCGCCTGGAGCCTTGCAGTGTCTGCAATGGAAGACACTGTCATGCAGATTCGGGTGTCATCTGCAAAGGAAGACACGGTGCTGTGGCTGACATCCTTGTCTATGTCGGATATGAGGATGAGGAACAAGATGGGAGCTAGTACTGTGCCTTGTGGAACAGAGCTTTTCACCGTAGCTGCCTCGGACTTTACTCTGTTGACGACTACTCTCTGTGTTCTGTTAGTGAGGAAATTATAGATCCATCGACCGACTTTCCTGTTATTCCTTTAGCGCGCATTTTGTGCGCTATTACGCCATGGTCACACTTGTCGAAGGCTTTTGCAAAGTCTGTATATATTACATCTGCATTCTTTTTGTCTTCTAGTGCATTTAGGACCTTGTCGTAGTGATCCAGTAGTTGGAGATAGACAGGAGCGACCTGTTCTAAACCCATGTTGCCCTGGGTTGTGTAACTGATGGGTTTCTAGATGGGTGGTGATCTTGCTTCTTAGGACCGTTTCAAAGATTTTTATGATATGGGATGTTAGTGCTATTGGTCTGTAGTTCTTTGCTGTTGCTTTACTGCCCCCTTTGTGGAGTGGGGCTATGTCTGTTGTTTTTAGTAACTGAGGGACGACCCCCGTGTCCATGCTCCCTCTCCATAGGATGGAAAAGGCTCGTGATAGGGGCTTCTTGCAGTTCTTGATGAACACAGAGTTCCATGAGTCTGGCCCTGGGGCAGAGTGCATGGGCATGTCATTTATCGCCTGTTCGAAGTCATTTGGCGTCAGGATAACATCGGATAGGCTTGTGTTAATCAAATTTTGTGGCTCTCTCATAAAAAATTCATTTTGATCTTCGACTCTCAGTCTGGTTAGCGGCTTGCTAAAAACTGAGTCATATTGGGACTTGAGTAGCTCACTCATTTCCTTGCTGTCATCTGTGTAGGACCCATCTTGTTTAAGTAGGGGCCCAATACTGGACGTTGTTCTCGATTTTGATTTGGCATAGGAGAAGAAATACTTTGGGTTTCTTTCGATTTCATTTATGGCTTTTAGTTCTTCCCGCGATTCCTGACTCCTAAAGGATTCTTTTAGCTTAAGTTCGATGCTTGCTATTTCTCTGACCAGTGTCTCCCTGCGCATTTCAGATATATTGACCTCTTTTAGCCGCTCTGTTATTCTTTTCCGTCGCCTGTAAAGGGAGCGCCTGTCTCTTTCTATTTTACATCTACTCCTCCTTTTTCTTAGAGGAATAAGCCTTGTGCATACATCGAGTGCCACCGAGTTAATCTGTTCTAGGCATAAGTTTGGGTCTGTGTTGCTTAGTATATCTTCCCAGCTTATATCGGTTAGGACTTGGTTTACTTGGTCCCACTTTATGTTTTTGTTATTGAAGTTGAATTTGGTGAATGCTCCCTCGTGACTAGTCTCATTTTGTCGGTCTGGGGCTCCACGCATACATGTCTGAACCTCAATTATGTTGTGATCTGAGTATATTGTTTTTGATATGGTGACATTTCTTATCAGATCATCATTGTTAGTGAAGATGAGGTCTAGTGTATTCTCCAGTCTAGTAGGCTCTATTATTTGCTGGTTTAAATTGAATTTTGTGCAGAGATTTAAAAGCTCGTGTGAGTGTGAGTTTTCATCAGAGCTGCCTCCTGGTGTTATTACTGCAACAATATTATTTGCTATATTCCTCCACTTTAGGTGCCTTAAGTTGAAGTCCCCCAGGAGCAAGATGTTGGGTGCAGGAGCTGGAAGATTTTCCAGACAGTGGTCAATTTTTAACAGCTGTTCCTGGAATTGCTGGGATGTTGCATCTGGAGGCTTGTAGACTACCACAATGACTAGGTTTTGGTTCTCGACCTTTACTGCTAAAACTTCCACTACGTCATTTGAGGCATTAAGCAGTTCTGTGCAAACAAGTGACTCTGCAATGTACAGGCCAACCCCCCCCTTTTGCCTGTTCACTCTGTCACATCTGTATAGGTTGTAACCTGGGATCCATATTTCGTTGTCCAAGTGATCCTTTATGTGGGTCTCAGTGAAAGCCGCGAACATTGCCTTTGCCTCTGCAAGCAGTCCACGGATGAAAGGTATTTTGTTGTTTGTTGCTGGCTTTAGACCCTGTATATTTGCAAAGAAGAATGTTATCGGACTGGTGGTATTGTTGGTACTGGGGGGGATTTTTTTCCGGCATTAGTATCTGTATCTGTTGGTTTGGAGTGGAGGCCATCGACTGTGGTTCCACTCCAGGAATGACTGGATTTGGTGTACGATTTCTGCCATTTCCTGCCAGTTTTTTTTCCTTCCTGGCACTAAAAAACCTCTCCCTCTTGAGTGGCTGTGGCTACCCAGGTTTTCCCATGGCTGGATGTTTTGTATCTTTTTGTCCCCTTTAGATGGTATGCCTGGCAATTTAAGTTATAGCACAGTCTTTCCTGTACTGAAGAGGTACACATTTCAGGGTGAAAAAGCTTACAGGAAGGGAGTTTACATTTTCCTGTTGTCATATGGGCATGGCATTTTCTAGGGTGGTCATAGTTGCATGTCCCATCTGTTTTTCACATTTCCCATGCCAGCAGATACCAAGTGCATAGTATGGCACAGGCTTGGTTTCCGCTTGCCTTGGGTTTCTGTGACTGTATTCCCTGTTGGTGCATGTTTCCCTGTCTTACTTCTATCCTCCCTAGCACCAACAATGGAGCTCCCACCAGTTGTTTTTGGTAATTTTATCCTCACTATTGCTATTGGAGTCCTCTTGTTTGCTATTTCCTGCGGTATTCTAGTTTGCAATATTGGTTTTATCTTATCTTTGACTACACTTGTTTCCCTACTATGGCTCCTGTCCCCTATGAGGTCATTTATATGTATTCCTTCCTGCGTATAATTCCCGACTACCTGGACAAAATCTCCAGCTTCACCATTACTGTCTCCCAGGACAGTATCTCCAGCTTCAACCATTTTCTGTCTCCCAGACAGCACCTCCAGCTCACCATTACTGTCTCCCAGGACAAGCACTATCAGCCCCACATTTACTGACTACCAGGACATCACCTCCAGCCTTACAGTTAGTGACTACATGGCCAGTATCAAGGGCAGTACCATTCAGCCCAGACTTTTTATGTTCCCATCTGTTGTAGAAAGCTTCCAGGTTTTCTATGAAAGCAGCTTTGATGTTGTCCTCTTTTAATACCCTTGTGATTTTAGTCCACAGATTTTCCTCATTTGGGCATACCCAAAAACACTTGTCTGTTTTAATACTGCGTGTAGCTAGTTCTGGGATATCTGCACAAGGGGCATGACACCAATTTCCACAAAAATGACAATTTATCCATGTGGAAGCCCGTTTGTTTGACTGACCACAGACTACACACAGCTTCATAATGATTTGAATGGTTGATTTAGTGCAATTCTACTAGCAACCTCTTGAATATTATATTAATAACCTTAAATGAAGCTCTAGCTATTTGTATTTCTGTTTCTAACTCTTTTTGTATATTGGACAGCATACCGTCACGTTCCTGATTTTTAATGTTTGTGTTTATAAGGGCGCCTACAACCCCATCCGTTTACAGTTTGCTTTATTTTCCAACGAAACTGTTTTGAAAACCAGTCACGGTTCGGACCAGTCAAGGGTTCGGAACCAGTCGATCTGTCTGATCAGTGGGTCACTTATTTAAACATACTGGTCGGTGATTTGAGCTAACACATAAGGATCTACTGGGAAAATTATCTACCCGAGTAATATGTGATTTGACTGATACAAAAGTATAACTTGCGTGTTGAAGAGCCGGTTTATAAACTGGCAGCTCCTACAATGACGAACGGTCCCACCTCCCCCTTTTTATCAAACGCTGTATCTGGCTTTTCTATTTTTTTTTTTTTTCCCGTCTCCACCACAATAAATGCTATATTATCACTATAGTTGACTGGTGCAAAATTTTGGGGGAAGGGCGCTTTTTCTGTAGTAATAATTGCTTCTCGTTGTGTTATTGCGACCGCTGGTAACTACAGGTTATATGAAATTCACAGTAACGTCTCGATTTCAAGAAAAAGAAACTAATGAAAGTCACTCCACTCCACTAAGTACCATTATAATACTGGTTAGTTGCTACTACAACACTGTATTCTGCTATTCACTGGTATCACTAGATTATATGCGAGTACACTAGCAAGCCAGGAAGATTATTAAAAACAGCTGACCTGTGGTAAGTTTCTGGCGACTTCTGGCACCTGCCTCTATAGGCTTATCACTTCATTTACAAATTCACCTGTTTTCAAATGACACTTTAGCCTTTATCATCAATATACTAGGGAGCCACTGTAGTATACACTATACACTATGTATGGTGAAAGTAGTTTACAGTATGAGAATGCTACAATATGGTGTAAGGCAGTATAGTTTTGTGCAGGTATTTATACTACACTGTAGTAAGTATTAAGGTATGTATGAACTGTGGGTATCTAAATTTTGAAGTGTTATGATTTAGGTAATTGGGAGACCTTTTGGCAAATTTAAGTATTGAGGCGGCGAGAGAAAGCAGAGCACTGCATTTGAGTCACTGAGGGACTGGCAGGAGAGAAAGGAGGGGGTTGTGCTTGTTGGTGGCACTTGGTGGGGCGGGAAGCGGTGGGTAGGTTGCTAGGTGTTGCCCATAGGATGAGCGGTTACCTGACTTAATCATATTAGTGTAACCAAGAATATTGATGTCATCTGTTTGCAGGAATGTAGACTGAAAAATGGAGCACCTCCACCAAAGTTGCCTGGATAAGCAGCTTATAACCTAAGGTCAACCAATTGTTGTGTGATGTATGTCAGAAAGAACTTGGGACATTTACTCCTTGCCTTGTAGAGTCGAGTAAATTCAACTTGTGATGAATGGTTTGTAAAAACCGACAAGTTGAAGAATTGAGACACTTATGCAACACATGGGAATCTTTATTGAAGAAACGTTACGCCACACAGTGGCTTCATCAGTCCAAATTCAAATTCAAACTCAAATTCAAAGTTTATTCTCTTTAAGGATTACAATGCTGAGTTTACAGAATTTGGTTATTGTGTGGTTTACATGTAGTAAAATACTAATTACAGAGGGGGCCACTAGAACACCTAGCATGGCTAGGCATATCGGGCAGACTTAGATTAATTCTTAACTTTAAAATATTACAAATTATGAGGTAAGTTGGTATTATGGCTAAGTGACTAAATACTAGTTTGTGAGTTTAGCAATGTGAATGCTTTTGTTTTGGCACAATACATAGTTTCAGTATTGGAGTATCACAGGCCAACTTATGACTAGTTAGGATTCATTATTTTAAGATTGAGACTGATATTTCTGTTTATGGTCAAATGGGTGAGTGTAAGTGTGAACCACCAGGTGGTATTCGTGTAATTAGTTGACGTGGTGTATCAGGGAGATAAGATGTTTTCTAATGGTAGTTTTTAAGGTGATGAATGTAGTGAAAATTTGTCTGGACTGCCTCCAAGTGAGTCGCCTACCCTGGCAAGCTCTGTTGACACCGAGTTCTGAGGTCGGTACCTCAGCCTCACAAGTGGCTTATAGGACAGATTTTCATGACTGATGTTGCAAGAAATCTTGCCTGCATGCACATTTAAAGGACTAACTTACTTGGTGTTGCAGCATATATCCTGATCTTCAACCTTCCTAAGCTTAGCCCCTTTGGACTTCCCCTCAGAAACCACGTGCAACCGGGAGCCTTAATTCCTGCAATATTCCTATATCCAAGGGGGTGTGTATCCCCTAGTATAACTATGCAGACATGGACACTAGCTTCTAGACTGACAAGACACACTGGTGTGTACTGGGCATGCACTGCCAGCTGCACAAAGGCCTACAGTTCAACTCACTCACAATTTTCCCCAGACACTGGCCAGAAATCCTACGAAAAAAGTGGAGGTCTTGTCTTACTGTATGGGCCTGACAGAGGAGGTCATCTACAGTACATCGAGGTGCCTCTACCAGATTTCCCCAGATCTCATATGTGAGGAGACGTGGGGAGCGCCGCCTGCTGATCATGGCACGTCTTGTCCAGGTGATGTCTGGTCTAAGAAGGGCGAGCTGGCGTCTTCCAGACCCACGTCTCGTGGTGCAAACTAGGGCTGCTAGCTCTCCCTAGCTAACTTAACCTAGTGCTTGCTTACATTATTTGCCTATTACTACCTATGTTAAGGTCTTATGTCTACATTATTATCTACAGTTGCCTTAATAATCCTAATATTAGTGTACTAACAGTAAAACTACCTACTTCTTCCCTGAAGGGTAAATCTTTAAATTAAGAAGTACCTACCATCCACCCACACCAAACCGGGAGAGAATGTGTTTTGTTTTGGGTTGGGTGTAAGGGCCCTCGAACTGTGTGTTTTTCCCCGTTGGGACTTCTCGGACCAAATAAGTTCCAACATCCTCCCGCCGGCGAAGGTAGGTACTAAGTCTAAATCAAGTTCACCTTCCGCGAGCCCCCACGGTGGACCCTGGACATGAGTGCCATCTGGCCACTCGTCGAGCAGACTCCGGTCTAACTTCAACCATCCGGTTTCCCCTGTGTGGACCTCTGGGGGTGTAAACTTGTTGGTTCTGGTGGTCTTAGCACCCTTTCCTTTAACTTTAACATCTTTCATATGTCTAGCCTTGACTGAGTGGCTCCATACTTTCCCACCCAGTGGCCCACATGCCCTGGTAGCCTTTTCTCCCACTGATATGAGGTTCCCTGGATTTAATGGCAATCTATCTCCCTCTTTACGTACACTGTAGAAGTGTTTTCCCAAGGTGGCCGAGTGTTCGTCACTCCTTACCTGGTTCAGCTTCCCTGGCGGTTCATCGTGTATACTGGTACTCATCATCACTACTCCCCATCTACCATGGGGACAGCTTCTCCTCTATCTGGCGTGGCAGGGAATTCAGGTGGAATCCTGCTGCCTATGATGTATCCTACTGGGGATCTGTATAAACCAATTCCTTCCCTAAACGTCCGTCGTGTAGATAGGAAGTCATCTATCTGATTGGCTCCCACCAGGATACCTACATTTCTGACTGTGTCAGTGGTAATTCCCTGGTCTGCCAGCTTCACGTCAAGGTCTTTCAATCGCTTAGCTGCTGCAGCAAGACCTCTCGCTGTAATTGCCCTGGGTAATGTCTCTACCACCAAGGCTGTAATGTCTCTGCGATGTCCACCTAATTTGACTGTGACATCCACCACATCATAAGATTTGGGTGGGGCCTGACTTATAGCCCCTCCCAACCTCATACTAACTTTCCTTGTGGCCTTCAACTTTAATTTAGCCACCAACTTCTTTGTTATCAAGGATACTTGTGCTCCTGCGTCAAAGAATAATTGGGTTGTTTTGGACCTGTGCCCATTCACAACCTTTGCCATGACTGTAGGTAGGGCAGCACCTCCGTGATTCTCACTCGGATTAGAGACTTCACCCCCAACTAATCACGCTGGCAAACCAAATTCAGGCTCAGACTCACTTTCTATCTCTACCTGAGAATAACCCCCACTAGCCTGGGGTTCCCTTAAATTATTGGGACATAGTGCAGTATGGTGCTTACCTTTGCAACAACTCGATACTCACTGAGCTGGGTGCCACAATCTCTTGCAAAGTGTTCCCCACAACACTTAAAGCAGAGTCTCAACTCCGTTAGTCTCTGTTACCTACTGCTCAGTGTTATATACTCCGAGCAACTCGTGCTAGCGTGTTTGCCTTCGCAGAACACGCATATTCTGGCATGAGTGCCTCTGAGATACTGCTTAGAGGTTCTTTCCTTAGACACTTCTTTACCATAGTACACTCCAACGTAAGTCATATGAGCTTTAGACTGATCTCTCGAGATCTTTGAGTAACTGTCTGGGTTTTTATGTGGTGATGGTGGTGACTCTTCTCTCACACCTATACCCCAAACGAGAAACGAGATCTCCCAACCCTCAACAATTTTGTTTTATCGTGATCCATTCGTCCGATATTTAAGTGTAACTCATGCAACTGTAGTGCTAGCCAGTTTCCTCTGAATCACCTTGCTAAGGACCCATTCTGAATCACCCTCATCATTCAAATCTCTGAAACTATTTATCAAGCTCATAATTTCAATACGGAACTTCTCTAGGCTTTTACAGTCATGTCGCAAGCCTCTAGATCCAACAACTGATAAAGTTTTCCCCACTTTTATCTCTTCTGTTGTAAAACATTTTCCTTCAAATTTGGTCTTTGGCATTTTTGGGAAATTTATGTCAGTAATCTGGTAGACCGGGCCCCAAGTCTAAGGTTTTAAACCCTTGAGTGTGACCGCAAAAAATGAAATTTGAGGGAAATCTGACAAAATCTTTTCCTGCCCAATGTATCGGGGCTTTAAACGACCCCCAGAAAAAATGTCCCAAAATGGTTCCGCCCAAATGTCGGAAAAATTCAACGGGGGGCAACCGGGCAACATATTGACAGGTGTGTTCGTTCGAACCCCCCTTTGGGAATACTAGCCTTAAATTCCTTAACTTTTTCTTTGTACGTATTCATCTCCTGTTGAAAATCTACATCATCCTTGTGAATTTCGCCAACCCTGCCGAAGACTATCCGGGGTTTTCCCTTACCCCCAAATAGCCTGTAGCTCAAAATCGAGAAAAGCCTGTTCGTAGGCTTTCCCCTTTTTCCCCCCAAAAAACTTCAACAGTCTTGAAAACAACGCAGTCTACTTTACTGCGTTGGCAAGTAGCCCTTTCACCTGTTTTGGGGCCCCTGTTTTTTGATGCCCTTTGTATGCCGCCACGAACTTTTAAAATTTTTTATAAAAACTGAAACCAAATCTTCGAACCCCCCATCTGCCTTTTCAAGGGGTTTTAAAGAGGAGTGTTACACAATTGTACTTTTCCCAGGCCACCCCAAAAGCACTCACGGTGTTAGGAAGAAAAGAACGAGTCTCAAAAGGGTCCTCAACAAATTTTAACGATTCTCTTTGTTATATTGACTTTTGATGTAAAATTTTCAAATGGGTTTCTCTCAAAAACCCAATCAAAAAAGTGTACATGGAAAGCTTAACCTAAAATTTCCTTACAATGCAGCAAATTAAATTTCAGGACTTTTAAACCCAAGGGCTCAGGTACAAATTTACAAATCCCACATAAAATTTTAGCAAAGAAAATGAAAAAACACACTAAAAAAAAAGCAGTAACAAATTAAAAAACACTTGGTTTGCACAAATAAATTTAACAATTTAACTTGTGAATAAGTAAAAAAATTTTGTGTAAAAAAAAACCCGGGCCCCGCTTACTCAGTCCCAGCGTAGATGGTTTTTATAAAGTAAATTTCCCAACCAAACCCAGTGGTTTCAAAAAGCTTAAAACTGGGTTTTAAAAACCCCCTGTAAATAAAACAGGTTAAATCTGTCCTAGCTACTACTTAATAACCGTTTTTAAATATTGCACAACCCAGCCTAACTGTGGGGTACCTTGCAAATCCTTTTTAAGTAATTAACCACAAGTCTCCTACCTGGGATTAAAAATTGTAATCACTGTAAAAAATTAAATTCACAAGCTTCTCTAGCCTACCTGGCCAGCCTGTAAATTACTGCAAATAACAACTTCTCTGTACAGTCAGCTTGGCCTAGCCTCTGTGTAACTCTGGGCCTAGGTGTACTAACTTAACCTAACTCTGTTAAACTGGTTCCTAACTGTAGCCTAGCTATGTTAATTTTAACCTAGCTATTCCACATCACGGTTCAAAGGACTACTTTTGAAAATTTGTCTGGACTGCCTCCAAGTGAGTCACCTACCCTGGCAAGCTCTGTTGACACCGAGCTCTGAGGTCGGTACCTCAGCCTCACAAGTGGCTTATAGGAAAGATTTTCATAAATGACTGATGTTGCAAGAAATCTCGCCTGCATGCGCGTTTAAAGGACTAACTTACTTCGTGTTGCAGCATATATCCTGATCTTCAACCTTCCTAAGCTTAGCCCCTTTGGACTTCCCCTCAGAAACCACGTGCAACCGGGAGCCTTAATTCCTGCAATATTCAATCGTTATTAGTGACCTGCCTGCACCTCAGGCGCTCCCTTTACAGGCGACGGAAAAGAACAGAGTGGCTAAAAGAGGTCAATATATCTGAAATGCGTAGGGAGACACTGGTCAGAGAAATAGCAAGCATCAAACTTAAGCTAAAGGAGTCTTATAGGAGTCAGGAATCGCAGGAAGAACTAAAAGCCATAAATGAAATTGAAAGAAACCCAAAGTATTTCTTCTCCTATGCCAAATAGAAGTCGAGAACAATGTCCAGTATTGGGCCTCTACTTAAACAAGATGGGTCCTACACAGATGACAGCAAGGAAATGAGTGAGCTACTCAAGTCCCAATATGACTCAGTTTTTAGCAAGCCGCTAACCAGACTGAGAGTCGAAGATCAAAATGAATTTTTTATGAGAGAGCCACAAAATTTGGTTAACACAAGCCTATCCGATGTTATCCTGACGCCAAATGACTTCAACAGGCGATAAATGACATGCCCATGCACTCTGCCCCAGGGCCAGACTCGTAGAACTCCGTGTTCATCAAGAACTGCAAGAAGCCCCTATCACGAGCCTTTTCCATCCTATGGAGAGGGAGCATGGACACGGGGGTCGTCCCACAGTTACTAAAAACAACAGACATAGCCCCACTCCACAAAGGGGGAAAGTAAAGCAACAGCAAAGAACTACAGACTGATAGCACTAACATCCCATATCATAAAAATCTTTGAAAGGGTCCCTAAGAAGCAAGATCACCCACCCATCTAGAAACCCATCAGTTACACAACCCAGGGCAACATGGGTTTAGAACAGGTCGCTCCTGTCTGTCTCAACTATTGGATCACTACGACAAGGTCCTAAATGCACTAGAAGACAAAAAGAAAGCAGATGTAATATATACAGACTTTGCAAAAGCCTTCGACAAGTGTGACCATGGCGTAATAGCGCACAAAATGCATGCTAAAGGAATAACAGGAAAAGTCGGTCGATGGATCTATAATTTCCTCACTAACAGAACACAGAGAGTAGTCGTCAACAGAGTAAAGTCCGAGGCAGCTACGGTGAAAAGCTCTGTTCCACAAGGCACAGTACTCGCTCCCATCTTGTTCCTCATCCTCATATCCCACATAGACAAGGATGTCAGCCACAGCACCGTGTCTTCCTTTGCAGATGACACCCGAATCTGCATGACAGTGTCTTCCATTGCAGTCACTGCAAGGCTCCAGGTGGATATCAACCAAATCTTTCAGTGGGCTGCAGAAAACAATATGAAGTTCAACGATGAGAAATTTCAATTACTCAGATATGGTAAACACGAGGAAATTAAATCTTCATCAGAGTACAAAACAAATTCTGGCCACAAAATAGAGCGAAACACCAACGTCAAAGACCTGGGAGTGATCCTGTCGGAGGATCTCACCTTCAAGGACCATAACATTGTATCAATCGCATCTGCTAGAAAAATGACAGGATGGATAATGAGAACCTTCAAAACTAGGGAGGCCAAGCCCATGATGACACTCTTGAGGTCACTTGTTCTATCTAGGCTGGAATATTGCTGCACACTAACAGCACCTTTCAAAGCAGATGAAATTGCTGACCTAGAAAATGTACAGAGAACCTTCACGGCGCGCATAACGGAGATAAAACACCTCAATTACTGGGAGGGCTTGAGGTTCCTAAAACTGTATTCCCTGGAATGCAGGCGGGAGAGATACATGATTATATACACCTGGAAAATCCTAGAGGGACTAGTACCGAACTTGCACACGAAAATCACTCACTACGTAAGCAAAAGACTTGGCAGACGATGCAACATCCCCCCAATGAAAAGCAGGGGTGTCACTAGCACGTTAAGAGACCAGACAATAAGTGTCAGAGGCCCGAGACTGTTCAACTGCCTCCCAGCATACATAAGGGGGATTACCAACAGACCCCTGGCAGTCTTCAAGCTGGCACTGGACAAGCACCTAATGTCGGTTCCTGACCAGCCGGGCTGTGGCTCATATGTTGGTTTGCGTGCAACCAGCAGCAACAGCCTGGTTGATCAGGCTCTGATCCACCAGGAGGCCTGGTCACAGACCGGGCCGCGGGGGCGTTGACCCCCGGAACTCTCTCCAGGTAAACTCCAGACACTTAGTAAGGTTCATTGTGACAGTGTCTGGTTCATTTCTTAGCATTCTAATACCGAGTACAGTGTTAATCTCAACATTCCTATCACTGATACTAGAAATACATAGATCCTTCCTCATATTAAGAACATTTGTAGATTTGGGACAACCAAGAATAATTCTGAGAGCTTCATATTGCATTAACTCCAAAGGTCGGAGAGAGCATTCTCTAGCTAATATCAACATGGGAGCAGCATAATCAATTAAGGACCTAACATAGGTTATATACATCATTCTCATGATTCTCACATTAGCACCATAGCAACACATCAGCTTTGAGAGCATTTAGCCTATCTTTGCATTTCTTATTTAGTTGTGGTATAGTGGATTTGTTAAAGGGTACATCTACACCAAGATATCTATAAGTTTTAAAGTTGCTAACGTCACATCAAACAAATCTTTGAGTGGGCTGCAGAAAACAATATGAAGTTCAACGATGAGAAATTTCAATTATTCAGATATGGTAAACATGAGAAAATTAAAACTTCATCAGAGCACAAAACAAACTCCGGCCACAAAATAGAGTGAAAAACCAACGTCAAAGACCAGTTCAGTTTAATATGTTTATTATGCACCCCATACCCATCCTGTGGGCAGTAGTCAAAAGATTACAGAGGTACATAATTGGTCCAGGGACTGGACTCCAAAGTTTTGATAGCTGAGCAAGTTACAAAGGTAATGAACTACATCTGGTCATAATCATGACCAAGTTACAAAGGTAATGAGCTCCAGGTAGAGCTGGTCACACTCATGAATAATTGCAAAGACCTGGGAGTGATCATGTCAGAGGATCTCACCCTCAAGAACCATAACATTGTATCAATCGCATCTGCTAGAAAAGTGACAGGATGGATAATGAGAACCTTCAAAACTAGGGATGCCAAGCCCATGATGATACTCTTCAGGTCGCTTGTTCTATCTAGGCTGGAATATTGCTGCACACTAAACAGCACCTTTCAAGGCAGGTGAAATTGCTGACCTAGAAAATGTACAGAGAACCTTCACGGCGCGCATAACGGAGATAAAACATCTCAATTACTGGGAGCACTTGAATTTCCTGAACCTGTACTTCCTGGAATGCAGGCGGGAGAGATACATGATTATATACACTTGGAAAATCCTAGAGGGATTTGCACATGAAAATCACTAACAACGAAAGCTAAAGACTAGGCAGACGATGCAACATCCAGCAAATGAAAAGCAGGGGTGTCACTAGCACGTTAAGAGACAATACAGTAAGTGTCAGGGACCCGAGACTGTTCAACTGCCTCCCAGCATACATAAGGGGGATTACCAATAGACTCCTGGCTGTCTTCAAGCAGGCACTGGACAAACACCTAAAGTCGGTACCTGACCAGCCGGGCTGTAGCTCGTACGTTGGATTGCGTGCAACCAGCAGTAACAACCTGGTTGATCAGGCTCTGATCCACCAGGAGGCCTGGTCACAGACCGGGCCGCAGGGGCGTTGACCCCCGGAACTCTCTCCAGGTAAACTCCAGGTAATGTTTTCACACTGCAAGTAGATGGGTGGGGGATGTCGTTTGCTTGTTAATAATTTTGTGTTAGAGGAAGATATTATGAGGCCTAGTCGATTACAAATTGCTTGAATTTCATTAAGAATGGTACTCATCTTCTTATGCCCTGTTGTGTAGATTATGATGTCATCAGCATAGCTTATAGCTATATGTTTAGGCGAGGCAGGTAGAGCATTTAGGAGAGCATTAATCAGAATATTAAATAGCATGGGACTGAGAACTCCTCCCTGCGGTGTACCTAAAGACATTTCTTTCGACTCGCTTCTAAAGCCTTGGTCGAGGACAGAGGATACTCTATTTGACAGGTATCCTATTATCCAGCTGAGTAAGCTACCACCAATATTTATTTTGGCTACTTCATGTAGTAAAATGGTTCTGTTCACGATATCAAATGCAGATTTTAGATCAAGAAAAGTGGTAAAACTGGTAGAGGTATGTGCAGTGAGAAAGGTGGAAATACAGTTCTGCACACTTTTACCTTTCATGAACCCATAGAGGTAGGGGAAAAGTTGGTGTCTGATTCTATAGTACAGATATGGATGGATATGGGGGTGCACATTAAACTAGCCACTTCGGTGGCAGAATCTAAGGAGATCGGTCTAAATGTATCGGGCTGTTGGGGCTTAGGGATAGGCACAATGAGACTATTGGTCCAGGAAGTAGGAAGAACTCCCTCAATGTAGTTGGTATTATACAGTGCCAACAAAGGGTTATCAGGCACTTGCCTTAGAGTTCTGAGAATATCATAGGTTATACCATCCTCTCCAGGAGCGTTGATCGACCTTTTGTTAATGCATTACCTAATTCATACTCGGTGAAGAGGCAATCACTCTCATCAATATTTTGGCTCATAAAATTAATCAGTTTCAACATTTCTTCAGAAGTTAGTTTAATATCTTTATTATGCACCCCATACCCATCCTGTAGGCGGTAGTCAAAAGATTACAAAGGTACATATTATTATTATAATCAAAAAAGAAGCGCTAAGCCACAAGGGCTATACAGCAACAAAGGTACATAATGGGTCCAGGGACTGGACCCCAAAGTTGTGATAGCTGAACTAGTTACAAAGGTAAAGAACTCCTGGTAGATCTGGTCACAATCCTGGCAAGTTACAAAGGTAATGAATCAGCCTCACTCCTATACATGGTTACAGTCATGAATAAATTACAAAGTAATGAACCACTGATATGTCCACACCTGGTCACAATTGTAATGGGTTATAAATACAAATATTAAGTGGGTCATACACCCACACACAATTACTCAGATATGGTAAACACGAGGAAATTAAATCTTCATCAGAGTACAAAACAAATTCTGGCCACAAAATAGAGCGAAACATCAACGTCAAAGACCTGGGAGTGATCATGTCGGAGGATCTCACCTTCAAGGACCATAACATTGTATCGATCGCATCTGCTAGAAAAATGACAGGATGGATAATGAGAACCTTCAAAACGAGGGATGCCAAGCCCATGATGACACTCTTCAGGTCACTTGTTCTATCTAGGCTGGAATATTGCTGCACACTAAACAGCACCTTTCAAGGAGGTGACATTGCTGACCTAGAAAAATGTACAGAGAACCTTCACGGCGCGCATAACGGAGATAAAAACAGCCTCAATTACTGAGAGCGCTTTGAGGCTATGAACCTGTATTCCCTGGTCGATCGCAGGAGGGGAGAGATACATGATTATATACCTGGGAAATCTAGACGGGAATAAGTACGAACTTGCACACAAAAATCACTCACTACAAAGCAAAAGCTTGGCAGACGATGCAACATCCCCCCAATGAAATGCAGGGTGTCACTAGCACTTTTAAGAGACGATACCAATAAGTGTCAGGGGCCTGAGACTGTTCCAATCTGCCTCCCGCATACTATAAGGGGTTACCAACAGACCCCTTGGCAGTCTTCAAGCTGGCACTGGACAGCACCTTAAGTCGGTTCCTGATCAGACGGGCTGAGGCTCGTACGTTGTTTCGGTCAAGGCCAGCAGTACAGCCTGGTCTGATCACAGGTCTGTTCCACCAGGAGGCCTGGTCACAGGACCGGGCCGCGGGGGCGTTGACCCGGAACTCTCTCCAGGTAAATCTCCAGGTAAAACACTAGCGACGCACACGCACACATAAGCACACACAACTCCTTTCCCCCGGCGCAGCACAGACATATGCACAATGAGCGTACAAATATATGCATACACACAGCACGCACCACACCCACACACTCACACGCACACACATGCACACACACACACACACTCACACACAACCACACACACACCAACACCAACACCACACACCCACACACACAGGGGAATGTCCTATGAGAAAGATTAAGGGGAAATCGGCCTGACGAACTGGGGACAGGAGGGGTCAGGGGAGACATGATAATGACATATAACAATACTGTTGGAATAGACAAGGTGGACAAAGCAGATGTTTCAGGGAGGGAACACACAGAAACAAGAAAAAGGCCACAATTGGAAGTTGAAGACACATATGAGTCAAAGAGTATTAGGGAAGTATTTCTTCAGTCATAGAGTTGTCAGGCAGTGGAAATAGCCTAGAAAATGACGTAGTGGAGGCAGCGAACCATACACAGTTTTATGACGAGGTTTGATAAAGCTCATGGAGCGGGAGAGAGAGAGGGGCCAGTAGCAAATGGTGAAGAGGCAGGGCCAGGAGCTAAGACTCGACCCCTGCAACCACAAATAGGTAGTGATGTACACCACACACGTGGCTAGGAGCTATGACTCGACCCCTGCAAACCACATTAGGTGAGTACACCACGCACGCAAGCACACCACACACACAACACACACACACCACACACACACACATCACACAGTACACAGTCAGTCAGGCAGACGTGGGGGTCACAAGCGCTCCGAGAACTTTAGTGGTTTGTTAATGGCGTGCAAAATGCTAGTAGTAATCAGTGTAGTGACAACTGGATATAGGCTTTCTGTTGCTACACAGATTCAAATATACAAAGATTCAAGTGAGTGGTAAGCTCGGCGGTGTTCAAGAATTTCGATGGATTGGATAACAAGTGAAATGTGGGGCACCATACAGTGAGAGTGGAAAAGTTAATAAGCAAAAAGTAAGAAGGATAATATAATATATAACAAGGGAATGGTAAGGTGGCATTTAGGCCTGCTCTGAAACAGTGACGTTCACAAACAGTTGTGTGACCATCTATGTAAACAATATAAAGTGTAACACCGATGTGAAGTGTATTCCAATATATGTGAAGTGTACTCTATCATGAAGTGACACTGAGGGACACGGGATGCATGAGATATAGGTTATAAAGATCACAGGTGAAGGAATTTTTCAAATTTGTGATAGAAGGCTACGTCTCAGCATCTGGCAACTTGTCATCGCACTCATGCAGCTTAAGTATCACTCACCTGTTGGGTTGTTTGCGGGTTCTGAATCCTGCGTGCGTCACTGTTAGATACTGGTCACTCATCTGGCAAGCTTTTACCAGGAATTAGAGCAGAAATAGCATGATAAGGTGAGATAGTGTGACTAGCGAGGTGCAGCTAGCGAGGGAAGCCTGTGGGGTGGTCTCAGACACTCTAGAAGCTCAGACAAAGCTAAATTTTACAACCTATTTACTTTCTGTGTTTTATAAGTTTAAGTGAAAAATAGTGCTAGAAATCACTGTGGTTAGTTTAGGAAATACGGGGTATTACTACTGATAATTTATTGCAGTATGAATACCTTAGAAGTGGGGGCACAAATAACACGAGCACAACACCCACACACTCACACACCACCGGTGAAGAGGCGGGGCAGGACTAGGATTCGGACCCTGCTAACCACACAATAGGTGAGATACAAATTGGTGAGTACACACACACACACACAACGTACACACACACACACAATACCAACCACGTACACTACACACACACACACACACTTACACATACACACTTAAGCTGAGACAAGCTAAATTTTAACAACCTAGCTACTTTCCTGAATTTTTGAAAGTAGAAAAGATAAGTGTGTTACAAGTATTGGTAAGCTTAGATTACTGGTATCTACGGTCGGTATTTATTCGCAGTATGATTAACTTAGAAGTGGGGTGTGCACACACACACAACACAACACACAACACACAAACACACCACCACATGCACCACACACACATACACATCCACACACACATACACACACACATACACACACCACTCATACACACATACACCACACATACAACACACACACATACAACACACACACAACTCACACACCACACTACACATACACACACACAACATTACAACATACACACATACACACACACACGTACACACACACACACACACACAACCACATACACACACACACATACACATACTCACTCATGGAACAAAGCACTTGTAAGCTGTAGTTACACACGCAAAACACACCTACAAGGATTTCACACCGTCCTGGAAACTGACATCTAGAACCTTTCCTCTCTCCCCCCCCCTCTTTCTACCCTAAGAGACCTTCTCTCTCTATCACTCTATTCCTATATCTCTTCTTACCTATCACTCTCTACCTATCTCTCTCTCTCTCTCTTCCCTCTCCAATCTTTCCCTCTAACATCTCTTACCTCTAACACCTCCCCCCCTCTAACATCTCTCCCCTCTAAAATCTGTCCCCTCCCATTATCTCTCCCCTCTCCCTTTCCCCCCCTCTCTCCATCCTACACCTCCTTCCCCCCTAGCTCTCTCCCTCTCGCTTTCCATCTCCCCCCTTCTTTCCCCTTCTCCCCTCTTTTGCCCTTTCTTTCCTCCCTCCCTCCCTCTCTCTCCTCTCTCTCTCTCTTGCTCTCTTCTTGCTCTCTCTCTCTCTCTCTCTTGCTCTCTCTCTTGCTCTCTCTCTCTCTCTTGCTCTCTTTTTTTTTCTCTCTCTTTGCTCTCTCTTCTCTCTCATCTCTTGCTCTCTTCTCATCTCTTGCTCTCTCTGCTCTCTCCTCTCTCTTGCTCTCTCTCTCTTCTCTCTCTTTGCTCTCTCTCCTCTTGCTCTCTCTCTTTGCTCTCTCTCTCTCTTGCTCTCTCTCTTGCTCTTCTCTCTCTTGCTCTCTCTCTTGACTCTCTCTCTCTCTTTGCTCTCTTCTCTCTTGCTCTCTCTCTCCTCTCTCTTCTCTCTCTCTCTCTCTTGTCTCTCTCTCTCTCTTGCTCTCTCTCTTGCTCCTCTCTCTCTTGCTCTCTCTTTGCTCTTTCTCTTGCTCTCTCTCTTCTTGCTTCTCTCTCTCTTGCTCTCTTCGTCCCCATTTTCCTTCTAACTTTCCCCTCTCTACTCTCCCTTCACTCTCTTCCCCCCTCTCCCTTTCCCTTCTCTCTTCTCTCACATAAAAAAAAAGAGAGATGAGGGAAAAAACACTCTCTCGCGCGCGCAGAGTTGACTCGCAGGAACAAGAATGGAAACAGAGGCAGAGGATGTTTAGGGCGGGTGTTGTGTGTGTGGAGAGGAGAGAGTAGAAGGTGAGCTGGGCCGGGTAGAGTGTGGGGGATTGGTTAGGGAGGTTGGTGGTTGGGGTGTGGTGGGACAGAGTGGGAGAGAATATTAGGGAGAGCTTTCTGAAAAAATGGAGAAAGAGCTCTACATGTGAAATTGAAGAAAGGAGGTTTGGAGAAGGAGACAAAAGAATTGGCGGCACAAGTCGAAACTGCAGTAGACAACGATAAGGGTTCCTAGGAAAGTTGAGATAAATAGGCTGAAGCGAGTTACAGGGGCATGTGACCAGAGATGACCAGCATATGAAGCTGCGAGGCCGAACAGGACAGGAAGGAATTATGAATTATGCTAAGGTACATCAATCTGCCAAGGAGAACAAAGGAGTGAAAGGGAGATAGCTGTTGCAGATGGGGAGAGGGTGATAGGTCGAATGCTGAGGCACAACAAGGCTATCAAGAGCCACTGGAAAAATCAAGGGAGAAACTGACACCAACCATTCAGGCAGGATCCAGAGTCACATCAGACGCGGTGAGGCAATGGGAGGAAGAAAGGGCAAAAATCAGTGTTTAAATCCATGGGCTTCAGGAGAGAGAGGAAAGGAACACACTGAAAGCAGGCAGGAAGAAAGAAAGGAGATTGAGAAAATATTCACGGAAATAGGTGAGAGATGAGACTGAGGATTTAGTAAATTTTTCAGAGAATAGGGGGGTACTCGAAGGGGAGGAAAACGACATTTCAAGCTTGATTCTCAGGAGCGGAAACAGTGCGGAACAGGTCCTCCAAGAGAAACCACGGATTTGAAAATACTCGGAGAGTACAAGAGGGTGTTCCTAGAACAGAGACAGAAAAAAATTCAGAAGACAAGGGCAGCAGAGGGAGAGGACAAAAAGCAGAAAAGGAGCTAGGAAAAGAGACAAGGAGGGAACCAGCAGAGGTCAGTCAGAAAGCAGGACAGAACAGCAAGGGCAAGCACACACACACAACTACTCTCAGAACATACAACCCTATCACACCATCCCAAACACACATACAATCCATACACCGCCTCCACCAACACGAGCTATAGAATCCACAGTATGCCACCTGGTCTCCCACCCTCACAGGCCCCCAAACCACAGTGTTGGAAAGGAAACTGAAGGTTTGGTAACAAACGCTGATGGAATAACAAAATAATTGGGAGGGGAGTGGAATGGAAGAGTCAAAAGAAGCATCACGGAAAAATCCATAGCTCTAACATAAACATGCTTACAGGTATGAAAACAGATGCCATCTTTCCAACGGGATACCCATGTCGTGAGGAAAAGACTGAGGGGAAAGGGGGGGGTGGAGGAAGTGGCGTTTTGCTGATCAAAAATCGCTGGAATTTTGATGAGCTGGAGGAGAGGAGGATAGCGGAGAGAAAGTGATTACATAGTGGGAACACGTCACTCTGGAGGTCCCAATGTGGTAATTGCAGTGTGTATAACCCCACCACAGAACAGCAGCGATGCCAAGGCAAGAGTACGACGGATGAGCAAAGGAGCGATGGTTGACACACTGGCTCGAGTGGCCAGAAAGGCTATGCATGCAGGGCAAAGCTCATGATCATGGGTGACTTTAACCACAAGGAGATCGATTTGAGAACTTGGACCCAAATGGGGGCCGAGATACATGGAGGGCTATGATGGTGGAGGTGGTACTGGAGAACTTCTGTCCAACACGTAAGGGGACACTTACAAGAGAGAGAGGAAACAAGAGGATGAACCAGACAAGGTGGACTTTGTATTCACCTTCAGTCGTGCAGATATCGAGTACATCACATATGAAAGACCCTTGGGGCCAGTGGACCATGTGTGTTTTAAGTGTCGAATACACAGTAAGCTACTCAAGTGGAGGGAGAAGAAGGAAGGCCAGGACGAATGAAGCAAACTACAAGAAAGGGGATACACAGGAATGAGGACTACCTGAACGGGGTTCAGTGGGGACAGCAGAGAACTGGCAGGAAAGCCAGTTAATGAGATGATGAATATGTAGCAACAAAATGCAAGGAGCTGAGGAGAGTTGATACCCAAGGGTAACAGGATAATGAAAAAGCCAGGATGAGCCCATGTTTACCCAAAGGTTGCAGGGAGGCAAAAACCAAGTGTGCTATGGGAATGGAAGAAATTAGAAGGCAAGGACCCTGGAGATAAGGAGAACAGTCGTAGAGCCAGAAACGAATATGCACAGATAAGGAAGGGAGTGGTCCCAAAGCCACAATTATGAACAATGACTAGCAGCGAAAGCCAAAAATCTGACCCGAAACTGTTGTACAGCCACAACTGGAGGAAAACAACAGTCAAGGACCAGGTAATCAGGCTAAGGAAGGGAAGGAGGCAGAGCCAACAAGAAATGCCGTGAAAGTATTGTGATGATACTCAACAAGAGATTCAAAGAAGTGTTCACAGAGGAGAGATGGACTCCAGCAAAGACGGTAAGAGGTGGGGCACACCAACAAGTGCTGGACTCAGTGCACACAACCGAGGAAGTGAAGAGGCTTCTGTGTGAGCTAGATACCTCAAAGGCAATGGGGCCAGATAACATCTCCCCATGGGTATTGAGAAGAGGAGCAGAGGCGCTTTGTGTACCACTAACAAACAATATTCAAGACATCTATCGAAACAGGGAGATTGGCACTGAGGCATGGAAGACTGCAAATGTAGTCCCATTTTAAAAAAGGAGACAGACATGAAGCATGAAACTACAGACCAGTGTCATGACATGTATAGTATGCAAAATCATGGAGTAGATTATCAGGAGAAGAGTGGTGGAACACTAGAAAGGAAATGATCTCATCAACAGCAGCCAAACATGGTTTCAGGGACGGGAAATCCTGTGTCAAAAAACCTACTGGAGTTCACTTTGACTGGTGACAGCAGTAAGACAAGAGAGGAGAGGGGTTGGGTGGATTGCATTTTCTTGGACTGCAAGGCGTTTGACACAGTTACACACAAGAGATTGGTGCAAAAAACTGAGAGGACCAAGCAGGGATAACAGGGAAGGCACTACAATGGATCAGGGAATATTGTCAGGAAGACAGCTGCGAGTATGGTTACGTGGGCGAGGTGTCAGAGTGGGGCACCTGTGACCAGCGGGGGTCCCCGGGGTCTGTCCTAGGACCAGTTGCTGTTTTGGCCATATTTGTGAACATGACGGAAGGAATAGACTCTGAGGTGTCCCTGTTTGCAGATGACGTGAAGATTGATGAGAAGAATACACTCGATCGATGACCAGGCAGAACTACAAAGGGATTGGACAGGCTCTGCAGACCTGGTCCAGCAATTGGCTCTGGAGTTCTATTCCCCACCAAGTGCAAAGTCATGAAGATTGGCGGAAGGGCAAAGAAGGCCGCAGACGGGTACAGGTCTAGGGGTCTGAGACAACAAACTCACTCAAGGAAAAAGATTCTTGGGGTGAGTATAACACCAGGACACATCTCTGAAGCGCACATAAACCAAATAACTGCTGCCGCTATGAGGCGACCTAGCAAACCTCAGAACAGCATTCCGTACCATCTTATAAGGAATCAGTCAGGACCCTGTACACCATGTATGTTGGCCCATATTGGAGATGCAGGCACCACCTAGCCAAGCACGTTGAAGAAGAAACTAGCAGAATGTGCAAAAGTTTGCAAACAAGACTAGTCACAGAGCTAAGAGGCTATGTCCTACGAGGAGGAGGTTAAGGGAAATCAACCTGACGACACGGGAGGACAGGAGGAGGATGGGGAGGGACATGATAACGACATACAAAATACTGAGAGGAATTGACGGTGGACAAAGACAGGTGTTCCATAGATTGGACACCAGTAACAAGGGGACACAGTTGGAAGCTGATGACACAGATGAATCACGGGATGTTAGGATGTATTCTTCAGCCACAGAGTAGTCAGTAAGTGGAATAGTTTGGGAAGCGATGTAGTGGAGGCAGGATCCATACATAGCTTTAAGCAGAGGTATGATAAAGCTCACGGCTCAGGGAGAGTGAGAGTGACTAGTAGCGTTCTGTGAAGAGTGCGGGGCCAGGAGCTCGGACTCGACCCCGCAACCTTAACTAGGTGAGTACAACTAGGTGAGTACACACGTGCACACACATGCACGCACGCACGCCCACACACACACACACCCACGCACGCATGCACACCCACACATGCACGCACACCCACCCACACACACACACACATGCATGCACACCCACACAAGCATGCACACACACACACACACCACACACACTCACCAATCACCACACACCACACAACATGGCAAATGTAATCCCAATTTTTTAAAAAGGGAGACGAAATGAAGGCACTAAATACAGACCTGTATCCTAAGTGTTTAGTATGCAAGTTCTTGGAGAGATCATCAGGAGGAGAGTGGTGGAGCACCTGGAAAGAAACAAGTGTATAATTGACAACCAGGCACGGGTTTCAGGGAAGAAAGTACCTGTGTCACAACCTACTAGAGTTTTATTGGACAAGGTGACAGAAGTAAGACATAGACGAGTGAGGGGTGGGATTGACTGCATTTTTTTGGACTGCAAGAAGGCCTTCGCACAGCTCTCACAAGAGGGTACTGCAAAGCTAGAGGTATCAGGCACAACATAACAGGAAAGGCAATTGCAGTGGATCAGGGTATACTGAAGGGATGGCAACAAGAGTCATGGTTCATAACGACGGTGTCAGAGTGGGCGCCTGTGAACAAGCGGGGTTCACTGGGAGTCAGTCCTGGGTACCTGTCCTGTACTTGGTATATGTGAACGACATAATGGACAGGGATAGACTCAGAAGTGTCTGTTTGCAGATGATGTGAGTTAATAGAAGAATCAAATCGGATGAGGATTCAGGCTGGATACAAGAGACTGGACGGACTTAATGCCTGGTCAGCAAACTGGCTCCTGAGTTTAACCCTGCAAATGCAAAGTTCATGGATGATTGGGGAGGGCCAAGAAGACCGCAGGACACAATATGTTTAGATGGCCAAAGGACTGCTAACCTCACTCAAAGAAAAGATCTGAGGGGGAGGTGTAACACCCGGCATATCTCCTGAGGCGCCATAATCAGATAATGCTGCAGACATCACGGGCGCCTGGCAACCTACGGGATAGTGTTCCGATACCTCAGTAAGGGTTCGTTCAAGACTCTGTATACCATTTACGTCAGGCCCATACTGGAGTATGCAGCACAGAACTTTGGAATACCACACCTAGCAAGGCATGTCAGAAATTTAGAGAAAGTGCAAAGGTTTCCAACAAGACTAGTCCCAGAAGGCTACGGGGATTGTCATACGCAAGAAAGTTGAGGGAAATTGGCCTGAAGACACTGGAGGACAGGAGGGTCAGGGGCGACATGATAACGACATATAAATATACTGCACGGAAAAAGACAGGTGGACAAAGACGGGCTGTTGCAGAGAACGGGAACAGACACATAAGAAAATAAGAAAGGTGGAAGGAACGCTGCAGGAGGCCTGCTGGCCCATACTAGGCAGTTCCTTTACTATTCATCCCACTAACAAAACATTTGCCCAACCCAGTTTTCAATGCCACCCAAGAAATAAGCTCGATGTGAAAAGTCTCACTCAAATCCAACCCCCTCCCCTCATGTAACTTATACAACCTAAGATTTGAAACTACCAAAGTCACAGCCTCAATTAACCCAACTGGGTATACTGGTCCCCTCATCAACTACCCTATTTCCAAACCAATACTTTCCTATGTCCTTTCTAAATCTATAACTTATTAATTTTATATCCGTTACTGCGGGTTCTCTCTTGGAGAGCATCTCAAGACTTATTATTATCCCCTTTTAAATACCTTCTTCATATACACTTCGATCATGTCTCCCACATTCTTCGTATACAAGTGAATGTAACTTATGAGTCTTAACAAATCTTTCTTCTAAGGAAGATTTCTAATGCCTATGTATTAATTTAGTCATCCTACGTGAATGTTTTATAACGATTTTTAGTCCTTTTTGTAATTACGGAGACCAAGAACTGAGCTCATAATCTAGGTTGGAGGCCTTACTATGATGTTTATAAAGTTGCAGTTATGGACTCTGGACTTCTGTGCTTCACACTTCTTGATATAAATCCCAGTAATCTTTTTTTTGCCTTATTTACGTACGCTTAGGCATTGCTGTCTTGGTTTAAGGTTGCTGCTCACCATAAAACCCCAAGTCCATTTTCGCAATTGTATGGCTAGAGTTCACATCATTTAACTTATAAGTATAGAGGATATGGGCACTCCCAAGCTTCAGAACATTGAATTTATCTACATTGAACTGCATCTTGCCACTTTTTGGACCATGAATAGAGTTTGTTTAAATCCTCCTGAAGTTCATTAAACATTTCAGTTTGATCAAGTATCCTCCTATCTTTGTGTCATCGGCGAATTTGCTCATATCACTAGTAATTCCTCATCCTAAGAGAGATAGAGAGAGAGTAGATAGGAGATTTACAAACAACGGGCCCTAAGGACTGATCCCTGTGGAAACGCACTTTGTTACAGATCCCCACTCGGATTACCCATTTATGAGACACTATCTGTTCAGTCTGTGAGCCATGCTCGATCACGAGAGCACTTTTCCCCCAATTGCCATGAAGCTGCCACTTTATTTAATACAGTCTATGTGCGGAACTCTATCAAAAGCCTTTTTAAAATCTAAGTAAATAATATCAATTTCTTTATTGTGGTCAACAGCTCTAAGTTTTACTGAAGAAAGTTAATAATTAGTTTAGACAAGGACTGGCCTCTTGTGAATCAATGTGCAGTATCATTAATCAAGCTTATGCCTCATAGAGATGGCTTCTTATAATATCAGTATAATAACTGACTCTAGTAATTTGCCTACAATGAGGGTCAGGCTTATTGCGGCGGTAGGGTTAATTGACGGTAACGACTTGTCCCCCTGTTTTAAAAATAGGAATTACATTAGCCATTTCCAACATCAGAAACTACACCTGTTTGAAGAGATAAATTAAAAATATTAGTTAATGGTCACAGAGTTCCATTTTGCATTCCTTTAAACCTTTCGGGGCATCAGTCCCGTAGATCTACGGCTGGTCGAGTGAGTGTCCAAACCGTAGTAGAGCTACGCAAAATTCTAGCGACCGTCAAATTTAGCGCGAAAGCGCTCATAGGCTACACTTATGAGAGGAATGGGTTGCTGGGGTGGGTGTGCGCCATAAACAAAAAATCTATGGCCTGCATAGCATTGTGGGATCGCCGGCTCAGGTACCCTTGTTCACCATGTCTCGTCGCAAGTCAGCCCTTTTCACTCCCCGGAAATTGGGACTTACTCTTTCCTGTCTGATAGTTCTGAACACTGATGAATAGTGGAAAATGGAAGCGAATTCTACGGCTTGATGAGTTTAGTGACCGAAAATTAATGACCAGGATATCGATAATAGTGCAGAAAACCCCGACGATCCTCGACCTTCTACCTCTGGTGTGGGCCACTCGTTGACTCAGGTCGGTTGTTCCTATCGTAAGAGAAAACTAATATTTTCCCGTGGCCTGGGCTCTGATTTGTAATGACGATGATTCTGACGTTTGGGATTGTGATCTTTATTGCGCTCGACGATCATTGAGTTGTGATAGTGAGGAAACATATTCACCGTTGAAGAAGTCGGTATGTGCGCCGCCGCATGCGCTCGGGTAGTGTACCCTATGCTATGCCCAGGGGACGGGTTACATCCAGTAGCTACATCCCGGAGTACATCGTGGCCTACACCCGTTTTTAGGGTAGTGATGTGAAAGGTGATGTGGCTACACTTGGCATGGAATGGCACAGGACATCATGGATGGTGTATAGTGGGCTGGTGATGGTGTGGCACCGCCAATGCGTGACTCGCTGTGCTCGCGGGATACCCACGCTGCTGAACTCGTCAGTTCAAGGGACATAGCGGAGCGTCACCCACCAGCCGCCACATCACCCGTACAAACCAGCTAGGAGTGTCCAGTATCCACCAGCAAACCGTATCTGGATTGGCAGCAAATCCCAATTTTTGTTCCAGCCCTCACCCACTTTGATGACTCGCAAAAGTGGAATTCTATCCCCCCACCTGTCCCCTTTGGAACCACGCCAATGAACTGGAATTCTTGATTTTTCTTTGACCAGCCATTGATGGAAACTATTGTCAGGGAAAAGTATAGTATTTTCAGTCTCACCATGGCAATTTCGATCTTATCCACCACAGTCAAGACTACACAGGTGGAAAGAGCACGACTGTTGCAGAAATGTATTTGCTTTTTTGCAACAGTAATGCTTTATGCAATAACGTCTTATAAGCATCAATATAAAAGCTTACTGGTCCACAGAGCGGCTAATTTGTACCCCATCCTTCGAGAGAAATATTACCAGTGAAAGGTATATCTTACTCTTACGTATGTTGCAACTTCTCTTGACAAAACCAGGCCTGACGAAAGTGAAAGGTTATACAAGATTAGAAATGTTTTCATGTATCTCAAACAAAAGTTCAGGATTATGTACTTTTATCCATTTCAAGAATCTTGTAATTGACGAGTCTATGAATTTTGGTTCAAAGGTTATCATTAGATGTCATTCAAAGCAGTATATACCAAGCAAGAGGAACCGCTTTGGTATATAAATTTGTTTGTACTCTGTGATTGTTTTCTGACAGGGGCCTGTGTTGGATATTGTTGTTTAAACGGGTAGTAAAAATTGAAAGATACCAAAGATGTTATTGGTATATCAGGTGACGGTAGTGAGACATGATGGCACCTTATCTTGGTGTAAGGGCCATACATTATCATACCGATAACTGGTACACAAGCCATTACTCAGTGAATTTTCATGCAAAGTGAACAAGTACAGATGTGTGTGGGCAACAGTGCGTTCTCAATCGTAAACATATGCCAGGCTCAACGCAGTGTGTTCGTGGTGATGACGTGAGGTGTTTACTGCAATGAATCGTGGGCATTACGGTGGCATGTCAAAACGAGATGTCACATTGTTGACAAACATTCACCGTATTGAAATGAATAGACAG
Source organism: Cherax quadricarinatus (assembly GCF_026875155.1). NCBI lineage: Eukaryota > Metazoa > Arthropoda > Malacostraca > Decapoda > Parastacidae > Cherax > Cherax quadricarinatus. The sequence goes on along the minus strand of NC_069452.1, from coordinate 36,883,098 downwards.
TGGCAAAGTTGATCGAGAGGCCTATGAAAGTTATGCGAAAACCAGTGACAGTGATTGATTATACAAAAACATGCGGCTTGGTTGACAAGTGTGACATGCAGAATTGGTTTTTGTTGACTGTGTTCGTTAGTGTTTACAAGCGGTACATGAAACTTTTCTTCCATCTCCAGGGCATTTCTAATGCTGAATGCATTAATATGTACCAAATAAAGATGGTAAACAGACCACCGTTTGGTGTATGTTGTTTGTCTGTTGTCAGACAACTCATAATGAAGTACCAGGTAACAACAACCTTGCAATACATCATGGTCCTCGAATTCATCACAATATACCTAGCGTTTGAGAAGTGTAGGTGATCATTTCATAATACAGCTTCCGTCAACTCAAGAAAATTTGCTCAGAAGAGATGCATTGTCTGAGCACAAACAAAAGACGGCAACAAAGAGCAAAGACACTCGTTTGATAGCTGTGAGGAATTTGTAAGGTGCTTCTGTGTCATGTGCCTTGTTTCAAGGAGAGTTCCACAATGCTCCTGCATGTTCTAAAAACCATGTCCAGTGATTGTAAATATGTAAAATAGATAGAACATTAGTATTATAAATATTTGTGCATGTTTATTGTAATAAACAACAGTGGTAAACAATATATGATAATAACTTTAGTGCGGTTATTGTGTTCAATTCAGTGGTTTTTATATATATAATTTTATATACAGTATTTGGTCTTCTCAGGCCCCAACTGTTAGTAGGGATAGGAAAAAATTGGATAGAAAAAAGAAAAAACAACTTAAAACAACTAAAAATATATACGCGATGTGGAATGCGTCGATGTTGACGCCCACACATCATTTCTACAAACTTCTTTTGGCACTGTATCTCGGTAAGTACTGATCAGATTCTAATTTGTTTTGTTTTTTTACCTTCCACAAAAATATGTCTTTTAAGTCTGTAAGAAAAAATAATTTTTTTTTTTTTCAAAATTTCTTGGACACTGGTGCGTACTTCAGATTTTGGCCTTGGACCCGGGAAAGGGTTAAGAACCTTGAAAAAACCTCATCGGGTCCGGCGACTTATTTTGTTCAGTCTGTCTATCTGCTTCAAAACATCTCACTAGTGACTGTGATGTTGCATAAATTATTCTTCTTTAGCCCCACTGTAAAAATTAATGAATGGGAATATTTTGTTTGTGTCTGCCTGTGTAAAAACTGAGAGAAAATAATTATTTAAAATCAAGCACATTCAATTCTCTTTGTCATTAAGGTGCCCTATTTATTTTTAAGGGACCTTCTTATCTCTAATTTTTGTTCTATAGACCGGGAAAAAAAAACTTTTTGGTTTATTTTTTAGAATCCCTAGCAATTTTAATTTCATACCCTTTTTACTTTTTTTCCCCCCTTTTTAATGTCCCTTTTAATGCAATAACTGATTCATAAGATGACCCTCACCTCTTTTGATACGCCTATAAATTCCTTTCTTATGCCCTAGTAGATATTTCAGCCTATTATTCATCCATTTTGGGTCATTTCTATTTTATCTAATTTCTTTATATGGGATAAACACTCTTTGAGCAGCATGTATAGTGTTCAGAAAACTGTCATATTGATAGCTCTCTTCGTTACCCCAGTCAACAGATGATAAGTATTCTCTAAGCCCATCGTAATCTGCTAAGCGAAAATCTGGGACTGTTACTGATTTATCGCTACTATCGTACTTCCATTCAATGCTAAATGTAATTAATTTGTGGTCGCTAGCACCCAGTTCCTCTGAAATTTCTAAATTATTAACAAGGGATTCATTGTTTGCCATAACTAAGTCAAGCAGGTTATTTCCCCTTGTAGGTTCTGTCACAAACTGCTTCAAAAAACACTCCTGAAATACTTCTAAGAAGTTGTATGATTCTAAATTCCCAGTCAAGAAATTCCAATCAAAAATGACTAAAGTTAAAGTCTCCTAGAATTACTACATTATCGTGCCTTGTGGCCTTAACAATTTCCTCCCATAGTAGTTTCCCTTGGTCCTATCTAAGTTTGGGGGACGGTATATCACTCCTAAAATCAGTTTTTCTTTGCCCCTCTGAAAATTCTATCCAAACAGACTCTGTATGTGTTACTTCAGACTTAATACCCGTTTTTATGCAACAGTTCAAGCGATCTCGGACATACAATGCCACCCCACCCCCCTTCCCAATACTTCTATCTTCTTGGAACAATTTAAAACCCTGAATATGACATTCCGCAGGCATGTCCCGACTTTTTGAATTAAACCACGTCTCAGTTAAGGCAAATACATCAATGTTACCTGCACTAGCAACTAATCTCAACTCGTTCATCTTATTCCTAGCACTACGGTCACAATTGGAAGTTGAAGACTCAGATGAATCAAAGGGATGTTAGGAAGTATTTCTTCAGTCATAGAGTAGTCAGGCCGTGGAATAGCCTAGAAAGTGACGTAGTGGAGGCGGGAACCATACATAGTTTTAAGGCGAGGTATGATAAAGCTCATGGTGCAGGGAGAGAGAGGACCTAGTAGCAATCAGCAAAGAGGCGGGGCCAGGAGGTATGACTCGACCCCTGCAACCACAAATAGGTGAGTACAAACAGGTGAGTACACACACACACACACACACACACACATGGTAATGCATTCTTTACAGCTAGCAAAGTCAGGGTATTTCTCCAGAATGGTCTGTAATATACCACTGTGGATAAAATACTTTGCCATTTCTTGAACATTTCTGAGTGAGTTGTTTCTAAATTCATTAATTTGATCACACTCCAGTACATAATGACGCAGGGTGTGAGAATAGTCCATCTGGCAAAGTTTACATTTCGTTTGGTCTACATCTGGTGGTGGTGATTTAACCTGCCATAGATACTTGTAACCCAGCCGGAGCTGGGCGGTAGTGACATCCAAGAGTCTGCTTATCTTGTTGGATGCACCATAGACATGTGGCTTCTCCTGCAAGGTGGAATGATGATAGATGGACTGACTTATGTCAATCTCCCTAAGTCTTAAGTCAATAAAGTTCATTTGAAGTTCTTTTCGTATTGTTCTCAAACTGCTAACTTACAACCCAAGATTGTAATCTACCCCCTCTTTGAAAGCATACAGCTTAGCCAATTTATCAGTTCTATCATGCATCTGAAGACCAATGTGAGATGGAATCCACAGCATGTGCACTCTGACTCCACTGTCCACAATCTTACCATACCTATGTCTGGCTTCTGGCACAAGCATGCCACAATTTATACTTAATGAGTTGAGAGCATTTATGGATGACAGAGAATCAGTTACAATTAAAGTGTCAACCTTAGAAAAATGGATGCATTTGAGTGCAAGGAGTATGGCAAACAGTTCTGTTTGAAGGGTAGAGGCCCAGTTCAGAAGCACTCTCTAAATTTGTTTTAATATGAGATGGAAGGTTTTCATGCCTGGATGTTTTGGACCAGTCATTTATGAGGTCATTTGCTTTTTCGAGAGGAAAGGGATGAGCAACATTGCCAGTCCTTTTCCTGGTTATTTTATTTATACCTTTCCAAGCCAACTTAAAGGGGTGAACCTATTTAATCCACTAACAAATTGTTCCCATTCCTGTTGCCTAAGTTTTTGCTTTCTATTCCTTGCGTTTGTTAGTGCTGCTTGGAACGTTCTGAGCAAGTCTGGAGTTCTACATTCACGGTATGCTGTACCAATCCTCCTAGCTGCATGTGTTAGATTGTGTAGCTCTCGATCATTATAGTATTTACATTGGTTTTTATTGTCAGTTATAGTGGAAGGTCTATGTTTTCTTTTCCTGCCCACTTGATCTGTGAGGACAGTCTCAATAGTGGCAACTAAATCATCATTGAATTTTTGTGTGCCAATGGGCTCGTAATTCTTATACCATTGATCCAATGGTTAAAAAAGGTTATCTCTGTGTTCGGGGTTTGAAAAATTAAGTTTTCTCCCTTCGTTTTTAGCTTCTTGATTACGGGGGGAAATTTGACCCAAGAGACATTGTGATTTTGGGGAAGTGACAATAGTTTAAATCATCTTTTAAATGACCGAGTCATGCATCGTGGGGAAAATTTGCATTTATCTGAATGCATTTTTATATACAAAAAACATTTAAAGAACATTGAAAATTATTATTTAACCCCAGTTAACAAGGGGAATTTGGGCCCACCTGGTCGCAAAAAAATGTCCCCCTTTAAATACCTACCACGTCAAACCCCCACAATTGCTCGGGAACCTATAAATTAAATGAAATATACATAACCGGAAACTTTTAAAATTATTAAAAAATAAATATATAAATGAAATTATATAAATTCCCAAAATTTAAACAAAGAAAAGGGAAAAAATATATCTTCATATCACTCACCAATTTGACGGGATTTTAAAAGTATAAAAACTCAAAAAACCTCACTAAACCAAAAATTTATGAAAACACGGCCAAAATTAAACAAAAATCTGGGAATTTATCTAAAGGTTTCCGGGAGCTGCCCTTGTCCAACCCGTCTGATATCTCAATTTATCCCGGAAAATGCCCCACCCAAACCCTTTTTTGGCCTCCTTTTGAGAGGTGCCCAATCCTTTTTTAAAACCCTCTAACACAAAAATTTTCTTCCTTTAAACTTTAACGTTTTACCCCAATTCAAAACCCAAAGGGGGCGAGTCCCCTTTCTCGCGGGCCCAGTTTTCCCGGGTTTTCGATTACAAAATTTTAAATTTAGAGTTTGGGCCATCTTTTTAACTTTTAAAAAACTACGTATTTTTCGGGAAAAAATATAAAAAAGTATTTTCCACACTGCCCCGGGAAAGGGGGGGGCGTTGCAAAGTGACCCCCCAAAATTTCTTTTTTGGCAACGTGGGGGACCTGGGTACATATAGGATCGGGCACCCAAAACGGCACATATTACCCAAAAATTTAATCACCCTTTTACACTTTGTCGTTTTTTGGGGGGAAACCCAAAAAATTTCCCTTAAACAATTTAAGGAATCTTGTACCCCACCAGGGCATTACATTTTTAGGGTATTTAGAACAATAAAATTTTGGGTTAGATGAGATTTTTTTGGGCAGAAATGGGGGTTTTTTTTGGGAAAAAATCCCCCCCAATTCAGCATTTTGTAACTTACCCTCCCAAATTTAAACTTTTTCCCCTCAAAAATACACCCCCCAATTTCTTTTATTAGGGAAACCCTTTTCACAATTTTTTTTTAAATAAACAATTTAATCTAAATTTCCTTTAAAATTTCCTCCTGAAAACCCTCTTTACCCAAATATTCAAAAAGGTTTGGGGAAACAAAAATGAAATTTTCTTGTTTAGAAAAAAAAAAAACCCAACTTAGTTACATTAAAAAGTTTGGGAAAAAGAAGAATCCCTATTTAAATCAATGGCAAAGGGAAGGGGACAAACAAAAGGAGGGAGCGGGTGGTCACGTAATTTAAACAGGAGCAATAACAAAGACCAATTAGTTTTAATTTACCACCCCAGCAGGGTTTTTTTTAAAAACCATGATACAGAAATTTAAAAAAATTTAAAGCATAAGGTAAACCCCCAGACAAAAAAAAATCGGCGGGATTCCCTCCCCGGAAAAAGAAAAAATTTAACAAATGCTGGCCCAAACTTTTTAATTCTCTTGCATCGTTTAAATTTTCAGCACTCCTTTTTGTAGGGCCCCCAATCTTACTTTTCCCCCATTACGAACCCAAATTGAAAGGGACCCCTTTTTTACCCGGAAACCAAATTACAGTTTTGCTAATATTTATCCCCTTTCAACTTATTTTTTATAAAATTTAGCTAATTTGACCCCTACAAAAATTTTGGGCTTTTAATTTCCAACTGAGGAAAGGGAAACGTGTTTTAAATTGGAACCCCTTTTAGCATTAGACAAAACCCCAAGAAAAAATAACACTTTTAATTAAAAGAAAAGAAAACGCCCCAAAAATCCAATTTTGAAGCATCACAAAAAAGAGGAGTACATTTTTCCCATTTGGATTGGCCACCGGCAGGGGAACTCCAACTTTGGGGAATTTTTCCCTTCATAACCCAAATTTAAAATTCACCCCACTTTGTTAAAAAAATTCCTCAGGTAGAAATTTCAAACCCCAAACACATTTAATTTTCCCCATTTTCCCTGATTAATAATTTCCCTCTTATAGAAGGGGTGACCCTAAACCAAGTGGAAAAAACTTTTTGGAAAAACTTCAGAAACAAAACTCCCCTTGGGGAAATTTATTGGGCATCCCTGAAATTATTAGGTTTTTTTAAAAAATTAACAAATCTCTCCATATCCCAAGTTTCAACCCAATAAATTACTAAAATTTTTGGCACTTCATCTCCGGGGTAAATCTTTACTTATTTTTTTCCCTTTTTTTTGGGATAAATTTAAAATTTTGCTTTCCCTCAAAGGCAAAATTTAAATTTTTGCATTTTTTTCCACTAGCCTCCCCATAAGTTATTAACATTTCCCTTTTCATTTGACGTAACACCCAAAAAATTGTCCACAAAAAATTTTTTTGGCTAAATTATTTTTACCTTTTGGATTTTCCCGTACTTTTTTAAAGGGTGCTTTTTATCGTCGTTTAAAAGTGGGAAGCGACGGGATGTAGCCCCAAAAATAAAAAGCCCTAAAACGAAAGGTTTTCAGAGGGCTAAGGGGGTTCACTAGGATTCTCGGGCCATAAGAAGCGGGTACAACCCCCCGGTCACCCTTGTAAATCCACTCTTAGGAAGCTTTACTTTTGTCACCCCTAAAGGATAGTATTTCACTCTGAAATTTTTAAAAAGAATCTCCTAATTTTTTTCCCTCACCGACGGCCCCGTCACAGTCAAATTTAAAAATAAAGGTTTTCAAATTTTTTTTTTTTTTTTTTCCGGCACTACCCAAATTAAAAAAAACAAATTTTCAGAGGAGTGGGCTTAAACCCTTTCTTCACATCCGTGATGTGGGAAAAAGTGGGGCCAAAAATTTTGGCTTGGGTCAGGGGGCACCTCTTTTAAAAATATTAAATTTAATTAACTGCTTTACAAAAAAATTTTATCAAATTTCAGGATTAACAATTCGGTTGGTCTTAGTTCGCAGAGCTGAGCCTTTAAAAATCCCATAGGGCCAATTTTGTAAATTTGTGGGGAATTCGGATGGTTTTATTTTCCCCCGGGAAATTCCCTACCCATATTGGGCCAATTCAAATTTTACAACCTTTTACGTACTGCTCCTGAGAAAAAAAATCGTCTGGACTTTTCTTCTTTAAAATTTTTTCCAAAAAATGTCCCAATTCCCCAAAAATTTTGAACGGCTCAACACCATCCTCATGGAATAATTATACTAGGGTAAAAACTTTTTAGAGAAGACACACATTTGGGATTTTAGTTTCCTCAAAACATGAATTATTATTACGAGAAACCTCCTACCACTTAAAAAACACCCTTCTTCCCCGCATTAATTTTTACCTGAAACCTGGCTAAAGCAAGGGCACAATAGAAAATCTACCCTCTTCCAGGAACACAGCAATCCCAAAAACTGCAGACCATAACCAAAAGGGGGGGGGGTATTTCCAAACTATTACTCTAACCAATTAACTTGTATTAGCACCAAATTGCCCCTTTAAATGATGAATATGGGAAATACATTTTTGCAATTTTACTTAAAAAAAACCTTTAAAACGCCCCTTTTTGGGGAAAAATCATGGGCCAAATTTTTCCCAAAACCCCACACAAACAACCCAAATTTCAGTTAAAATTAAAGGGGACTAAAACAAACAGAACCCAAAAGAATAAGCACCACCTTCTCTTAGCTGGAGACTTTTAACATCAAAACCCCGGCCTACAAAATATCATCTGTAACGATTTTCCCTCCCCAAAAATATGAACAACACACTTTTTCATACCAACCCAAAAACTAACCAACCAGGCTCACTGAACAATGCACCATAATAGACCACATATGGGCCAAATACAGCCCCCCCCTTAAAACAGGGTAAACATAGATAGCACTTAAAAGCCACTACCCAACCATTTCCCCTTTGACAAACATTAAATAAAAACCCCCACTTGAATACAACCCAAAATTTCATTGAGACTCCATGATAGGCCCCCCAATAAAAGGAATTTCCCCAGCTGACCCAGAGACTGTTTTACCCGGCCTACAGAATTCTCCAAGGTCAATTTGGGATTGATCCCGGGCCGACATTTTTTTTTTAAAAAATTACTTTTGACTATTCAACAAAAAAATTTTCCTATAAAAAAGAAAAAGATTTACAAAAAAACAGCTTGGTTGCCCATTGGGTAACCAGCAACCCTTCTGAAAAACCATTGATAAAAAAACCCCCAATATGAAAAGCAAAAAAAAACAGGGCTTAAAACACAAAGATATTCTTAAACACTATTTTTTCAGTTCCACCAAAGGAATAAAGAAAACCAAACAACTATACTTTTCCAGTAGATTTACTGACCAAAGGGTATAAAAAAAAAACCTGAAAACACTCCCTCAATTCTGGGACCCAGAAAAATGAAAAAACCCAAAAATTTTCCTAAAAAACCTAATGAAACACTACTGCCCCCCACTTTACACCCGCTAACAAGATAAACGGCTTCTTTTTCAACCCCAGGTCTAAACTTCCAATAAAATTTCCCCCTTTCCAAGCCCCCTGCCGGGACTACCAGATGGGGGAAATTTCCCCAAATTCCTTCTATCTTTCTCCAACTGAACCCCCGGGAAACCCCCGAGATTATAAATCCCTAAAAAAACTCAGGGGAAACTGTCCCCTTTGGGCCCACCAATTTTTGTACAAAGAAGCGGCCCATGTCCCTTCGCAACTATCTCATTACTTTTTTTCAAATCACCCAGAAAAATAGCACCTTCCTGAAACTACTCAAAAACAGCAAGGGTTACACCAATACATTTAAAGGGGTGATCCTACCCGATTTAAACAACTATAAGGGCCCAAAACCAAACTTTACCATTGGGACCAAAATCCTTTGGGGAAAAAATCGTGCAACAGGAAACTACAGTGGACCCCCCCTTAACGAAACACCCCCCAAATGCGTCCAATTATGTAAGTGTATTTATGTAAGGCGTTGTCCCGGAAAGTTTGGGGGGCGAAATGGGCTAATCTACTTCAAAAATGTTTTCCTTTTGGGGAAAAAAATTTGGTCAGTACTGGCACCTAAGATACTACTGGGAAAAAAAAAGTTCGTTAACCCGGGGGGCCACTGTTTTATCATTTTAACCCCACAAAACATACTCAAAAAAACCCCCGCCAATTTTGGAAATTTAGGAAAAAAAAAAAGCACTAAAAAAGCAAAACATAAAAATGCTAGATCTGCTTTTTCACGCATTTGGGAAAAAAAAGGGAAAATCCCCCAAGAAAAGCTTTTTACACAGAGACCACGGGATCCAAAATCCCAAACCTTTACCATTAAAGGTATAAAAAGGGCCCGCGCTTTCATATTCAAAACTTAACCCTTTCTGATAGGTTTTCAGTATGTCAAACCCTTAAAAAACCAGCACCCAAAAACACGGCCACTTGATACTGGGGTTCTGCAGGGGAAATGTCCCCCGGTTCCCCGCTCTTTTCCCCAAAATACATCAAGATTTTTCCCCAAAAATAAACTCAACACCGAACCCCCTTCCTTTTTCTGATGACACGACCTTTTTGTCATCTTTTCACCCTAATCTTTCCACCCTCAACAAACCCTTGTTAATGAGGAGCGATCAAAATATCGACTTGGATTTTTCCCGCCAAAAAACCCTTAAAGCAAAACCTGGAAAAAAAACCCACAACCCTTATGTTTGGTAGGGGGGAATGGCGGGAGGATGTGGGAAAATTAACGTTTAAGTCACCAAACTTAAAGGGGGCCCGGCTAATTTGGGGTTCCTAGGCCATACCTTCGGCCAACCCGAAACAACCCTAACATAAACCAAAAAATTCCAAAAAACCGGGGGATCCTCACCAAGAACGATACTACTCCAGCAAAATCCCCATCTCACACTATACCATTAAATTTTATATCCATACCTCACCTATGCAAACTGGGGGTTTTTGGGTTTTAACTTCAGCAAAACACACCTAAAGCCCCAATAATAACCCAACAAAAAGCCGCAGTAAGAATAATCACTAAATCCCATTCCTGGCATCACACCCCCCCACTATTCATAGATCTAAACTTTCTCCCTGTGTTCGGGTTACATCCACACTTACTACTGTGAAATCTACATCTACGGGTACCTTAAATTCCAATATTAACGTTGACCTAAAACGCTTTCTTGATAGTTGTGACAGAACCCACAGGCACAACACCAGACACAAACATCTCTATGACATTCCCCGTGTCCGACTAAACCTTTACAAAAATTCAATGTATGTCGAAGGCCCTAAAATCTCGAACACCCTACCTGAAATTTCTAAAACTGCAGACACATTCATCACCTTCAAAACTACCATCAGAAAACATCTTATCTCCCTGATACACCCTGTTAACTAATTATATGAATACCACCTGGTGGTTCACACTTACACTCACTCACCCATTTGACCATAAACAGAAATATCAATCTCAATCTCAAAATAATGAACCTTAACTAGTCATAAGTTGGCCTGTGATACTCCAATACTGAAACTATGTATAGTGCCAAAACAAAAGCATTCACATTGCTAAACTCACAAACTAGCATTTAGTCACTTAGCCATAATACCAACTTACCTCATAATTTTGTAATATTTTAAACTTAAGATTTAATCTAAGGCTGCCTGAAATGCCTAGCCATGCTAGGTGTTCTAGTGGTACACTCTGTAATTATTATTTTACTACATGTAAACCACACAATAACCAAATTCTGTAAACTCAGCATTGTAATCCTTATAGAGAATAAACTTTGAAAAATACATTACATGGCCTCGTGCAGTCTTCAAAAGGGTGACACCACATTTCTTTACCATACCCTTTACAAAGGAGGCATAATAGTCACTACCTATCAAAATATTTATTGGGCCTACAGAATCATCACTTACACCTGAAGGTGCTAAATTTACATTATGTGAAAGTCTTTCTGTAGCTTTACTAAGCCCTACTGTAGACATTTTCTCTGAAAGTCTATCTACAATTACTGCATTAACACATTTTTTCTCATTGCCCAACCTGACAGTTACATAAACAGTGTCATAAAATTTGAGCCCTTTTATCCGAGAGAAAACCAGAAAAATTTTAAAGTTGTGGATCTCCCATCGTACTTTCATACCATCAAGACATTTACATTTTATGAAAGTACGCTGGGATCCCTGGTCCAATAATACAGTTACATTTTTTTATTTATGCCTTTTATCATCAATTTTTACCTGTAACACAGGTAAGGCTACTTCAGCAAAACCATAAATATTAACATTAGCAGCAATTTTTACATTAGCCACTGTTTGTGTCAGGATTGTCAACATTATCATTATTATCAACATTACCCATATAGACCTTTACACATGACTATATGGGTCTTCCTTTGTGACATTGATAACAGAAGTTTAATTTGGCATAACAATCCTTTACATTTGTGATTACCCAAACACCTGATACATCTGTCAAGTTTCCTCCAATCTTTTACTTTATCATTCCATGAATTGTAGGATTGCAAATTCTTAGAAAAATGAGTACCCTTGCAGAAAAAGACAATCTCTCTTTCTTTGACTGGTTTTTTATTAACTGGGCTACTTTAGGAGGGGACTTTTTCTTCTTTCCTTGTGGAGAATCATTTTTTCTGATTCCTGCTACTTGATATGCACCTATGCAACTATTTTTAGGAAATGAATTTTGATTATTAACATTGGGATAAAATTTTTCCCTTTGTGAAACTTGACAGAATACCTCAGAGTTATTATTTTGTTGCATCTTTAAAATAGTTGGTTGGCTGGGCTGCACTGCACAATTAATTCTTGTAGACCTAGTCTTATTTCCTCCAGACCAAAATAACTCTTTTGATACTTGTTCAGACCCATTCAAGTGTTTACAGCTGAATTTATTCTGTACTATGGCACTCAAAACCACTCTGATTCCTTCAGATTATATTTATTACTTAACGTTTTGAGATGCTCTCCAGTTTAACTCCCAAACTGTTGTAAACCTTTATAAGTGTGATCTGGAGATTTTAAATTAACAATGATATTCACTGATCCAAACCCACTTTGTTCTATATTACCATAAGTGACTTTCAGCAAGTCAACTGCTTCCTTGAAAAAGTCATCTACATTGGAAAGGCTTGTATGAGTATGTGAGCATCCCCTCCCTTTCCTGTCCTTTGAGGTAAAATAATTTAGTTACACAGGCTTTAGGTCACTCCTGTCATGCACAGCTGCTTTAAAAATTGACCAAAATTCCTCCCAATTTTCCCCCAGGATTAAATACAAGTAAACATAGTTCTGGGAGTTTTGGCAGAATATTTTTTGTTGGAGCAGACTGAAATTTTCTGCCTGGTTTACACATTTTAATTTATTCAAGGCCTGACTTTTACAAGAAAGAATCTTTTTCCCCTAATTCATAATACTGATTAATCATGAGAACTACTTCAGTCCATCTACACAGTTTACTAACAAATCTCCTTCATATTTGTTGTAATATAATTTGTATGAATCATATCTATTACCTAAAGCATCTAAAAACAATTTTAAATCATCGTATTCACAGTTCTTGATTCATTAATTCCAAGTACTTATTATATGCCTTGGTTACTGAACTTTTTCCCAGCCTGTATTGATGCTTTTTTTTTACTCTATAATCCATATATTTGTTTTTCTACATTAATTCCTCATTTTCAGCCATGATGCAATGTATTAAATTCAACTTAATAACACTTTATTATGTACTAAATTATGCACTTTATAAAGGAAAATAGTACAACTTACCTTTAAATAAATTCTAGCTAAATTGAGTTAGCAATTACATGTAAAAAATTGTAATATAAATTTTAAATACAACATTAAATAATGTTAGCTACACTTGAGCTTAGCAATTACACATGTAAGAAATTTATATATAAATTTTAAATGCTCATTAATACAAACCTTTTGCCAGCCTTGGCTTATCAAAATTATTAAAACAAATAATATAAATCATTGCCAGGGAAATTTTGGGATAGCAAAATTAATATTATACACATTAATATAATTTGCAACACTTGCCTTAACAATTACCCCATACACTGATAAAAATCTTGGCCAGAATTGTCCTTATCAAATTAAAATTTTAATAATTATAATCCACTACACATTAAGTAAAATTAATATTATACACATTTAATATAATTAGCAAAAACCTGTCTTATCCCAATTTCACATACACTGATATAAATCTTGGCCAGAATTGTATTATCAAATTAATATTATACAAATTAATATAAACTTAGCCAGACTTGACTTATCAAAATTAATATTGTAATAATTATAATCCACTACACATTAAGTAAATTTGTGACTTAACATCCACCTCCTTCTGTCATTTCACATATAATTATTAAGTAATTAACCAATTAATGACTTCACTAATTACCTCCGGTTCAAGAAGGACCAACAGGCAAATTAAATTTGGAAAATTGCATTTATCTGAATGTAACTAATTATGTACATAACAGTAAATGATAACAAAGATAATTATTATTTAGACAAGTAGGAACTTGGGACACCTAGGTCGCAAAAAATGTCTCCCTTCGATACCTACCACTGTCATAACCACAAGTTGCTCTGGACCTATTAATTAAATGAAATATACATACACCAGGAATACTGGTAAATATATAAATTTGTGGACTGTATATTAAAAATAATAAATGGTTATATATATACACAATTACATAACAGAAGGAAAATATATCTTAACATCACTCACCAATTTGACTGGAGATTAATGTGTATCATACTCAGAAAACCTCACTCTAACTAAATCTATGAAAATAATGCTGGCCAGAATTACACACAAATCTAGATAGCTTATCTGAGGTTCCTGGAGCTGTCTTGTCCAGTCGTCTGATATCTCAAGTTATGCAGGAATGCACATCCACCAATTTTGCCTCGTATTTGAGAGGTGTCAACACAATTTTAACCTCTAGAGCACGAAAAATTCTTCCCATTACACCAACGTTTGTACAAAATTCAAAACCAAGATGGCGAGTCTCCTTCTCCGCAGACGCAGACTCTCCGTTTTCTATGACAAATATTATTAAATACAGTATGGCCATCTATTTACATATAACTACTGTATTTCTGGAAAATATATACACTATTTTCCACACCAAGTGTCTAGAGGTAAATACACACAGATCTAAATGGATTGTGAAAACGTGCAATTGCATTAAGTTTTATAACCTGCATGAACTATATGACTGTAGGCAACAAGAGCATTTCACCCCTCCATGGAACATGTGTTCATTTAATATCACATACCTGCAAGTCCCTCCCAAGAAGCTCATTGCTAGTAATTCCTTCCTTAAATCACTTGTTAAAGCAACTGCTCAAGAAGAAATTTTTTGCCTAGCTGGTAGTAATAAGTTACCACAAGTTATATACACTTATGGATCTAAACAGGAGTCTTCTGGCAGGGCTGCATCTGCTCTTGTTGCCACCTCGCTAGTTAAGAACGATAATAAATTTGATGAGTTAGGCATAAGTTTTAACTGGGCATCTACATTGCAAAAAGAATTGTTTGCAATCCTAATGGCACTAAAGCTAACCTATGACACTGAGCTTGACTCTATCATCATTACTGATTATATGTCATCATTGAAGGCTCTTGACTCATATAATGACTCCAACATGCTCATTGGAGAAGCCAGGTATGGATACTTAAAAATCAGGGACAAAGTAATTAATGTACAATTGTTATGGGTTTATTTATTTATCTATTTATTAATTTGAACATGATACAGAGAAGTACAAAAGAATACAGTTAAATGCAGCATGCCAAAGCCACTTGAATGCATAGCATTATGGGCAGGCTTAAAATTAACTTAAGATTAACTAAGCAATAAAGTATTCAGTGGTAAAACATTATTGTAAACAGATAACAATTAAGCACAAATGAGTATTACAAAAACAGGTCGTATGGTTGCTTGCATTGTTGTACAATCAGTGTTTATTTATTTATTTATTTATTTATTTATTTATTTATTTAATTTGAACATGATACAGAGAAGTACAAGGAATACAATTTTTAAAGTGCAGCATGCCAAAGCCCCTTGTTTGCAGAGCATTATGGGCAGGCTTACAATTAACTTCAGATTAACTAAGCAATGATATATTCAGTGGTTCAAAAATTATTGTAAAACAGATAACAATTTAGTACAAATGAGTATTACAAGGACAAATCATATGGTCATTTACTGTGTTGCTGTGTAATCAGTAGAATGGAGTATTCTGTTAGGTAATGAAGTTAAATAGTAACAAAGTTTGATTGGGTCATAGGTTGACATTTATGAGATACAATAATGAGACATATATGAGATACAATTATTCAGTATTTATTTAGTTGTGGGTGAGTAAGTGATTTTTGAGAAGAGACTTGAATTTATAAACAGACAGTGTTTCTTTTATATTCACAGGTAATGAATTCCAGATTTTAGGGCCTTTTATGTGCATTGAGTTTTTGCTTAGCGTGAGATGGACACGAGGAACATCAAAGAGTGATCTGTGTCTTATGTTATGGTCATGTGTTCTGTTGAGGTTGGTAAGGAGATGTTTGAGGGGAGGGTTTATGTCTGAGTTAAGTGTTCTATGTATGTAGTAGGTGCAGTAATAAGTATGGATGTTTTGTATTGTGAGTAGGTTTAGAGTTTTGAATATTGGTGGAGTGTGTGCTGTCTGTAGTGGGAATTTGTTATCATTCTGACTGCAGCCTTTTGTTGGGTGATTAGTGGTCTGAGATGGTTTATTGTTGTTGAGCCCCATGCACAAATTCCATAGGTGAGATAGGGGTAAATAAGTGAGTGATACAGGGCCAGGAGGGCTGACTGTGGAACATAATACCGTATCTTCGATAGTATGCCTACGGTCTTGGAAATTTTTTTGGAAATTTGTTGTATGTGTGTTTGAAATTTGAGTCTGTTATCAAGGTGGATTCCTAGGAATTTTCCCTCTGTGAGTTTTGTGATAGGTGATCCATTTATCATTATGTTAAGAGACACATCTGCAGCTCTGTTACCAAACTGAATGTAGTAGGTTTTGTCAATGTTTAGAGTAAGTTTGTTGGTCCTCATCCAGGTTGATATTTTCTGTAATTCGGTATTTACAGTATTGGCTAGCATGTCTGGGCTCGGGTGAGAGTAGACGTATGTAGTGTCATCTGCAGATAGTGTGGGTCTGAGTAGTTGCGATGCATTTGGTAGGTCATTTATGTATATGAGAAAGAGAAGAGGGCCTAAGGCACTTCCCTGTGGGACACTAACTGTAACTGGCTGTGCGGAAGAGTTTGCCCCATTTGTGTACACATATTGGCTTCTGTTGCTGAGGTATGACTTTAGGTAGTTGAGGGAGTGCCCTCTTATACCATAGTGCGACAATTTTATGTGGAGCAAGTCGTGGTCAACTGTATCGAAAGCTTTATGCAAGTCAATGAAGATCCCCAGTGGGACTTCTTTTTTCTCTATTGCTGTATAAATATGTTCTAGCATGTGGATAATAGCATCATTAGTATTTTTATTAGGCCTGAAACCCAAACTGACACGGGTTGAGTATGTTGTGGGTGATGTAGAATGGTGGATAGATTACGCTTATGGATTTAATTTTTCAAAGATTTTAGAGAGAGGGTTGTAAGTTGGATATTGGCCTATAGTTATTCAAGTCTGTGTGGTCTCCTCCTTTATGGATCGGGGTGACCGTTGCTATTTTGAGAACTGTAGGAAAGGTAGAGGATTCAATGGATTTGTTGAAGAGTGTTGCAATGATTGGTGTATAGCACCTGTGACAACTTTTTTGTATATAATCGGTGGTAAGGTATTTAAATCTCCTGTCTTGTTTTTTAGTTTGTTGATAATAAGGGAGACTTCAGTTGGGTTAGTCGGAGCTAGGAACAGTGTGTTCGGGTAGTTGCCAGTGAGGTAGTCATTGGGTGGGGTATCTGAGCTTGGGATTTTATTGGCAAGGTTTTTTCCTATAGTGGAGAAGAAATCATTGAGTCTGTTTGCTGTTTCAGTAGGTGGGAATTGCGGTTCATCTGGTTTTGTTAATTCAATTTCGCTATTTTGTGTTATCTTTTTTCTTCCTATTATTTCTGATAGGGTTTTCCAGGTCTATTTTATGTCACCTCGTAAGTTGGATAATCTGTTCTCATAATACAATTTTTTAGCCCTTCTTATTAGGCTGGTTAGGACTGACGAGTAACGTTTTGTTTGGTCTCTGGTTAAGTGGCCCATTCTGTACTGTTTTTCGTATAGGTGCTTTGTATTTATGGATTTGAGGATACTGGGTGTTAGCCAGGGACTGTTCAGTCTCTTTGCAGTCATCTGTTTAGTTCTTTTAGGGCAGTGCTTGTTATAGAGGTATTGGGTCTTTTTTAGAAAATTAATAAAACATTCGTCAATATCTGTATAGATTTCTAGCTCAGTGTGCCAGTCAATGTTTGTCACTGCTGCTGTGAAGTTATTGATAGCTGCCTCATTGTGAAGTCTGAAAGTGAATTTAGTCGTGTCTAGGGGTAATTTGCCAGGGTTTGTTATGAGGAAGGTAGGGTAATGGTTTGTGGTATTATCTGTGATTATGCCTGATCTTAAAGGGGATATGGTGTTGGTCCAGATGTGGTCTAGTAGAAAAACACTAATCTCTGTAACTCTTGTAGGTTTTGTTACTGTTGGTAGCAACATGCAGTTACTACTAGTGTTTGTGAATTCAGTAACATGTGGGTCTTGGCCTTGTAGGTCATTTATATTGAAGTCACCTGAGAGTAGTAAGTGATCTTTGTTCATGCGTGCATCAGTTATCATACTTCCTAGGTTTTCACTAAAACGGCTAATGTTTGACTGTGGTACTCTGTAAATGTTTATCACTGTGAGTGGTTTTTGTAGGTATTTGGATTCGAATTTAGCTATTATATATTCCCCATGTTCATCCCTTGTGCAAGTACAGTGGTCCCTCGTTTTTCGTAGTTAATACGTTCCTGGAGTTGCTACTATTATCAAAATCTACGATTTGCGAATCAATTTTCCCCATAAGAAATAATTTAAATACAATTAATCCGTTCCTGACACCCAGAAGTATTAAAACAAACAAATTTTTTACATGAAATATACATGTAGTACATAAACAATACAATGGGAAATGATGAATGACACATGAACAGCATAACACTTACCTTTATTGGAGATTCTTCTTAGTGTATGGGAGACTGGAGGAGGAGATTGGTTTGTTTACAGTCTGGAAGGGGAATCCCCTTCCAGCAACACCTCAGGTACCAATTGCTTTTCTGGGGTTGCTTCTCTTCTCTGTTTCTTAATGCCACTAGGACCACTTTGTGAGTCACTGGAGTCCTGTCTCGCAAAATAACTGTGGAGAGAGCTCTGTTTCTGGCGTCTCTCTAACACTTCCCTAAAATGGCCCAAGACTTTGTCACTGTACATGTTGCCAACATGGCTTGCAACAACCTTGTCAGTCCTTCAGCCTGTATGTACTCCTTGAATTCATGCACATATTTTTCAGCTGCCTTGTGGTCCGAACTGGCAGCCTCACCATGCCTTACCACACTGTGTATGCCAGTACGCTTCTTAAATCTCTCAAACCAACCTTTGCTGGCCTTAAATTCACTCACATCACCACTATTTGCAGGCAATTTCTTTACCAGATCGTTGTGCAACTGCCTAGCCTTTTCACAAATAATCGAAGTCATAAGAGTTTCTCCTGCTAATTGTTTCTCATTTATCCACACCAATAATAACTTCTCAACCTCTTCGAGTACTGGTGATCTCATTTTTTGTCAGCATAGTTACCCCCTTTGCAACAACAGCATCCTTGATTTCCTTTTTCTTGGCCACTATGGAACATATGGTTGTGTAGGGTTTCTTATACATCCTGGCCAGTTCGGCCACACTTGTGCCACTTTCATATTGTTCAATGATGTTTTTCTTAAATTCAATCGTATTTCTCACCTTCTTTACCACAGGCTTGGCACTAGGAGCTTTCTTTGGAGCCATGGTAGATTATTTAGTACTTGCAAGCACTAAAATGAGTGCAATATTATGAATTATTTCATAGGAGCACGTGAGGGGACCTTCGCTCACTGGTACACAATGCCAGACTGGCTGGGTAGGGAGGCCGCCCCGGCTCACACCTTGCATACGCGTCCTGGACGAACTACTATTCGCGAGTCAACCTATGATTAGCGAGCCCATGTTTATACGAAAATATCCCTATGATTTCCGAAATCTATGATTCCCGAGAACTACGAAAAGCGAGGGACCACTGTATTAGCGATACATTCTAGTTGGTCTGAGTAGTATATAACTGTGCCACCCCCTTGTTGATCTGGCCTACAGTTGTGTATGGCTGAGTTTTTATCTACATATATACAGTTCACTTATCTGTTACATGCAAATTTAGTTAATTGGTTTGTATATCTGGTATATTATTTTCATTAATAAGATATCTTGACATGTCACATTGGTTATTATACTGTCTATCTCTGTATTCCTCAATAAGTGGACAATTAAGCACATAGTGTTCAATTATTATTATTTATTTTATTTTATTATCACACCGGCCGATTCCCACCAAGGCAGGGTGGCCCGAAAAAGAAAAACTTTCACCATCATTCACTCCATCACTGTCTTGCCAGAAGGGTGCTTTACACTACAGTTTTTAAACTGCAACATTAACACCCCTCCTTCAGAGTGCAGGCACTGTACTTCCCATCTCCAGGACTCAAGTCCGGCCTGCCGGTTTCCCTGAATCCCTTCATAAATGTTACTTTGCTCACACTCCAACAGCACGTCAAGTATTAAAAACCATTTGTCTCCATTCACTCCTATCAAACACGCTCAAGCATGCCTGCTGGAAGTCCAAGCCCCTCGCACACAAAACCTCCTTTACCCCCTCCCTCCAACCCTTCCTAGGCCGACCCCTACCCCGCCTTCCTTCCACTACAGACTGATACACTCTTGAAGTCATTCTGTTTCGCTCCATTCTCTCTACATGTCCGAACCACCTCAACAACCCTTCCTCAGCCCTCTGGACAACAGTTTTGGTAATCCCGCACCTCCTCCTAACTTCCAAACTACGAATTCTCTGCATTATATTCACACCACACATTGCCCTCAGACATGACATCTCCACTGCCTCCAGCCTTCTCCTCGCTGCAACATTCATCACCCACGCTTCACACCCATATAAGAGCGTTGGTAAAACTATACTCTCATACATTCCCCTCTTTGCCTCCAAGGACAAAGTTCTTTGTCTCCACAGACTCCTAAGTGCACCACTCACTCTTTTTCCCTCATCAATTCTATGATTCACCTCATCTTTCATAGACCCATCCGCTGACACGTCCACTCCCAAATATCTGAATACGTTCACCTCCTCCATACTCTCTCCCTCCAATCTGATATTCAATCTTTCATCACCTAATTATTATAAAAAAGAAGCACTAAACCACAAGGGCCATACAGCACAGTGTGTTCAAGACAGTGACATGTGCCTGATCACATAATTTACATTTAGTTTGATCATCATCTGTGTGTCTCCCAAACTGCCAGAAGTACTTGTAACCAAGCCTAAGCCTGGCCACTACAACATGTCAGTCTGTTCACATTGCAAGTTGCTCCACAAATATACTTATCTATGTTCATGTTATCATAGTGGGTTATAGATCTACTCAGGCTTCTAACTGCATTCCTATTACAATCATTTTCATTATTTACTTCTCTCCTAATATTATTCCTAATGCTAGACACAGTTATACCAAAGTTATATTCTACATTCTCCTTCTGGGTACTCTTCTTGGCTAACATATCAACTTTATCATGAAGGCATAATCCATTATGTAATGGGATCCATAGCAATTGTACATTAATTCTTTTGTCCCTGATTTTTGAGTATCTATACCTGGCTTCTCCAATGAGCATGTTATTAAAGTCATTATATGAGTTAAGAGCATTCAGTGATGACACAGAATCAGTAATGATGATAGAGTCAAGCTCAGTGTCATAAGTTAGCTTTAGCGCCATTAGGATTGCAAACAGTTCCGTTTGCAATGTAGACGCCCAGTTGTTAATTCTTATGCCTAGTTCAACAAGTTTATTATTGTTCTCAAGAGTTACCAACCACTGCAATACTCGTACAAATAGTTACTCACTCCAAACTTGCGGAACTTCTAGCACACGTGTCTTAGAATGAAAGACGAATTTTCAACGTGTGCACACCTGGGTTATCAACTCGCGTAGGACTGCACACTCGTCGTTATTCCTCAGGTTGGTAAAGGGATGAGCTGTGCACATATTCAGAGGCATGAGCAGCAGTGGAATAGGATAATTCGCCTCTACACTATGTTGATAGAGGCGAATGACTGAGGTCAAATGAAAGGAAGAGGGAAAGCAAAGGCCTGTGAGGGCCTTTTCAAAATGAAATTTATTTCCAGTGTTTCACTAAGTATATCACTAGACACAACTTACACATAAGAGTTCTCACATCAATGTAGCTGCGATTCAACAGTTGGGAGAAATAGGTAGGCCTGAAAATTAGTAGGTCCAGCTCCCCCCAATACACATCTGCTTCCCTCAACCACTCAGCCGAGACTGTGGGTGTGGGAGCGATCTGGGAGAGCACGAAATGGGTGAAGGAGTGCTCTGGGAGAATACAGGATGGGTGTGGGTGTGTTCTGAGAGAGCACAAAATGAGGTGGGAGTGCTCTGGGAGAATACAGGATGGGTGTGGAAGTGCTCTGGGAGAGTACAGGATAGGTGTGGGAGAGCACAGGATGGGCATGGGAGTGTTCAGGATGGGTGTGGGAGTGCTCAGGATGGGTGTGGGAGTGCTCTGGGAGAGTACAGGATGGTTGTGGGAGTGTTCAGGATGGGTGTGGGAGTGTTCAGGATGGGTGTGGGAGTGCTCAGGATGGGTGTGGGAGTGCTCTGGGAGAGTACAGGATGGTTGTGGGAGTGTTCAGGATGGGTGTAGGAGTGCTCTGGGAGAGTACAGGATGGGTGTGGGAGTGCTCTGGGAGAGTACTGGATGGGTGTGGGAGTGTTCAGGATGGGTGTGGGAGTGTTCAGGATGGGTGCAGGAGTGTTCAGGATGGGTGTGGGAGTGCTCTGAGAGAGTACAGGATGTGGAAGTGCTCTTGGAGAGCACAGGATGGGTGTGAGAGTGCTCTGGGAGAGTACAGGATGGTTGTGGGAGTGTTCAGGATGGTGTGGGAGTGTTCAGGATGGGTGTGGGAGTGTTCAGGATGGGTGTGGGAGTGTTCAGGATGGGTGTGGGAGTGCTCTGGGAGAGTACAGGATGGGTGTGGGAGTGTTCAGGATGGGTGTGGGAGTGTTCAGGATGGGTGTGGGAGTGTTCAGGATGGGTGTGGGAGTGTTCAGGATGGGTGTGGGAGTGCTCTGGGAGAGCACAGGATGGGTGTGGGAGTGAATGTTGAACATTTTTCATCACAGACTCCAATGACTGACGAAGTGATCAGTCTCTCCTGAGACGGGCCATCTCATACCTCTGGCCTCACATGCATATCAGTAGCTTGCTCAGTGAATATTTTTTATAAGTTTAAAAAGTGTTTGACTAAGAAAAATCACCTACCTTTCACCTCAAAACATATAGTTGCACATGACAATCACCGTCTATGACTGCTGGAACAATAATGAAGGTCAGTGAGACTAAGTGGTAAGAAACACACTACTGCAAGCCTGTTGCAACCTGTTGTGGCATGTAGGTGCATATTGTAAAGTAGAGCTAACAAACAATTTTAACCATGATATTCATTATCAGTGACCTAAAATTAGTTGGAAATTGCTACTCTGGTCTCGGAAGCATGTTAGCTGTTGATCAGTGATTGTTCGTACACTATACATCTTTCCTTGTGCTGCTCAAGTTGTTTCAGGAAAAATTTTTGCCTTTCCAGTACTGATATGCACAACTGCAGGTTATATACCACTGGAGCAAGACTTGCCTCACCTGGAGGTGTGAAGCCCTGGTCAGCTGAGCTCGGTGGCTGACTGTTGACTCAGCTAGGCTGGTGGTGTCAACACCAGCAACATCACTAGTATTTACAGTATAGACATGAAGGAGCTCTGGTGATGTGCTCCCCAGGTTACTTGCTTAACTGCACTGTCTGAGGGCAGGCATGAGCCAGTATTCAGACTTCAGGTATCTGGTAGGCCTAGATCCTGATCATGGGGGTGTAGGGTGAGGTGCTAGCCTTGTGGCTGGCTGCAATGTGGGCAACCCTCACGCTGCAGTCAGCATGAGCTGCTGTGACTCCTGAAGTCTTACAATTGATACATTGTTCAGCAACAGACTTGTTTTTTGATCATATCATAACACTGTTCAGAAGGATGAGCCTTGGCACACACTGCACACCAATGGGACAGAGCTGGGCATTTCCTGGCAATGTGATCCCAATTCACTAAGCTAATATCAGATCATTGGTTAGTTGACAAGGCCTTGTAACTTGATCTGATGCCAGAAATTTAGGATCCAAGTGCTTGCTGACATTGTAGATAATAAGCACTTTAGGTGTCCTTGGTGGTGCAGCTTGAAGTTGATGTTGACATATTCCTAAGAAGTTTGTCTATGAATGCCTGATCACTAGTGACGAAGACGTAATTGTCTTCATCGTAATGAATCTTGAACGTCTTCTCTGGGTTGTCTACACTTGCTTCATAAAAGCATTTAAACTTGGCCTCTTTATCAGTGTTGTTTGGGAAATCCAGTCTGACAGCTTTGGGAGGGTGCTCACATTCTTTATTGCTTGTGGCAAACTTCCTTTGGAAACCTCTTTCCTTTTTCTGAGCCTGTTTACTAATAAATGTTTCAAATCTGCCTTTGCCATCATCTAAGTCATCAACATCATCCACTTCACTGATAGCTGTCACTACAGTTTCATGCTGCTTGACCAGTGAAACCTGCCAATATTCCACACAACGGTAATGGCGACGAGTTATTATTATAATCAAAAAGTGCTATACCTATAAGGGTCATTGACGATGAGTTAAGGATACAGGTGAACAGGAGAGTCGACGAAGGGGCATTCACCTCAACAGACACAGACAACACAGGTGAAAGTGGCATGCAGGTTGTATATTGCCACTCTCAAGGTCACTCACTAGGCCAGGCTTCTCTGGAGAGTTACCAAGGTCAGTGGCAGTTTGCATTCATTCACTAGGTGTGTGAAGAGTTGAACACTCCAATCCAGTTGTCCAAATAATCAAAAACAATTTACACAGAATGTGTAGGCAGAAATATTATGATTGTAAATTGCTATTATTACAGTCTTAAATAGGTGCTAAACCCACTAGATGAGATGGCAAAGAATATAAAGGTTAACAGGCTGACTTTCTCAAGAGAGAAAGTATTCATGAAACTGAACAACATGCAGTAGTAAGCTTGTTCATAATAAAAATGCAATAATCTCAGTAAAAATGACAGTGGCAAGTCACTGTCTGACTCACCTGGGCTACCCCAGGCAATCCACACATGCCATGCATGACTCACCTGGGCTATCCCAGGCAATCCACACACATGCTGCCATGCATGACTCACCCGGGCTATCCCAGGCAATCCACACACATGCTGCCATGCATGACTCACCCGGGCTATCCCAGGCAATCCACACACATGCAGCCATGCATGGCAACTTATGCAACTGCACCTATGTATAAAATTTACTTAATGTTCAAAACTAACCTAAGTTACACACTCACAGCACAGATGAACAGTGCAATTTGAAATAGTGCTGGTAAAGGAGTCTTGCTAGGACAACAGGGAATTTTGCAGTAAGTCTGTAAAATAAAATGAAGCCAACACACAGCATACATCAAATTAAATCAAGTTTATTCTCTATAAAGATTACAATGTGGGGTTTACATATTATAGGATATTGTGTGGTTTACATATTATATAAAACTAATTACAGAGGACCACTATCACACCTAGCATGACAAGGCATTTCAGGCAGACCAAGATTAATTCAAAACTCTATATTGGTACAGATTTTGAAGCATATTGGTATTAAGGCTAAATAACTGCATTACAGTTCACAAATTTAGCAATGTGAATGGTTTTGTTTTGGTACAATACATAGTTTCTACTGAAGCTCCTATATTGGATTATCACAGGCAAACTTATGACTAGTTAAGATTCATAAATATATAATGCTTGGCACAAGTGAAAAGTTACACCCCACTAAAAAAAAAAAAAGGGGGGGGGGGGGAAGGGAGTAGAACAATGCTGAAATTTTTAAATATACTGTACTATGAAAATGTTTCTACAAGAAAATTGCAGCAGTCAAAATTGACTAACATTGCAAACAGTGAAAATGATAACACAAACTAATGAAAAATTACACTGAACTCCGAGAAAATAAACTATCAGGGCTTCAGCCTGAACCAGGAAATGTATTAGGAAACACAGCAATGGCACTAGGACAAGCAACTTAATTGTGTAACTGTAACAACTCAGTTACACTGAGGGGATAAATGTAAGGAGTCAGTACACTGAAATGCATTCTGAGCCTTTTATAGTTTTAATACAGGCTTACAAATATCTTTCCCTCTTAGAAAATGCCAATTAACTGTCTATACAGCAAAATGCTGTTGCTGAAGGTCAAATATACTCCTAATGTAGAGGTGAAAGGAAGCTGGAGTTACTCTGGGCTGTCTCTGGCGACCATCGCGCATCAACTACACAACACAGCATTTTTACAGAAACAGGAGACTTATTAGGGATGAATATGCACTTTCCTGACGACACAACCTCTAGCCTCATCGGTAGTGCTCAGAATAGCTTCTTCACCAGGTCTGTGAGCAATGGTAGACATGTACAAGCATGGAGAAATATATGGGCGACGGTGGTAACGACACAGCTACTCTGCTCTCCCTAACACTACAGTGGACCCCCGGTTATCGGCCAGTTTGGTTATCGGCCAACTCGGTTATCAGCGGGTTTTTCAGCGCCCGGTTATTGGCGGTTTTGGACGAGTACATCTGCCGGCTGGGGCAGCCTGCGCTTCAGTTTGGCTTTCTCTCTCAGTGACTGGGGAGGCTTCTGCTCATACATCCAAACATTTTACTTGTTTACCATTGTTTTTAGTGGTTTTTCTTGCAGTGCAACTGTGAAATAAGTAACCATGGCTCCAAAGAAAGTTCCTAGTAAAGTTCCTGTGGTAAAGAAAGTGAGAAACACCATGGAATTTAAGCGTGAAGTGATCGAAAAGTTTGAGAGAGTTATGAAGGTGATGGAACTTGCCAGGATGTACAGTAAGAATAAATCAACAATTACATCCATCCTGGCAAAGAAAGAACAAATCAAAGACACTAATGTTACAAAAGGAGTAGCTTTTCGAACTAAACAAAGGACACCGATAATGGAAGAGATGGAAAAGTTATTATTATTGTGGATTAAGGAAAAAGAATTAGTGGGAGACAGTGTAGTGGAGTCTACTATTTGTGAGAAGGCAAAGCAGTTGCATGAGGATCTTGCAAAGAAAATGCCTGGAACAAGTGCTGCAGTTTGTGAATTTAGGGCCAGCAAAGGATGGTTTGATAGATTTAAGAAGCATAGTGGCATACACAGTGTTGTAAGGCATGGTAAGGCTGCAAGTTCTGACAAATGTGCAGCTGAACAGAATGTTCACGAATTCCAGGACTATGTAAAGGCTAAAGGATTCGAACCCCAACAAGTTTTCAGTTGTGATGAAACAGACCTATTTTGGAAGAAAATGCCAAAGAGAACCTACATTGCCCAGGAGGAAAAGGCACTGCCAGGGCACAAGCCTATGAAAGACAGGCTTACTCTTTTATTGTGTGGTAATGCTAGTGGATATTTCAAAGTGAAGCCTTTACTTGTGTATCACTTGGAAAATCCCAGAGTATTTAACCCTTAACCCTTTGACTGTTTTCGACGTATAAATACGTCTTACGAGCCAATGTTTCTGACGTATATATACTCAATAATTCTAGCGGCTTCAAATCGAGTGGGAGAAAGCTGGTAGGCCCACATGTGAGAGAATGGGTCTGTGTGGTCAGTGTGCACCACATAAAAAAAATCCTGCAGCACACATTGCGTAATGAGAAAAAAAAAACTCTGATCGTTTTTTTGGAATAAAACGCCGACTTTGAGGTGTATTTTCGTATAGTATTTATCGTTGTATTCGCGTTTTCATGGTCTTAGGTGATAAAATGGAAAACATATTACAGAAATAGAGATGATTTTCATTACTTTTACGATGAAAACGACCTTGAAACTGAGCTCAAAGTTGCGGAAATGTTCGATTTTTACCAATGTTCAAGAGTAAATAAATCACACCACAGTCCAATACACGTCAACTGGGGAGTCTAATATTCTTTCACTAGTGCACTGATATTATTTATACCATTTTTACAATAATGCAGTCGTCTGCATAACAGTAAATTTTGTATTTTTTTGTATGAATAAAAAATCAAAATAGAAAGCAATAATAATATAAGAGGGGCCTAGAGATGTGACTAATGAACAGAGCATATGTTATTTTAGTGCCACGAATGTCTACCTTGTTTATTCTGGACCCTATTTTGAAATTGGCATCTTTTTTATTTTGCGTGAAATTGGCCAAATTGCCAATTTCTGACTACCATATTGGGTAGTCCAAATTAGTAAATGGGAGGTTTCTTGTACTCAGCAGATAGATAAAATGGAGTTCTAAAGAAATAGCTATGAGTTTGGTCAACTGGAACAATGGAATTGGCTGAAAATAGGGCTCAAAGTCGGCGAAATCGCCGATACGCATATGTCGCCGAGACCGCTAACTTCGCGGGAGCATAATTCCACGAGTTTTCGACCAAATTTCGAACTTTTGGTGTCATTACCATCGGGAAAAGATTCTCTATCATTTCATAAGAAAAAATAATTTTTTTTTTTTTCAAAAATTGAGCGACATAGAATGACAGTTTCAGAGAGGGGCCTGAAACAGTCAAAGGGGTTAAACTGTCCAAACGTAGACCTACGTTTTTTCAACATTTGAAAGTATGTAAAAAAAGTAGATCTTTTCTTTTTTTTACATTTGAAAATGTGTAAAAAAGACTTTGATCTACGTTTTTTTTTCGTTATATTTGAAAATATGTAAAAAAAATGTAGATCTATTTTGGAGCACTACATATATGAACATAGATCTGCTTGGACAGTTTAAGGGTTAAGAAAAACAATGTCATGATTGTGTGTGATGTGTTAAGCTAATCATAAGGTATGGGTCACAAGGCAAATTTTCAAAGAGTGGGTTAATGATGTGTTTGGCCCAAGTGTGAAAAAATACCTCCAGGAAAAGAAATTGCCACTCAAGTGCCTCCTGTTACTGGACAATGCCTCCTAACACCACTCCTCTTCTCCAGCCCATGGACCAGCAGGTCATTTCTAACTTCAAAAAACTCTACACAAAAGCAGTGTTTCAAAAGTGCTTTGAAGTGACCTCAGACACTCAGTTGACCCAAAGAAAGTTCTGGAGGAATCACTTCACTATCCTCCATTGCATAAGCCTTATACTTTAAGGCTTGGGAGGGAGCGACTTCCAGGATTTTGAACTCTGCTTGGAGAAAACTGTGGCCAGATTGTGTCCAAGAGAGGGATTTTGAAGGGTGTGAGACTCACCGTGACCCTGACCCTGTGGACTCTACTGTGTCTTTGGGGAAGTCCCTGGGGTTGGAGGTGAGTGGTGAGGATGCGGAAGAGTTGGTGGAGGACCACAGGGAAGAGCTTACCAGTGAAGAGCTGCAAGAGCTTCGACCTGAACAGCAACAGATTGCAGCTGAGGAACTTGCTTCAGAGGAGGAGGAAGAGGGAGTGAAGGAGGTGCCTTCTTCAGAGATTAAAGAGGTGTGTGCAGTGTGGACCAGGGTGCAAGCTTTTGTAGAGAAACACCACCCAGACAAAGCTGAAACAAGCCATATCTGCAGCAAGTTTAGTGACAAAACCCTGTCCCACTTCAGGGAAATCTTAAAGAAATGCCAGAAACAGAGCACTCTGGACAGTTATTTTGTGAGACAGTGGTCCAGTGACTCAAGCTGGTTCTAGTGGCATTAAAAGACAGAGAAGGGAAGCAACCCCAGAGAAGGCATTACTACCTAAAGTTTTCATGGAGGGGGGATTCCCCTTCCAAACACTAACTCCTCCCTCTCCTCCTCCCTATCTTCCAGAAGCCAGCAATAGCCTTCAATAAAGGTATGTAATACTTACATAATTGTAAAAAAAAAAAAAAAAAAAAAAATTTGTGAACATTTTTGTTGGGAACAAATTAATTTTATTTCTATTAATTCTTGTGGGAAATATTAATTCGGTTATCTGCCATTTTGGTTATTGGCTGACCTTCAGGAATGGATTACGGCTGATAACCAGGGGTCCACTGTACTTTCTAAGCACATCTGGCTTATCGACCCACACTAAGCCACTAAGGTAATTTTTGCTTTTACCAGCATTTTACTGGTAATACACACACACTGGAAGATGATTTTGCACTGGTTTCCTTGGCAGAGTTGGCTTGGACTGGCTGGGATGGCTAGATGGCTTTGCTTTTTTGATGCAGGATAATGCTGATACAGCAGGAACACTGTAGAATATGCACATAGACATGCTGAGGGTCAGGACAGCTGTAACTGCAAGTTAGCTTGGCTTGTCCTGGCTGGCTTGGAGTGTTGCTTTCAAGCCTGCTTGAATGTGCTTGCAAAACCCTTGTCAACCACTTGGAGGTTTGCTTGTAGCAAGCAAATAGGTACACAGGAGACACATTTGCATGAAGTGTGAGAAATCTTGGAGTGCTGGTAGGCAGACGTGGCTTGGCGTCCCTTGGGCCATTAATGGCTTCCCTGTTCATAAACAGTCTCTTCAGGACTGTGTACTTAACAGCTGTGACACCTCATAAATGACAGGTACTCAAGCACTTGCGTGGACTGGCAAAATCCATGAATGGCCAAGTTCAAAATCAAAGAGGGGGGGGGGGGGAGAAGGCTGGTAAGGGGTAATGGAGGTAGGCTTACTAGAGCCACTTCAAACCAATACTTTTGTGTTTTGTTAGGTTTATCACTAGTCACAGCTTACACATAAGAGTTCTAATAACAATGTAGCTGCGATCCAGCGGTAAGAGATTTTATGATGAATTATCAGTCGGGTGAAATAGGTAATCCTGAGTTATCAGACCCCGAACCCTCACACACACATCCTCTCCCTTCAGCCGAGACTGGTGTTTCAGAGGACAAAGACTTTGTATGTGGAACAACGTCGGAGGGAGGGAGAGTAAAGATTGGGGCGGCAATGGAAGTTAATTAAGTAGGGAAGGACGAAAGATTAGAGTTAACTTGGGAAGAAGCTTGGGAACGGACAGGAGGAAAAGGGACTATACGAGGGAGAACCTCCACACTTGTAACAGAGCTAATAAGATGCAAAGAACCAGGTACTGAGATTGGAAAGGAAAGAGATTTACACTCCGGGAATTTGTTGGACCTTCAAGAAGTAGAGGGGTGAGGGGGAGGAACTGATGTGCGAGGTCTTGTAGACATAGAAACTTGCAAGTGAGAAGATGAAGATTTGAGAACAGTAAGAGGTGTTGAGGTAGGGACCTCGGAGTCCAGGACTGTAAAAGTGTTTGATACAGAGGTGACTGTGGAAGGTGTGACCACAGGGGAGAGTGCAGGAATTTGGACCCCAAATGTTGGGGGTCTCTTAGTAACTCAAGAATAAGAAATACGGGGAAGTCTCCCCTGGAGGCGTAGATGAGAGACTGCCATGGGGGATTTCTCCTTCATTCATTCAAGTAAATTTGGCATCAATGAAAATAAGATGGAGGAGCTTCATTACAATTAAGGCAAGAGGGAGGTAGACCACAAGATGTATTGGTATGGTTGTCAGCACCACAGGCTGTGCATTCAGCCATGGACCTACAATATGTCACAGGATGACCAAAACGACAGCAATTTCTACACTGTTGTGGTGTAGAGATACCTTTCAGACTTGTAAATGGTGCCCCACAATATAAACCAATGATGGAAGCTCACAGCAGTCAAAAGTTAAGCGAGCTACAATGCAGAGGTAGCATCTCTGCCTATAGGCAGGTACTACATGTGTGTCTACTTTGAGAACTGGGAGGTCTTGGAGCTCAAGCTGTTCCAGAATGTCATCACCATGTCTGGAAATTATGGTTGAACAATGGTATGAGGCAGATTGACAGTATCACTACAAGAATTGAGAGAATGATGTTTTTTAGTTATTACAGGAATAGCATTTATGGCTGTAAGAAGGGAAAGATCATGAGCCTGGCTAACATTCTGTACTGTGATGATGCATGCACCGGTCTTGAGAGCATGAAATGGGATATTTTGACCAACATTGTGTAGGAGCACCTTGCTGTGATACTATGATCAGAAAGATAGTCTTAAGATGTTGGCTGCAGAGTGAAAAACTTCTCCATTGTGTACTATGACGAGTTGTATGTAAAGGGAGAGATTGTCGCGTTGGTCTTTTCTGAGTAGAGTGAGAAGCATTCATTATTATTATTATAATCAAAAAGAAGCGCTAAGCCACAAGGGCTATACAGCGCTGCAGGGTAGGGAAGAAAGCGAGGGTATTGGATGGCAGAAGGAAGCAGGTTACAGAAAACAGCGGGGCAGGGGATAGTACGGGGGTAGAGGGTAGCAAGAGATTGAAGTAGAAAGGGCTGAAGGTATCAGAATTTGTGAAGTAAGTCAGTTGTTGTCAAAAAGTCAATGAGAGAGTCCGGATGAAAGGTGGGTCCATCAGCGAGAAGGGAAGGTAAAGAGAGAGCAGCGGAGCGAAGACGATGACGGAGATAAATTCTGCGTGCTCGTTGATAAAGTGGGCAGTCCAACAGAATGTGGCTGACTGATAATGGAGCTTGGCAATTCTCACAGAGAGGAGCAAGACGCCTCTCCATGAGATATCCATGAGTAAGACGAGTATGGCCAATGCGAAGACGGGAGAGAGTAGTCTCCCAACCTCGACACTGGTGATAAGAAGACGGCCAGTAACCTATACTCGGTTTAATAGATTGAAGTTTGTTCCCGAGCATAGTAGACCAACGTTGTTGCCAACGGGTGTGAAGGTGGGAAGATATTGCAGCAAAATAGTCCGTAAATGGAATACCTCTATAAGAAACTGGTAGGTCATGTACTGCTGACCGCGCAGCAGTGTCTGCCTGTTCATTGCCCTGTACGTCAACATGACCAGGGACCCAACAAAAAACAATATCTATATGCTTGGTAAAGATGCGGCGTAGCCAAAGTTGGATACGGAGGACTAAGGGGTGAGGTGTATCAAATTTTTGTATAGCCTGTAAAGCACTAAGGGAGTCTGAGACAACCACAAATGATGACACAGGCATAGATGCACTACGGATAAGTGCTGTAAGGATGGCATATAATTCAGCAGTAAAAATACTAGCTGAAGATAGTAAATGCCCTTGTACAACGCTGTCCAGAAACACTGCTGCGAATCCTACGCCGTCAGAAGACTTAGAGCCATCTGAGTACACAGCAATGGCAAGAGAATGAGAGTGAAAGTGGTCAAGAAAAAGAGAGCGGGAAGCGACCGTAGACAGTTGGGCTTTCGAGCAAGGGAGGTAGAAAGAACAGACTCGAACAGCTGGAACTTCCCAGGGGGGTAGGGAAAAGTGAGATGCTACATGTACATAGAAAGGTGGTAGTTGACGAGAAGACAAGAGCAAATGAAGGCGAGGAGAGAAGGGACGGAGTAAACAGGGGCGGCGAATAAATAAAGAATGTCTACTAACATCAGTGACCATTCTATAAATGGAAGGATTGCGGAGATCATGAGAGCGTACATAGTAGCACAGGCAATGGGCATCATGGCGATCGGATAAGGATGGAACGTTCGCTTCTGCATAGAGGCTCTCGACAGGGAAAGAGCAAAAAGCACCAAGGCATAAACGTAATCCTTGGTGATGAATGGGGTTAAGGCTAGAGAGAGTAGCAGGAGATGCCGCTGAATAGATCTGGTCACCATAATCAAGTTTCGATAAAATAAGGGTGGAATGTAGGAGAAGGAGGGTTCGACGATCAGCTCCCCACGAAAGATGAGCAAGGGTTTTAAGAAGGTTCAGCCGGCTATGACAAGTTGCCTTCAGAGAGGTAATGTGAGGTTTCCAGGATAACGTACGATCAAAGAGGAGGCCCAGAAACTTGACTGTATCACGTTCAGTGATACGGGAGCCATAGAGGTACAAAGGATGATCGGAGATGACAGAGCGTCTAGTGAAAGTAATTTGGTGGGTTTTAGTGCTGGAAAATTTAAACCCACGTGTGGTGGCCCAATTGGAAACACGGTTGACTGCATGTTGGAGAGAAACTGTAATGAGGTGACAGTCAGCGCCTGCACAGGCAATAGCAAAGTCATGAACATAGAGTGATGACTAAATATTTGATGGAAGACTAGAGGCCAAATCATTAATAGCAAGGAGAAAAAGTGTTGTGCTCAGAACACATCCCTGGGGGACACCTTCAGCTTGGATAAAGTCCGGGGAGAGCACATTATTAACCCGAACACGGAAATGCCTGTCAGTTAAAAAGTTCTTAAGGAAGGATGGTAGATTGCCTCGAAGGCCTAAGGAGTGGGCTTGGGCTAAAATATTATACCTCCAAGTTGTGTCATATGCCTTCTCAAGGTCACAAATATGGCAATAACTGAGTGGTTATTCACAAAGGCATTACGAACATACATATCCAAGCGTAGTAAGGGGTCTATGGTAGAAAGTCCCTTACGAAAGCCATATTGACGAGTGGAGAGACTGTTGTGTGTCTCTAAATACCACACTAAACGTCTATTTACTAGGCGTTCCATTACTTTGCAAACTGCACTGGTAAGAGCAATGGGACGATAGTGGGAGGTTTCATGTCCCGTAGTGCCTGGTTTGCGGAAAGGGAGAACAATGGCGGATTTCCACAACTGTGGAAGAACTCCTTGTGACCAAATAAGATTGTAAAGTCGTAATAGGACTGCAAGGGCTGACTGATGTAAATGTTGTAGCATACGAATATGAATGTCGTCGGGCCCAGCTGCCGATGATCGACAAGCTGAGAGTGTTGCCTCCAGTTCTTGAAGTGTAAAAGGCACATTATACTGTTCTTCTCTGAGAGAAGAAAAGTCCAAGGGTGCTAACTCTCTTGCAGACTTTGAGGAAAGAAATGAGGGGCATAGATGGAGTCCCTGAGAAATACGGACCAGATGATTGCCAATTTCATTGGCAACATCTAGTGGGTTTGCTATATCAACACCGGCAACCCGCAGAACAGGAGCCGGGTCAGGAGAATATTTACCACTCAGTTTTCGTACTTTTTTCCAGACTGCACTCATAGAGGAAGCAGAGGTGATGGTGGAGACAATCTCGCCAGCAAGTGCGTTTAGCGTCACGGATGACACGGCGAGCGATCGCACGCTTCTGTTTAAAATCAAGGAGTCTCTCTGTGGTTCTATTGTACCGATACCTGCCCCATGCAGCGCGTTTCAAATGTACTGCACGAGCACAAGCAGGAGACCACCAAGGCACGCATTTCTGAGAATGTCTGCCCGAAGTTTGGGGTATAGAATGAGAAGCTGCGGTGAAAACGGAGAACAAGAAGAGGTGTAAAAGCTCATCGATGGAGGACGAAGAAGGAACCTCTTTAAAAACAGTTACGTGTGAGTAAAGGTTCCAATTTGCCCGATCAAATTGCCAGCGTGGGATGCAAAGAGGTGGCGAATATGAAGGGGAAGTAAGAATGATTGGGAAATGATCGCTGTCATGCAAGTCCGGGAGAAGAGACCAAGTGAAGTCTAATGCGGCGGAGGAAGAGCAGACTGAGAGATCGATGCAAGAGAGAGTATGAGTCCGAGGATCAAAATGGGTGTGAGTACCTGTATTTAAAACATGGAGGGGGTGGGTGGTAAGAAAAGCCTCTAACTGAATTCCACGGGAATCACAGTGAGACCTCCCAGAGGAAATGGTGGGCATTAAAATCACCAAGTAACAGAATCGGTGGCGGTAATGACGAAACAAGAAAGGCAATATCCGGAATTGATAATGCCCGAGAAGGAGAGAGATATAAAGAACAGAGCGTATACCACCTATGTAAGTGGATACGGGCTGCTGTGTAATGCAGCGAAGTATGAACAAATAGCTGATGGTACGGAATATCAGTGCGTAGAAAAAGGGCACTTTCATTAAAGGTCCCATCAGGAAAAGGATCTGAAGAATACAATAAATTATAGCCTGAGATGGGAGAAATAACAGAAGAGTGTAATTTTGGTTCCTGTAAGCAAACACCAACAGGGGCAAACTGGGAGAGTAACATCTGAAGCTCACCCCGATTATCCCTGAGGCCGCGTATATTCCACTGTAAATAGGCCATGATTGGCAATGATAAAGATACTTGAAATCCGCAGGTAAGGGTTCCTATGAACTAGAGGGGTTAGAAAAGTCCACATGCGGAGGCAGTGGAAAACGTTCAAGCAGCGAAGGAAAAGTGCACTGTGAAGAAAGGAGTTGCGCAGATGGAGCAGAGGAGAGAGAAAGAGCGGAGGGTGGATCAGTGTCCATTGATGGTTTGGTCTCTGCAATATATTCAGAGATTGCTTCAAGTGTTTCGGAATTCAGAGACGTCGTATGGGAGACAATATTGGAAATGGTAGGGGGAGGATGAGCAAAGATCGGAACTGTATTGGACTGTACCAAGGTAGGGGGGGGGGCGAAAGGGTGGAGGGAACTGGAGAAGCATGGCAGGGGAGAGAAGAGGCAGAAACCTGGGAGGTGGCAGAAGAGGAAGAAACTTGGGAGGGAACAGGGGAGGAAGATACAGTACGAGGAGGAGGGTGAACCTCTACACTTGTAACTGAGCCAGTGAGAGGGGGAGAACCAAGGACAGAGACAGGGAGGGTAAAATGAGGAGGTGGAAGATGGGTAGGAGGTGTTAACGGACCTTTTTTTGACTTTTGAGAAGTAGAGGGATGATTGGGAGGAGGTGTCATACGAGGTCTCGTCGATACTGAGGCTTGTGAGAGAGAACACGAAGAAGCGAGATCAGACTGAGGCGTTGAAGTAGGGACGTCTGAGCCGAGGACAGCAAAAGGATTAGATACAGGAGTGACTAGGGGAGAGGTAACCACAGAGGTGGGTGTAGAAGATGGGATACCAGAAGTGGGGGGATGTTTTGAAACACGGGAATAAGAAACACGTGGGAGTCTCCCTTGGAGGCGGAGATGAGAAACTGCCATGTCATAAGGGAGACCTTCTGTCTCTTTGAGGTAACGGATTTCCCGCTCGTTTAAATAGACTTGACAATGGCGAGAGTACGAAGGGTGAGCCTCATGACAGTTAAGCAAGATGGAGATCGATTGCAAGACATATTAGAATGGTCATTGGCACCACAGATTGGGCATTCGGCGATAGATCTGCAATATTTCACTGGATGGCCAAATCGCCAGCAATTTCTACACTGTTGTGGTGTAGGGATCACCTTTCGAACTTGTAACCGATGTCCTGCTATATAAACTGAGGATGGGAGTTCTCAGCTGTCAAAAGTTAAACGAGCCACATTGCTAGGGTATCGTCTCCGCCCGCGGGCAGGAAGAACCTAAGTGTCTACCTTGAGGATTGGGAGATCTTGGAGTTCCAGCTGTTCAAGAATGTCAGTGCCACATGTCTGGAAATTTTGTTTAACTATGGTATGGGGCAGAATGATGGTACCACTACAAGAATTGAGGGAATGATTTTTTCAAGAGTGACAGGAACAGTATCGATATGGGAAAGACGAGAGAGCTCATGAGCCTGGGTAGCATTCTGTACGGTGATGATGCACGTACCGCTCTTAAGAGCATGAAAAGAAATATCTTTACCAACATGGCGTAGGAGTGCCTTGCCAATACTGTGGTCAGAAAGATAGGCAGTAGAGGAAGTCGGTCGTAAAGTGAAGAATTTAGTCCATTGTTCAGTCTGAAACTGAGCGTGGAAAGGTAGTGAAGGACGTGTCGATCGTTTCTGAGAAGAACGAGAAGGTGGAGAAGTATCATCAGCAGGTAATTGTCGTTGGCGTTTAGGCGTGGGACCAGAGTTGGTCCGACGTGGAACGGGTCGGCGATTTGAAAATTGCCACACTGTAGAGGGAGAGGCCGGAAGCATAGTCAGAGGAGAGAGAAGGTCCAATAAATCGAAGGAGTCATTCGAGGCCTCAGTACCTGAAGCGGGTGAGAAAACAGCACCGGCAAGAGGTACAGAGGCATGAGGAGTGTCTGAAGAGTGGTCCAAAGACGAGGCGGGGTCAGAACGGGGTGCGGTATCAAGAAGGGGCCCGAGGGTAGTAGGTTCATGGACTAGGGCTGCCATGGTTAGGTTACTTCTTTCTTTTTGTTTTTAAGAAAAAAAAGAAAGAAGAAAATAAAAATAAAAAAAAGAATAAAAAAAGGGGGGACCGGGGAGGGATAGTTCCTAGGAGGAATGAAAGGGCCAGAAATCTCCGTCCGCACCCAAGAGGACCTCAGCACCGCAAGTAGCGCAGATGCAGCATGGAACCCATGCCATACCCTACCCATCATGCTAGTAAACTAACAATCCGGGATAGCAACCTCACATCTGCCAAGCTACCTCGGTGGACAAAAGAGAGGGCGGCCGGATATCCGCCACAAAGCATACCTCCTTCGGCCACCACCCCCAGAATCCGAAAGGTGGCTTCCAGAGCTACACCCGTCGCCCGAAAGACACCCAAAGCTACTCCGGGATACCGGAGAGGGATTGGGACATCCCCAGGCGATCCAGATTCCACGGCAAACTACGCCACCGCCAATAACCTCAACGGAATGGGATGGACCCCGGTATCCTTTCCCCTACCTAGGAACTAGTGCGCCTGTGGGAGAAATCCCAAAGGCCAAAAAGAGGAAGGGCAAAAGGGAGGGGTGGGGAGGAGGAGGAGGAAAGGAAAAAGGAGAGGATGGGGAGGATGGGATAGGGGAGGGGAGATTGGGGGGTAATTAGGTTCGGTCTGAGGAAGAAGACCGACAGGTCTAATTCCTCAGACCAAGAGCCTCTTCACCACGCCAAGGAGCCCCCTTGAAGAGGAGAGAAGCATTCAAAATAGTGTCATCAGAGGAAGGTTGTGGTAGTTTAGTTGCAGGACTGGAAGTGGTCTGTTTTGAGGCAGGTGAGCAATTTGAAAACCATCACACCATATGGGGAGGAGCCAGAAGCATAATTGAAGACGTGTAGAGGTGTCAAAGGAGTCAGGCCAAGATTCTGTATCGGGAACATGCACCAAAATGTCACCTGCAGAAAATACAGGGGCATTAGAAATGTCAAAGGGAAGGTCCAGTAACAAGGCAGGGTCATCAGAGGGTGCTACTACAGAAAGGGGCCCAGGAGGAGTTGCATGGATTTGGGACATCATGGTTAGCTCTCTCTTCTTTTGCTAAAAAAAAAAGAGGAGAGGGGGAGCATAAAGGGGTATTATTATTATTATTATTATTATTATTATTATAATCAAAATGAAGCGCTAAGCCACAAGGGCTATACAGCGCTGCAGGGCAGGAAGGAAGTGAGGGCATCAGGTGGCAAAAGGGAGGTGGATGAGTAATAGGTTACGGATAACAGCGGAGCAGTGGATGGTGAAAGGGTAAAGGGCAGCAAGAGACTGAGCTAGAAAGGGCTGATGGGAGTGCGTAAGGTATCATCATCAGAGTTTGTGGAGTAAATCAGTCGTTGTCAAGAAGTCAATGAGAGAGTCAGGATTAAAGGAGGGTCCATCAGCAAGAAGGGAAGGTAAAGAGAGAGTAGTAGAACGAAGACGGCGTTGGAGGTAAATTCTGCGGGCTCGTTGATAGAGAGGGCAGTCTAACAGAATGTGGCTAATCGATACTGGAACTTGACACTGCTCACAGAGAGGTACAGGGTGCCTCTCCATGAGATACTCGTGAGTAAGAAGAGTGTGGCCAATGCAAAGACGGTAGAGTGTGGTCTCCCAACCACGGCACTGATGACAAGAAGACGGCCAGTAACCTA
This sequence comes from Cherax quadricarinatus, assembly GCF_026875155.1. Classification (NCBI taxonomy): domain Eukaryota; kingdom Metazoa; phylum Arthropoda; class Malacostraca; order Decapoda; family Parastacidae; genus Cherax; species Cherax quadricarinatus. The sequence continues at coordinate 36,843,932 of NC_069452.1, read as the reverse complement.
TGCTCGGTTTAATAGAATGAAGTTTGTTACCAAGCAGAGTTGACCAACATTGTTGCCAACGGGTGTGAAGGTGGGTAGCTATTGCAGCAAAATAGTCCAGAAATGGAACACCTCTATAGGAAATTGGTAGGTCATGTACTGCTGACCGCGCAGCAGTGTCTGCCTGTTCGTTGCCCTGTACGTCGACATGACCAGGGACCCAACAAAAAATATCTATGCTTGGTAGAGATACGGCGTAGCCAAAGTTGGATACGGAGAACTAGGGGGTGAGATGTATCAAATTTTCGTATAGCCTGTAGAGCACTAAGGGAGTCTGAGACTACCACAAATGATGACACAGGCATAGATGCGATACGAGTAAGTGCTGCAAGAATGGCATACAATTCATCAGTAAAAATGCTAGCCGAAGATAGTAAATGCCCCAGCACGACGCTGTCCGAAAACACTGCTGTGAATCCGACGCCGTCTGAAGACTCTGAGCCATCTGTGTACACAGCGATGGCATGAGAATGGGAGTGGAAATGATCAAGAAAAAGAGAGCGGGAAGCCACCATAGGCAGTCGAGCTTTCGAGCACGGGAGTGAGAAAGAACAGACCCGAACAGCTGGAACTTCCCAGGGGGGCAGGGAAAAGTGAGATGCTACATGAACATATAAAGGTGGTAACTGAAGGGAAGACAAGAGTGAATGTAGGCAAAGAGAAAAGGGATGGAGCAAACAGGGGTGGCGAATGAATAAAGAATGTCTACTAATATCGGTGACCATTCTATAAATGGAAGGATTGTGGAGATCGTGAGAGCGTACATAGTAGCGAAGGCAATGGGCATCACGGCGATCAGACAAGGATGGAACATTCGCTTCTGCATAGAGGCTCTCAACAGGGGAAGAGCAAAAAGCATGAAGGCACAAACATAATCCTTGGTGATGGATGGGGTTAAGGCTAGAGAGAGTAGCAGGAGAGGCCGCTGAAGAAATCTGGTCACCATAATCGAGTTTCAATAAAACGAGGGCTGAATGTAGGCGAAGCAGAGTTCGACGATCAGCTCCCCAGGAAAGATGAGCAAGGGTTTTAAGAAGGTTCAGCCGGCTGTGACAAGTTGCCTTCAGAGAGGTAATGTGAGGTTTCCAGGATAACCTACGGTCAAAGAGAAGGCCTAGAAACCTGACTGTATCACGTTCGGGGATACGGGAGACAGAGATACAAAGGATGATCGGAGATGACAGAGCGTCTAGTGAAAGTAATTTGGTGAGTTTTGGTACTGGAAAATTTAAACCCATGCGTGGTGGCCCAAGTGGAAACACGGTCGACCACATGCTGGAGAGAAACTGCAATGAGATGACAGTCAGCGCCTGCACAAGCAATAGCGAAGTCAACAACATAGAGTGATGACCAAATATTGGGTGGAAGAACAGAGGCCAAATCATTTATAGCAAGGAGAAAAAGTGGTGTGCTTAGAACACATCCCTGAGGGACATCTTCAGCTTGGACGAAGTCTGGGGAAAGAACATTATTGACTCGAACACGGAAATGTCTGTCAGTTAAAAAGTTCTTAAGGAAGGATGGTAGATTGCCTCGGAGGCCTAAGGAGTGGGCCTGGGCCAAAATATTATACCTCCAAGTTGTGTCATATGCCTTCTCAAGGTCAAAAAATATGGCAATAACCGAGTGATTATTCGCAAAGGCATTACGAACATACGTATCCAAGCATAGTAAGGGGTCTATGGTAGAATGGCCCTTACGAAAGCCATATTGACTAGCGGAGAGACTGTTGTGCGTCTCTAAATACCACATTAAACATCGATTTACGAGACGTTCCATCACTTTGCAAACTGCACTAGTAAGAGCGATGGGACGATAGGCATCATGTCCTGTAGTACCCGGTTTTCGGAAAGGGAGAACAATGGCAGATTTCCACAGCTGGGGAAGAACTACTTGTGCCCAAATAAGATTGAAGAGGTGTAAGAGGACTACAAGGGCTGACCGATGTAAATGTTGTAACATACGAATATTAATGTCGTCAGGCCCAGCTGCCAATGATCGACAAGGTGAGAGCGTTGCCTCCAGTTCTCTAAGTGTAAAAGGCACATTATACTGTTCTTCTCTGAGAGAAGAAAAGTCCAAGGGTACTAACTCTCTGGCAGACTTTGAGAAAAGAAACGAGGGGCATAGATGGAGCCCCTGGGAAATACGGACCAGATGTGTGCCAAGTTCAATGGCAACGTCGAGAGGGTTTGCTACATCAACACCAGAGACCCGTAGAACAGGAGCCGGGTCAGGAGAGTATTTACCACTCAATTTCCTCACTTTTTTCCAGACTGCACTCATAGAAGAAGCAGAGGTGATGGTGGAAACAGTCTCGCCAGCAAGTGTGTTTAGCTTCACGGATGACACGGCGAGCGATCGCACGCTTCTGCTTAAAATCAAGAAGTCTCTCAGCGGTTCTATTGTACCGGTACCTGCCCCATGCAGCGCGTTTCAAATGTACTGCACGAGCACAAGCAGGAGACCACAAAAGCACGCACTTCTGAGAATGTCTGCCTGAGGTTTGGGGTATAGAATGAGAAGCTGCGGTATAATCTGACGTCGAGAAGAGGTGTAGGAGCTCATCAATGGAGGATGAAGAAGGAACCTCACTAAAAGCAGTGAGTTGTGAGTAAAGATCCCAATTTGCCCGATCAAATTGCCAGCGAGGGCTACGGAAAGGTGGTGAATAGGAAGGAGAAGTAAGAATGATTGGAAAATGATCGCTGTCATGTAAGTCCGGTAGAACAGACCAGGTGAAGTCTAGTGCAGTGGAGGAAGAGCAGACTGATAGATCGATGCAAGAGAGAGTATGAGTACGAGGATCAAAATGGGTGGGAGTACCCGTATTTAAAACATGGAGGGGGTGAGAGGTGAGAAAAGCCTCCAACTGGATGCCACGCGAGTCACAATGAGACCCCCCCCCAGAGGAAATGGTGGGCGTTAAAATCACAAAGTAACAGAAGTGGTGGTGGTAAGGATGAAACAAGAAAGGTAAAGTCTGGGATAGAAAATGCTCGAGAAGGAGAGAGATATAAAAGAACATATTGTAAACCACTTATTCAAGTGGATACGGGCTGCAGTGTAATGCAGCGAGGTATGGACAAATAGTTGACAGTACGGAATATCATTGCGTAGAAGAAGGGCACTTTCATTAAAGGTCCCATCTGAGAAAGGATCCGAAGAATACAATAAATTATAGCCTGAGATAGGTTGGAAAACAGCCGAGTGTAATTTTGGTTCTTGTAAGCAAGCACCAACAGGGGAAAACCTGGAAAGCAACATCTGAAGCTTACCCCGATTACCCCTGAGGCCGCGGATATTCCACTGTAAATAGACCATGATTGGCGATGAAGAAAATACCAGGAATCCGTAGGGAAAGCACCTACGGACTAGAGGGGTTAGAAAAGTCAACGTGTGGTGGCATTGGAAGACGTTCAAGCAGTGAAGGAATGGAGCGTTGCGAAGAATGGGGTTGTGAAGATGGAGGAGAGGGAAGAGAAGGAACAGGAAGTGCATCAGTGTCCATTGAAGGTTTAGTCTCTGCAATATATTCTAAAATGGCTTCACGTGTTTCTGAATTCAAAGATGTATGGGAGACCATATTGGAGATAGAAGGGGGAGGGTGAGTAAAGATTGGGACAGTAATGGACTGTACCAAAGTAGAGGGGGAGGAAAGAGTGTAAGGGACTGGAGATGAAGTGTGGGGGGGGGGGACAGAAGAGGCAGAAACCTGGGAGGTGGCAGAAGAGGGAGGAAAAAACCATACCCCGGCTGGGATTGAACCCGCGGTCAGAGAGTCTCAAAACTCCAGCCCGTCGCGTTAGCCACTAGACCAGCTAGCCACAATAAGATTCATCCAACTAGGTATATTTCTACACCATAGGAAGGTTAGCACAGGCACTACTGTGACCACAAATGCAAGTTTTTACAGACGAATCTCCAGCTAGCGTATCCATGACGAACTCTAGCTCAAGTCCCTTCACGTTTGTCACGGCCACGCTAGCTGGAGATTCGTCTGTAAAAACTTGCATTTGTGGTCACAGTGGTGCCTGTGCTAACCTTCCTATGGTGTAGAAATATACCTAGTTGGATGAATCTTATTGTGGCTAGCTGGTCTAGTGGCTAAAGCGACGGGCTGGAGTTTTGAGACTCTCTGACCGCGGGTTCAGTCCCAGCCGGGGTATGGTTTGTTTGCAATCGTGTCATTACGATTTTGTGAGTCAAGAGGGAGAAACTTGGGAGGGGACGGGGGTGGAAGGCATAGTACGAGGAGGAGGGTGAATCTCCACACTTGTAATAGAGCCAGAGAGAGGGGAAGAACTAGGCACAGAGACTGGAAAGGTAAAGTGTGGAGGTGGAAGAAGGGAAGGAAGGGGCAAAGAAGATTTGAGCAATGTAGATTTTTTGAACTTCTGAGAAGTAAAGGGGCGATTGGTATTAGGTGTCGTATGAGGTCTTGTCGATACTGGGGCTTGTGAGGAAGGACGCGAAGATGTGAGAACAGACTGAGTTGTAGTCGGGACGTCAGAGCCAAGGACAGCAAAAGGATTAGATGCCGGAGTGGCTATGGGAGGGGTAACAACAGAGGCTGCTGCAGAAGATGGGACCCCAGAAGTGGGGGGATGTTTTGAAACACAAGAATAAGAAACACGGGGTAGTCTCCCTTGGAGGCGGAGATGAGTAACTGCCATAGCATAAGGGAGACCTTCTGCCTCTTTGAGGCAACGGATTTCACGTTCATTTAAGTAGACCTGGCAACGATGGGAGTACGAAGGGTGAGCTTCATTACAATTAAGGCAAGATGGAGGTTGACTGCAAGATGTATTAGAATGGTCGTCGGCACCAAAGACTGGGCATTCGGCCATAGATCTGCAATATTTCGCTGGGTGACCAAAACGCCAGCAATTTCTACACTGTTGCAGTGTAGGTATCACCTTTCGAACTTGTAACCAATGTCCCGCGACATATACAGAGGACGGGAGTTCTCGGCTGTCAAAAGTTAAACGAGATACATTGCAAGGGTAACGTCTCCGCCCATGGGAAGGAAGGACGTAAGTGTCTACTTTGAGGATTGGGAGATCCTGGAGTTCCAGCTGTTCAAGAATGTCATTGCCACATGACTGGAAATTCTGTTGGACTATGGTATGGGGCAGAATGACAGTACCACTACAAGAATTGAGAGAAAGATGTTTTTCAATAGTGATAGGAGTAGTATCTATATGCGAAAGGAGAGAAATATCATGAGCTTGGGTAGCATTCTGGACAGTGACGATGCGCGTACCGCTCTTGAGAGCATGAAATGAAATATCTCTACCAACATGACGCAGGAGCGCTTTGCCAATACTATGGTCAGAAAGGTAGGCAGAAGAAGAAGTCGGTCTTAATGTAAAGAATTTAGTCCATTGTGTGGTTCGAAACTGAGCGTGGAGAGGGAGTGCATGATGTGTCGGTCTTTTCCGAGTAGAATGGGAAGGTAACGAAGGAGCATCATCAGGAGATTGATGTTGGCGTTTAGGAGTAGGACCGGAGTTGGTCGGGCGTGAAATGGGCGGGCAATTCGAAAATTGCTGAACCCAAGAGGGAGAAGCCAGAAGCATAGTCAAAGGAGAGCGGAGTTCAGACAAATCGAAGGAGTCAGTCGAAGCCCCGGTACCTGAAGCGGGTGAGGAAACAGCACCAGCAAGAGGTACAGGGGCATCAGGAGTGTCCGAAGAGTGGTCTAAAAACAAGGCAGGGTCAGAATGGGGTGCGGTATCAAGAAGGGGCCCGGGGGTAGTGGGGTCATGGATTGGATTCTCCATGGTTAGGTTACTCCTTTGCTTTTTGTTTTTAAGAAAAAAAAAAGAAAGAAGAAAACAAAATAAAAATAAAAAAAAGAATAAAAAAAAGGGGGAAGCGGGGAGGAATAGCTCCCAGGAGGAATGAAAGGGCCGGAAATCTCCCTCCACGCCCAAGAGAACCTCAGCACCGCTAGTAGCGCAGATGCAGCATGGAACCCGTGCCATACCCTACCCTTCATACCAGTAA